>OZ025291.1:193866054-194288554 GCA_964019185.1 Maratus speculifer | reverse complement strand
TTTAAATAGAAAATAGTTTCTATCGAAATCTCTAACTTACAAACTTTTTTAATAATAAACTGCATAAACTCTCTTGGAACTTAATTCTTTTAAAAGATGAATTACTCGCAATTTAGAATATCGTAGATGTTCAATTATTTTTCTAATTCATTCTTTGCTAAACAATTTTACTTCAAGAGAGAATACAAAACAAACTGGATTTGTGTATTGAAGATTTAAATAAATGAATGTGAATATTTTTATTTAATAACCTCCTATAGTTTGTTTTCTATTTCATAGTACAAAATTTTAATTCAGAGATAAATATATCCATTTAAAATGTAAGATTTTTTTTTATTAGATAAAATTTGCAATTTATTAGAAGAAAGCAAATGCAAATAAGTCATTAGATCATTTTTTCTGTTAATAAATAATGTTGTTTAAATTGGTTTATGTTTAGAATTTCACTTTGCATATATAAATGTTGAATAATAATAACGTTAAAGTTCTGCAACTTTTATAAATTCGAAACTTCTTAATTTAGTTTATAATTTATTTAAAACAGGAAATATTTTTTATAAAAATAATTTTAATCAAATAATGCATTACGATTGCATTATTTAACTTATATAATTAGATTGTTTCTAATTCTAAGCTAATGTTTTTAACGCTAATAAATTGAATTTATAAAAAGTTTATTTCAGACCTCAATTGTTATCTTTGTCTAATATATTACAAATTTTGAAAACATTCCAAAATAGATTCACTAATATTCATTGCTAAAATAGGTAAACAAAACAAAATATACATTAGACAAAATATACATTTTTTTGAGAAATTAAAATTTCAAGCTGTTAAAATTATGTGCAAAAAGCATTCGAAGCGCCTTTCGGCTAACTCTAAGCCATTGTGAAGGGTAAAAACTACTCGAGAAAAACGCGACGTTGTTTTATATTCCATTATAAGAATCATCTTCTAGAACGTCATTCACTTTTTCATTTAAAGCTGTGGTTTGTTATGTTAAGCGTGCATTTTAAATGTGCAGTGATATGCACTTACACGAAGAACTGCCTAAAAATAAATTTATTGGTTACAGTAATAGTTTTTTAATAAATTTATTTGTAAAATGCTTTAGAAATTTAGGCATTTAGAACTCACTGAAATAGAGAAATTTAGTCAAAAATAAGTTAAATTTATAGAAAAATCTTACCATTTTTTTAAAATGCAAGTGATACAGCTGATAACTGCTATTCATTATAGCTACCATTATTTTCCAAAAAATTTCTTCGTTTTATTCAATTAATGAAATAATTAATGATTTTTTCACTTTTAAAATACTGATAGTCAAGAATCGTATAAGTTTGCACTTATATGACTTACATTACTATTAAAGGTGGAACTTATTATACTATTAATAGTGTCGACCATCTTTCGGCTTCTGAAAGAAATTTCCTGTCATCGGATATCAAAAACGTCGAAATTTTCTACATTGTTTTTTTTTATTGACAAAGGGTTTGGTTTAACCGAAAGCGCTTGAAATGCCTTTTATATATACTTTTTAACATTTAGTGTTTTTCAGATTAGAAAAGTCATTTGTATGATTCTTTACACCAGTTTTGTAATGCATATTAGTCAATCCCTTTTTGAATGTTAGTATTTTCTAATTCTATTAGTTTGTTGATATATTGTTGTCAAACAACACGTGAAAGTTAATTGCATTACTGATTTATTAAATGATATAAGTAGCATAGATGTAGAGTAGAAGATTTTTTTTTAATTTCCACTGAGGGACAATTAAAGTTTTGAAAGGATACATAGCAAATATTGAATTTAAATATGATATTTAAAATTTAAATTCACTTATTTATTTAATGAAAAATATTTTACACTTGAAATAAACAGCAGTATGAAATTTGAAATATTTTAATTTTCTAAGAAACAGTGAATATATTAAATACCACAGCCTTGATCATATTTCAAAAATTCACACAAAAGATACATTTGCTCGTATGGGAAAGTTATTTAACCATAAAAATTTTCACTCTTTTTTTTATTGTATGTTGTTCTTTTTGGTTAAAAAAAGTTAACCATTTCCTCAGTTTTACGATGAAAAAAGCCCTCTGATGTGATCTATAAAAGTATGAATCTTTGAAATGTGACGAACGTAAATTACTTTTTGAATTTTTTTTTTTCTCTTTTACCATCAAAAAAGTCTTCCGGTGTATATCATACTACGATACCATAATTTGAAAATTTTGAAAAAATAATTATATATTTACATACTTTTTCATTTTTTTAACCTTTGTTGTATTCACATATATTCTCACATATGAGAATTTCCGATTTTATTCATTTACTTATTTATTTATTTATTTTGAAAATTTGAACAATTTATGCAAATTCGAAGTCTGAATTTTTTTAACACGCATACCAGAAATAATTATTGTTCTTTAAACATGCATCTTTTGAATTAATCAAAGTATTATGATTTATATAAGTAACAGACATAGGTCTGTATTCTGTAATCTTGTAATTTTACCTATGATAGAAATAAAGCTGCCCGTTTATGTATGGAACGTATATTTGATTACTTTTTATTTGGTGTTAAGTTTTCCTTTGATGCAAATTCAATAGTACTTTGAGTAATAAACATAAAAAAGTTCGTATTTTCACGAATTTCATAACCAGGCTAAAATAATTATTATATAGATATAATTTTCTAATACATTATAAAACAAGTGTTTAAGCATGATTATTAATAGATTGGATATCTAATATATCGCCGGTAATTTGCTCTACAAAGTCATTAGTGTAATGCGCTTTTAATTACGTTGAGTTGCCTTTTCAATGGATGAGATTAACATCAGCAGAGGATATGGCTAATTAGTGGCATCATTATCGGCATAACATTCAGTCAACCATGTGTTTTAAAAGCCCCTAAACGACGCTAGCCTTAACTAACAGTATTAGAACAAAAATGATGGTAGGTATGAATATGCCAGCTAAGCGAAGTATATTTAATGGGCACATTTACATAAAGGGTACGTGTTAATTAAATATTTTATTGAAAACGTTAAAATAATAATATGTTTTTTTCTAACACCTTTAAAAAGTGTCCACAGTAGCGTACGAGTTTATCTAATGATATAGCGTACGAGTTTATCTAATGAAAAACCATACATCCTAAATTTTTATTCAGTTTCAATTATATTTAAATAGTTAAAATTTGTGAACTACTGACAATAATACGAATATGCATTTAAAGGCGTAAGAATCTTCACCAGATATTCAATTCCAGTATTTTTTTTTTCTAATTTTGAATATGAAGATATATAAACTGAAACGTGGTTTTTGATGTTGAATTTTTATTTATATTTCACTTGCTGCCAGTTATGATTCTCAGAACATTTTAGTCATGGTGAGAATATTAAAAAAAAATAAATGCATTAGAAATAAAATACATATATCATTTAAAATAGTTGTTGCATCAAAATCAATCTCTGACAAAGGAATCACAAAAACTTTCTTCATTACAATAAAACGCAAAAGTACATAAAATTTAGGGAAAACGTAATTATGCAATTATTTTCACAATTGTAAGATACATTTACAAATTATATATTATTCCTGAAAAGTTATTTGAAAACAGCTTTTCTATAATTCGCAAATAATATACTGTGACATTAAATGCAAAGATTATAAATATGTATTGAAAATTAAAAGCCCATATCTTAGGGCTTCATTAATATTACACTAGTGAGCGTTCTAGTTTTTAAATATACGCTTTTATTAACGTTATAATGATCGTGGTGACAAATCATTTTTACCACTAGATATTGTAACCCTCTACTAATTATTAGGTAGATTTCGTATGAAATACTACCTATTGCATTCTCTCCCATGTTGGAATTTCTGAAAAAATTTTGCGGATCTACACGAATCATGACTCCTAGACCCCAAAACTACCATCAGTAAAAAAGTTTATCTATCTATCTATCTATCTATCTATCTATCTATCTATCTATCTATCTATCGGTGTATATCACTTTCTTCTAGACACGATAACTTCCATAATTATGCTCCGATCTCTTTCAAACTTTTACATAAAATCAAGGAGCTTAAAATCTCGGTCGAGTTCGTTAATGGGCAAAATCGGACCAAGGGGGTGGAAATAGGGAGGGTTTTTGTGAAAACCGAAAAAACGCGATAACTTTTTGATTAAAATAGATATCGAATCAGTTTAAAGTTTATATTACTTCTAAGAAATGGGCAAAAAGTTTATGCATGACAGAGTTTTGATAAAGTTAAAAATGTGCTCAAGGGGCGAAAAAAACATGGTTTTTGGGAGAAAAAAATTCATAACTTCGTCAATTCTCACGATATCAAATCCAACTAAATTTTTTATAAATGTACTCAATATTATCTAAAACTTTTGTATTTACAAGTTTTTGATAGGGCCAATTTTTAACGATGAAAAAAATTAAAAACGAAAAGAAAAAGGGGGGAGGAAAAAGAAAAAAATCCATAACTTACTCCATTCTTAAGCAATCAAATCTAATTAAATTTATTTTACATCATCACAATAATATCTACAACTTTTATATTAACAAGTTTTTTATAGAACCAATTCTTATAGCAAAAATAAATTAAACAAAAATAGGAGTTGGAGAAAAAACCTCAAATCCAAACTGCTTATATTCTGACTCATTTTAAAATTCATTTTTAATTTTAAACGCATCTAAATGACAGATCCTCTTATTTAGGAACTATATAATGCAACGTATTGGCCAGTTTTTTGATAAAGACACAATATATTTTTAAAAAGGCTGCCAAAAAGGGTATTTTGAACAGAATTTCCCGAAGTTGTCAATGAAAAATTGAGGAAGTATAACAAATTGCGTTTTTTCTGAGTCATTTTTAAATTCATTTTTGTTCTCAAACCCTTCCAATTTACAGGTCCTCTTATTTAGGAACTATGTAATGTGACGGATTGGCCAGTTTTTTAATAAAGGCAGAATATATTTTTAAAAAGGCTGCCAAAAAGGGTATTTTGAACAGAATTTCACTAAGTTATCGTGATTGAATCTTGAGGAAATTTAAGAAATTGCGTTTTTACCAAGTCATTTTAAAATCTTTTTTTGTTCTCAAACGCATCCAATTTACAGGTTCTCTTATTTAGGAACTATATAATGTGACAGAGTGGCCAGTTCTTTGATAAAGGCAGAATATATTTCAAAAAAGTCTGCCAAAATGGGCACTTTGCACAAAATTTCCCAAAGTGATCATGATTAGTGAACTGTGGGTATTCAAATAACAAATTGGTTATTTTATGACTCATTTTTAAATCCAATTTTACACTGAAACGCATTCAAATAACAGTTTTTTGTTACTTAGTAACTATATAATGTGCGTATTCGTCGATTTTTTGATAAAGGGTGAATATATATTTTTTAAAAGCTGTCAAAGTAAGCACTTCGCAAAAAAATTTCCCAAAGCGATCATGATAAAAGAATTGAGGCTGTATTCAAATAACAAATTGTTTATTTTATGACTCATTTTTAAATTCAATTCTCCTCTCAAACGCATTCAATTGACAGTTATTTGTTATTTAGGAATTGTGTAATGTGCCGTATTGGTCAGATTTTTGATAAAGGCTAAATATATATTTAAAAAAATCTGTGAAAGTGGGCACTTAGCACAAAATTTCTCAAAGTGATCTTGATTAAAGAATTGTGGATGTAATAAAATAATAAATTGGTTATTTTATGACTCATTTTTAAATTCAATTTTGCAGTCAAACGAATTTAATTAACAGTTTTTTTGTTATTTAGGAACTATATAATGAGCATATTGGTCAATTTTTTTAAATAAAGTAAGAATATAATTCAAAATATGTTGCCAAAATGGGCATTTGAGTAGTATTTCGTTTAAGATGATTTTGATAAAACCAGTTCTTACAGAAAAATGAAATTAAAAAATTCTTAAAAGCGGCTGAATAAAGTAATTAAACTGGGTTTATCTCTATTTTTTTTTTTTTTTTTTTTTTTTTTTTTTTTTTTTGAGATGAAAATTTTTTGAAATCTACCTCCGCCTATAGGCCATGCCGAAAGGGATTTTTTTATCTTATGACAGGGTAAAAATAGATAAAAAAGAAAACTAAAATTCTGAAAGTTTCAATATAATATCTATATAAATAGAAATACTTATAATGATTATTATTATAATAGTGATTTAATTGCAAAAGCACAGTAATTTTTTAAAAAATATTTTTATTGTTATTATTTTTTCTAGGTAAAATGAGTAAAAATTTCGAAAATAGTATTTTTAGGGGTGTTTTGTTTTTCATCATATTCTATAAAATACCATGTTTACGATGAATTCAGATTTGTCTTTACAAACTAAATGATAGCTTATTCTGAAGTAAAAAAACGAAAGAACTGTAGCGTGTTATTATTTTCTTTTTTGGTATAGTATACACGAACTCTTTCGTATTTTTACATGTAATAGAAAATGCATTCTCCTTCATTATACTTGTTTAAGAAGTATTTTGAAGTTAAAATGCATGCTGATTTAATAAACGATAATTTAAATTATAGCATGCGCTTTTCAATCCTTTATAAGTATAGAATCAGGAAGTTTTTGTTAATTACAAATAAGTAAAATTACATCTATGATTAAGGAAACTTACATATATCTGTAAGTATTTATAATGAGATTTACTACATGGAGTAGAATGTGTCGACTACAAAAATCTTTAACTACAGAAACATATTTTTAAAAATTAAGTTAACAAGAAAATTACATCCGAGTCTGAATTTTTCAACGGATCAGACCAATATTTTTTTTTAAAGTAACATATACAGGGTGTATCAGGGGCTGTACATAAATAATATTATTATTTTAAAGGAAGAGCGTTGGTACTTGATTTCGTAAGATATTTTTGGGGAGAGGGGTTATTATCTTTTAACATTGTTAACATATTTGATCTAAACAAATTTTTCTCTTCGGGTAGATTATGTCTTACTTCAATTAGTTTGTTATCTTTTTCTTTTCAGTTTGATATTTTTTTTATAAAAATACAACGTTATTATTAAAATCATCAAGCAGTTATAAAATGTTTTCATAACAAAATCTTCGATGTTTTATAGTTCGCCAGAGCACTTTTTTCTGCCATATACGCATATAATTCGTTCTTGGAGAATCCAGTTTCGATTTGATACTTGCTGTTTTTACAATTAAAAAATCAGGAAGAATCTTGTGCACATTTCTGTTTATCAGTTCTTCTTACCTCTTTTCTGGAGCTAAGTACAAGAAAACAATATGAGTATTCAATGCATAGTGTAACAAAAACTATTATTCAATTCTTTTAAATTGTAAGGGTTTTTACAAGTGACTTTGATATAAAGTTTTTTAATGTGATATAGTGGTATTTTATTGACTTCTTCTCTTCATGTGAATCAGTAAAGTATGCAAATAGTATATACATAATATCATACCAGTATATTTTTACAAAGGTATAAAAAGAAAAAAATATTAAAAAAATAATTTTAGACAATAAAATCGATATCAATAGAGGAGGTGGGAGAGTTCAGAGAAAGACAACGCATGATATCACAATAGACGCTCCAAAAAACCACTAAAAGTTGATAAATTTATGTATATATAAAGCCTCCTGTGTTGAAGGTTTCCTCCTGAAGGTTGAAAAAATTATTCTTCTAAATCTGTTACAACTAGAACAGGAAGATTGAAACAATTGCATAAATAATTACTTGAAATGTTTAGTTAATGAATTGGATATTAGCTATCTTCCTTCATTCTCAAAGATCATTTCTTATAGATTTACGCTAAGTATCACGTGCTCATGCTTTTTTAACCGGGAGATTTAACAAATCGGAAAGAAGAAATGACAGCAGTTAATAAAATTGAACTTGATGTGTTGAAAACAGCTTAGCAAAAACTTGATTTTAAACTTAAAGCATCTGTTGTCACCAACGGCACTAGCAAAACCTATATTACTAAAAAGTATTTTTTTTTAAATTCTTATATGGAACTTCTTACTATATAAGAAATCGATTTTTAAGAATAACTTTTGTATCGTCGAAAAGAACTGAGATAGATCGTTTTTAACCTTCTTTTTTTGTTATCGTTCACATTTATTTAACTATGGCTTTACAGGGAAATTAGAATTACAAAGTATTTCTAATGTTGGTCATTTTCATAAAAATTCATTTGCTTTAAAATAGATCCAAAGCAAGCTAAAAACTTCTAAAAGTGATAAAAATACACTAAAAAGATACGTAAGTGCCTTTATATTGATAAATATGTCTTTCATCGCTCATCCTTTCATCCTTTTTACTTTTTTTTTTTTTGGTTATCATTCACATTTATTTAACCATGGCTTTACAAAGAGAATTACAATTATAAAATATTTCTAATGTTGTTCATTTTCATAAAAATTCATTTGCGTCAAAGTAGATCCAAAACAAACTAAAAATTTCGAAAAGTGATAAAATTACACAAAAAGGCATGTAGATACCTTTATATTGATCAATATGTCTTTCATCGCTCAGTTTGTGACATATACAAGATCTTTGTTGATACAAATATTTTTGCAAACTACTTTTGTATTTATATGCCTTTGTAGTATATATTTTTAAAAATCAATATTAGGATTGTTTAGCTTGGTTTGGATAGTTAAAAATGATATCCATACATACGTTTATGCAAAAAAAGATATTATCTAAAAAACTGCAAAATATAATTTTTGTATTATCTTTGGACTGTAAAAATTAAAACTTAGTTTTATTCCCAGGAAAAACAAAGAATTCATTAAATTCAAAGAATCATAATTCGGTAAATGTTGTTCGTCAAAGAATAAAATTTTTACTTAGAAAAGTATTTCTTTATTTCCAAAAATGTTTTTTGGAAATTGCATCAGAAATTTTAGATGGAAACAATCTCTATTTGGAACAAATAGTTCGCAGAAGTAAAAGTACTTGTAATGTGTAAAAATTTAAATTTACAATACACTCTCATTCGTTGTATAAATTTTATTTAATAATTTAAACTGAGAAAAGAAAAATATAAAACCACATAAAAGACTTTTTAAGATTTTGAAAATATTAAAATGAAAAAAAAAATATCCCATATAAAAAAAGCACAGAATTTAGTACACCGCCTATAAAATACCAGCTATGCAAAGAAAAACAACTACAAAATATACGTAGACAGGAATTATTCATTAGGTATTTTTATTTAAAAACTGCATGCCTCACGGCAGCACAAAAAGAGGGACTTGTGCACAACTTCAAAAACATTTCTCGTTTACAGAATATGAAAAGTAAAAATGTTATGCTATTTAAATTAGTTTTATAGGATTGCTTATAATTCAATACTTGAGAACTTTTCCCAGTCAAAGAATTCCAAAACTTTTCAAAATTTAAATTATTTTCAAATATTTTTAAGAATTCTTTTCATACATACCACCCTAAAAAGTAAATATTAAATATTATTTACCGTTTCACTTCTTGAACGTAATTAATTAATGTCAAATATTTTAAAGGAATGCTAAGAATTTTTAAAAGATAACCTTGTTTAATAATTAATTGCGATTGCGATTGCTGGAGTGAAATTTGAGGAAGAAATTTTAAATAAATCCTCCTTTTGCTTGGCATTATGATTACGTTCGTCTGTATCAATTTTATTTTTAAATTTCTACAGGGATTATTCATAAATTTTCAGACCTGTAGTTTTCATTTTTCTTAATGGGAGATGAAAACTATATTTTTCTTACACCTGTAGACTTTTATATAAATAAGCATAAATTAATTTTTGAACTGCAAGAAAATGCAATCTAAAGTAGTAGAATTAAAAAAAAATTGAAGGAAAATTTGTGTCAAATTTTATTAACTGTTGTGTATTATCTGTCATAATATGATAAATACGTTATTTATCGAAAACACACTTCATTGCCAAAACGTCAGTCGAAACTAACACTGGACACACAAAAGGCTTTTAGAAGACGTCTTTATGTTTGTCTGTTTTCTGTATGTTTCACACTATAAAAGCAAATTAGATTATACTTAGCTAGATATGCTGCTGAGGTACCGGAATTATCCGTATAATTCTTAATTATGTTTGTGTCATTCTTTCAAAAAAAAAATTTTTTTTTCTGCATCATAATTTTTTTTAGAAATTCTAGCGATTTTATTTTCTATGATTCATTTATATGAAAAGGCACAGTATAATGGTTGACATAAATGTTACATTATATTTACTAATTATTCAGCATGTGGTGTCTTAAAACCATACTTGCCAACCTCTGGCTTTTTCTTAATATAGAAAATTTATTTTCAACCGGAAAATTTGTTAAATTGTATCTTTTATTAAATTTAATTGTCATTTGAAGTCTTTAATTTCATCATCTAAATAAATTTCCGGTTCGAACTATGTTTATTTGTTTTAAAAAAAGCCGGAAGTTGGCATGTATGCTTAAAACTATCAACCATTTTTGAAAGGGTATCTTAAATCGATCAACTACTATAAATTTATGCACCATACACTTACGCTGCTCACATATAAAAAATATCATTGTTATTACTTTTTCTTTGTTATTTATGAATGATGCCTATTGATTTCAATAACCTGTGTTTTGTATAATCGGCATACTTTGTATTACGTATTGTACAACAATTTTGCAATCTACAATATTGATAGATATAGTTTCGGAATGCATTGGAATAAATAATAGATATTGTAAAAAGATTCGCTATGACGTATCTATGATCTTTTGTAAGATTATGCAAACTCTAAGAAAATCAACCAATTTTCTGTATTATTTTGGCTCATTTAATCGTTAAGAATTTTCTAGCTTTATTAGTTCTTATAAATCTGTAAGACACACGTGGAAAGGATTTTTTTACATGTAGTACACAAGTTTTGCAATGCCCTTTCTGAAAAGAATATTCCCACAAATTAGTGAATGTAAAAATGATTAAGATTCCACATACATAGATATATATATATATAAAGGCAATTTTAAAAACCTTTTTACTTAAAGTTTTATTTTGACAAAATGAATTTTAATTTTCCACAATCCATTAATTATGATTTCATGGCTGCCAACTACTACGCCTATTTCAAGCCAAATAAATATATTGGAATCAGAAATTTTACTTAATGATTAACAATATGTATTGTAATACAAAACGTTAAATGTAATTGGCATACATTTCACACTAAAGATTTTGTGGTTCCAAACATGCTGATGGGATTTAAAAAGGCGTAGAAGTTGGCAGCTCTGTGACTTGCATGTTGCAATATTTATAGCTATGGTTTTGGGAATGAAGTGAAATAAATCATTCATATTCTAAAAATATTCTCTATCACGTGTATAAGGACTTTTGTAGATTATGCTATCCGTAAAAAATCAACTAAAGTTTCTGTTTTATTTTTCCCATTTCATTATTTAGGATTTATTAGATTTATTAACTCTTAGAAATATGTAAAACATATATAGAAAGATTTTTTTAAAACATTTTATACATTACTTTGTAATACGCTATCTAAAAAGAAATAAAACTTTGCCATACATCATTGAATGTAAAAAATGATTAAGATTACACATAAGTAGGAATATACACTGGTGTCCAAAAGTTAAGCATAATTGGTAATAAAGTAATTATTTTTAAGTAATGAAAGAAATATGAATCGGAATGTGCTGAAATTCCAGGTGTGTAAACAAAATAGTACGCGTCACATATTTTCGCGAAGAGTTTTCCCCGAAATCGAACAGGGGACCGTCAACAAATTGAAAAAGAACGAAGATCTTTTGGATAACCCTGTCAAAACTAATGTAGCAAAAGCGTTCAAACTGCACATTATGATTAATTGGCTTATTGTAATGTACTGTGTTAATTTTTACAAGGATAGCATGTATACTCGTAGAGAAATTAAGGTTTTTATAAAAACAGTCCTAAATTTTTCCAAGTTTTTTGCTTATAATTTGCAGAGTTCTTATTATAAAATAATGTTCTTTTCTGAAAATATGACAAAAATCATTGTACACTATACCCTGTCATCAGAATTTAAAAATAATAAAAATTGTATGAAAAATGAGTATGTTTAGTAAATAATTTTTCATTGCGCATGCGTCAACGATATCAAAATGTCATTTGCATATTGTGTTAGCTAAATGTATAGAGCAACTTCTGTAAAAGTTTCAAAAACATAACTTGAAAATTCCGAAAATGGGAGCCTATAGAATCAACTCAAAATCCATTATTCCTAAAGGAAGCAAAAAAAATCAGGGGTTTTACCTAAATATAGTTGTACGTGCAATATTGTGTAGGCACTAAACAATGGAATATGGATACAGCCCCTCATCTTTTTGCTTCATTTAGGGAATAAAGGATTTTGAGTTGATTCTATAGGCTCCCATTTTCAGAATTTTCAAGCTATGTTTTTGAAACTTTTACAGAAGTTGCTCTATACATTCAGCTAACACAATATGCAAATGACATTTTGATATCGTTGACGCATGCGCAATGAAAAATTATTTACTAAACATACTCATTTTTCATGCAATTTTTATTTTTTTTAAATTCTGATGACAAGGTGTTGTGTACAATGATGTTTGTCATATTTTCAGAAAAGAACATTATTTTATAATAAGAACTCTGCAAATTATAAGCAAAAAACTTGGAAAAATTTAGGACTGTTTTTATAAAAACCTTAATTTCTCTACGAGTGTACATGCTATCCTTGTAAAAATTAACACAGTACATTACAATAAGCCAATTAATCAAAATGTGCAGTTTGAACGCTTTTGCTACATTAGTTTTGACAGGGTTATCCAAAAGATCTTTGTTCTTTTTCAATTTGTTGACGGTCCCCTGTTCGATTTCGGGGAAAACTCTTCGCGAAAATATGTGACGCGTACTATTTTGTTTACACACCTGGAGTTTCAGCACATTCCGATTCATATTTCTTTCATTACTTAAAAATAATTACTTAATTACCAATTATGCTTAACTTTTGGACACCAGTGTATATATATATATTTCTAAAAAAGCAAAAAATAGCCTTTTCCTCTGTGTACGACACAGTCATTCAATTATCCTAAATATAACAGAACACCCTCGTAATGGTAACGTACTGCACCCCGAGTAATCCTGTTTTCGAATTTGAAAGGGCAACAGTTTCTTTAGCTACTTCCTTTTCAACGTAGATGTATAGAAAGTTGTAAGTGAAATAAAATTCATGGTTTTTCTTTCGAATAAGACGTAGAATTTCAAGTGTTATGGGTAAATGTGATGCGAAAGGAAATTTATAAAGTGCAGATCTAATACATATTTTCAGAATTATTTTTATTACTTATGACTATTATTTTTTTTACATTTTAAATGACCTATTCACTTTTCTTTTGACAAAATTAATTCGCATTTTCCACAATCTATTAATTACGAAACGCATGTTGCAATATTTATAGGTATGGTTTTGGAATGCAATGAATTAAATAAGGTACCCTGGGGTAATAACGCCAAGTTAAGGTTCTACCAATTTTCACGGCTTAGTTTTAGATTGTATTTTTCAAACAAATATAGGATCTAATACAGCAACTCATTGACTATCTATATAAAATAAAATAATTTATCAGATATGTATTCATAAAATGTAATGGTGTTTTTTCTTGACCAATGCTATTTGGCGTTAATACCCACCTATATGGGTAATAACGCCATGCAAACAAAACTATAAAATAAGATGGAATAATGGCATGTAGATTGCCCAATTCTAAAAATACAAACTCGACAGCTCTAGAAATTGATAAATTGCAATGTAAGCTATTGAAAATGTACAATTTTTTTGTGATTCTGAAAGAAAAAGAAAGCTGTGGTGGTGGCGGGGGGAGGAGGCAAAAGAATATCAGATTCTAAGCTACGTTTTGCTTAAATATGACCATTTAAATACAATTATTAGAAACATTGCATGGATTATTTGAATCAGTATTTATATTTCCATGTATGCATTCTATGCGATAGAAAATATTGATTTTTTTATGAAAGTGAAAGAAAAAAGAGTGAGGGGGAGCTTCAACAGAATATAACACCCTGTGTCTTTCTTTGCTTAAAAAGTCCCGCTTAAATATGATTATAAGAAACATTGCATGGTTTTAACCATTAATAATGTAATATTTTAATCATGTGAAGTTTTATAATAACTAGAGTTATATATAATAAATATTTTTGTTAAACCTTAACTGCTGTTAGCGTCTCACATACCGCTGAGTTTTTCAAGTTTCAGAGTTTAACTTGCAATTTTTAGTTTAACTATAGATACCGGGAAATTTTTGTTTCATTTGGAGTCCTATTACTATCTCTAGAGACTTTTGAATAGCTTAATTTTATTTATAATAATCCCGTATATAAGGTTCAATACAAAAATAATATTCTAAAAGTTAATTTAACATTTTATTCATCGTTAGATTAAGCGGTCTGACAGGCCGCTCACAGTAAGTTATGCGACAATTTTTGTCACAGCAGTTAAGGGTTAATACTATTATAGTAATCTAGTAAATAGTTTTTAACCCATAACTTCACACTAATGCGAATTCTCCAAACCTACATTTAAATTGTTGACGTTTTAAAGAGCATGCTTTAATAAATTTTTAATAAATTGAATAAAATTTTTGATTAAAAAATAGTATCCCAAAGAGATCTCTTATTCAATTTTATACATAATTCATATGGTTATATATCATTATCTCTATATTAGCAACAAAATTAACCTTTAACTGCTGTTAGCAATCTGACTGAACACTGTACCCCCCCCCCCCAAAAAAAAAAAAATAGCGTTTAACTTGTATTTTCCAGTTTAACTATAGTTACAACTGAAATTCTCTTTCGTTTGGAGTTCTCGTAATATTGTTAGAAATATTTGAATAGATTAAATTAAATTAGAATTAATTCTGTACAAAAAGTTTAGCGCAGGAACAGTATTCTATGATTTTTAATCGTGGATCGCATTTTAACCTTTAAGTAATGTTACCGGTCTCGTAGACAACTATTTTTCTTTTAATTTTTTAGTTTAACTTGTAATTTTCAGTTTAACTGCAAACACTACCGAAATTTTGTTTCTTTTGGAATTTTAGTACTATCACCAGAGACTAAATAGGTGAATATTAAGTATAATACTCTTGTATAAAAAGTTTAGTACAAAAACACAATCCTATGAGTTATTCCCACCTTTTATTCATCTTTCAATTTTGTGGTCTCACAAACCGCATCACATTCATACGTTACAAATTCTGTCACATCAGCTAAAGGTTAAATTTATAAAGTTTTGAAAAACCGAACGCTGAGAAAGCGGACAGTTAAAATTTCGAACTCAATTGAACAATACAGTGGAAATTTAATAGAAACCTGATTTCGAAGATGTTCGAATTTGAATCTCGAAAATATTTTGATATAGTTTTATTTACAAGAGTTAAAAATTATTTTTCACATTAGTAAAAAAAAAAAAATAATATAATAAAAAATAAAATAGAGAGATTATTTTTAAGTATTGGGCACCCCTCCCTCTTAATCTTACCATTTCAACAATGATGATAATGCTGTCCCATATTAATATATAAACCCCCTTCAGATATAGTTCGGCCACTGTTGGGAATCAACCGGGGTAATAACGCCAATCCCTGGCGTTATTACCCCGGGATACTTATTGCGCAGTAAATCCTAAACTACAAATTATCTCGAGAAGATATCCAAAATCTTCTACAACAATTTGAAAGTACATGAAATACACTACAAATTTATGTAACAAACAAAGTATTTCTGGATAAAAAATATAGTCTTCAGATCAAAAACCTTATCTCGCAAATTTTAGATCAAGCGTTAATTTTAGTTGCTTGTAAAAACAATAAGACCTAAAAATGAAACAAATTAACTTGAAGCTGTTTTTTGCGATTTATATGACTCAAAACCCTTCTGCGCAGGGCACATGGGTGTCATTTACCTGATTATTTCATAATTGTGCAAAATATAAGTACTTGGCGTTATTACCCCGCCTGGCGTTATTACCCCAGGGTACCTTATTTGATATTCTAAAAATATTCCCTATCACGTATCTAAAAACTTTTGTAAATTATGCTATCTCTAAAAAATCAACTAAATTTTATGTTTTCTTTTTCCTATTTAAATATTTAGGATTTTTTAGATTTATTATTGCTTAGAAATCTGTAAGCCACACACACGGAAAAGATTTTTTTCTTACATTTAATACATCAGTTTGTAACACGTTTTCTAAAAGGAAATGAAACTGCGCCATACATCATTGAATGTAAAAATGATTAAGATTACACCTAAATAGGAATATATATATATATATACATATATATCACGGCTATAAAGGCTATTTTTTGCTTTTGTAGAAATATATATATAGATATACATATATATTTCTAAAAAAGCAAAAAATAGCCTTTTCCTCTTTTTACGACACAGTCATTCAATTATCCTAAATCTGTCACAACACCCTCGGAATGGTAACGTCCTGCTATTCAAATAATCCTATTTTGGAATTTGAAAGGAGAACAGTTTCTTTAACTGCTTCCTTTTCAACACAGATGTATAGAAAGTTGTAAGTGAAATAAAATGCATGGTTTTTCTTTCGAATAAGACGTAGAATTTGAAATTTTATGAGTAGATGTGATACAAAAGTAAATATCTAAAGTATAGATCTCGTAAATATTATTTTCAGAACTATTTTCTTCTTTATGAGTATTTTTGCTGCAATATTTTAAATATTCTATTAACTTTTACCTTTCATTTGTCGAAATGAATTTCCTTTTTCCTCAATGTATTATGATGAAGTTAATTTTCATTTAATTTACAATAAGATAAAATAACATTTTCCTTGATATGTTCTTTGATTCTTCGGCTCAAGAACTATATGTAAAGACTCCTGTTAAAAAAATAAAAAATAAATAAAACATGTAATCAGTCATTTAAAAATGCGTAATATATGTAATTTTATGAAATGTAATAAGAATAAAACCTACAAATAAATAGGAAGTGCACTTAAAATTATTTCTACCAGTCTCAATTACAAATTTTTAACTAATTATGATTTATCCTTATTTTATTTTATTTTGAAATCATAAAGAAATAATTTTAATAATTAATAATTTTTCAAATTACACGTGAAATGACCACGAATTAAAACTTCACGGGTAAAGACCGAGAGAAATAGTGTTAAACAAAATATGTATATCGAAATAAAAATGTTTTCTACTGTTGCATTACACACTCATTCAAATATTCAAATATTCTAAATATGTAAGAATATTTTTCCTTAAATGCTTTAACTTTTGCCGAATTTGTATGGAGAGCAGTTACTTAAAAACTGTATCACATTTTCTCTTTGTGATATTTGTTTTAATATATCTGTTTAATATAATTAATAATATATAACCTAACATGTATTATTTTTATTTTTATGTCAATAAGCAATAATCTAATAAGAATAGAAAGTAAATATAATTATATTTATTTTTTAAATATTAGTTACATTTGAGTACAAATGCTTATACAATGAAAAAACATGAAACGTGTAATATCTAAAATTAGATATTGTGTACAAATCCATTCTTATTACATTAGTAAATATAGTTAAAATTAAGGTTGCATATAAATTAGTAATAGATTTAGAGAACAGCATGAGTAAATGATTTGATCTTTCTTTGGATAGAATCAATCGAAATATGACAAAAAAAACTCTATTGTCCTGAATTTTATTTAAATAGAAATGGAACTTTCTTTCGATTATAATAAATAAAATATAAGTTTCCTTCACGACCGAAATAAAATGCATTTAAAAAACCCAAAATACATATAAATTCGAATAATAGTACGTTGAAAATCAAATTATGCTTTTACGTATTATTGCCGGTTTGTCTAAAGGAGTAATTTAATTACTATTTGAACGCCATGTGTGCAGTCGTATGCTGTTATATGATAAATGTACTAAATTACTTTTTAGATCAAAACAGTAGAAAATGAAATGCATGAATTAAAGTACTAAAAATTCCCAAAATTCAATAATCAAATTTCATAAAATGGTGATCTATTTTTTAGCGGATTTTGCGTTATGTACGTAAGGATTTTACTTTCTTTAACTTTTGCAGATTTTATTGATGTAAAATATAGCAAAAAAATGATCTATGTCTATTACAAGACATACTCTATTGATTGTTACAAATGTTATTAAATTTATCATTTTTACGCTCAATATAATAGAATAGACGGTTTAATTCCATGAATAATAAACGTAGATTACTTACATTTTATAGCCAAAGGAGAACTTTATTTCAAGACTTCACGAATAAACATCTCTTATTTAAAGCACCATATTTCACAAAGCAGAATTTTCATTTTTTGAGCTGTAGTTTTGAAGACTGACAAGATTAAAAAAATATACTAGTTCTATATTTTACAACTTTAAAATTTATCATATGTATAAAATTTACAACGAAATATTTACAAATATTATTTTATAAATATTATTTTTTCCAATTTAAATCAAGAATAATTTACTTCGTTTGAAGGCAAATAATTTAAAGCTTTCTGCAATGATGAAGTTTTTATAATAGTAATATTAAAGAGATATTTCATGTAGAATAATAAAACATTTCTGTTTATAATAGGTTTCACATTAAATCCACAATTTTAAATTAAAATTTACATTTCTACAATACATATATATATATATATATATATATATATATATATATATATATATATATATATATATATATATATATCCAATAAAGATCTTGGGCACACGTCAGTGAATACATTAATATCAAATCTGTAAAAAAAGGATTTTATCTTTATTAAAATAAATAAATAAATAAATAAATGACAACCTTTTTTCTTTCTATACGAAAAAGGCATTCAATTATCATAAATCTATCAGAGGACACGTGTAAGGGTACGTACACGTGTAGAGGACAGATACGTATAATGTTGTTAATGAAGTACATCCTATGATTTTCTGTGGGAAAAAATAGAATGTCAAGTGATAAAAATAAATACGTGATGAAATAATATGCCTGTAGTATACACAAAGTGAAAAAAATTACAACTCTTTTACTGTTTTTTATTTCTATTTCTTAACAGTAAATATAGGTTAAAAAATTAACGTGCTTTCTGATAAAGAATAAACGATCACGTGAATGTCATTTAATAGACCATGGAACTTTTGAAATTTTTTATTTATTGTTTGGAATATAACTCTGGTGTAGTTGAAGCATTTACAAAATTTAATGGTTTTAGCAATTAAACTTGGTGTATTATGAGAAGAAGTTAATTTGTAACAAATTTATAATTGTTTGTTATAATTGTCTCCCTTGAAAAGTAGTTATTTAGTAGAATTATCAATATGCATTTAAATTATACTTTATTCTTAGTCTTAGCAGCTTTCTTATATTTTCTTTTTGTATAACTTACGATAGTTTTGCATTTTAATCTAATTAACAATATGATGCACTTAATATTTTTGGATATTTACAAAATCTTATCAAAGTCAAGTGTTAATTAGAATTATAATTGTAAATGAAATAAAATTAAACATAATTCACTTAAGACAATTAAATCATTTCTTATTATTCTTCCTAATGTAAATATTACGAGATTGAAGACGACAACTATGTCAGGAATATGTTAGATGAAGTTCTTACATGTATGAAATATCCAATTTTTGGTCCTGTTCATCACATTTATTCAAGTTGCTCTAAATCTATTAGAACAGTTTCGTAATGGTAACATTCTTATGCCGGGTTATTTTATTCCAAATAATACGAGTAAAAGAATAGTTTCTTTAATTATTTTTTTACTTTCACCATAAATGTATCGAATGAGAACGATAAAGTATATGGTTTCAAAGTATGCAAAAAGACCCGCGAAATTTGGTGCCAGGAGACGATGTATCGCGGAATAAGCACATATATGTATGTTACAGGCCAAGCCCGATTTTAGGCCAAACTAGTCTATCCTGAAGCCCATCAGATAAACTAGATTTTCCTAGGCCAAACTGGTTTGGCCGAATGGCCATTAGGATAAACTAGTTTAGTCTGCTATTCATTGGTTTGAACTAGTTTATCCTAGCCCGATCTAGATTGTTCTAGTCCAATTCAATTTGGCATGATTTTATTGTATCTAAAGACCGCCATAGCGCCAACTTTCTAGTTTTGATCTAATTTATCCTAGGCCGATGCAATTTGACGCAATTTTAGCTGACAGACTATCAAAGCCTGAGAGTTAATGTGCTCGCAGATTTTGTGTGTGTAAATGTAATCATGTACGTATGTATGTACGTATGTACGTAATGCGGTAACATCTGATAGAAATATCCCATTCGCTCCAAATTTTGGACATAGGTTTATCCTGATAACGAATTTCCCGATTAGTTTCAGGAGTTCATTGGATAAGAATAAGGCTAAGGAAACAAAAGTCTAATCCGTACCCCATCCTTAATTTAGTTAAGTTAGTTTTTCATGCAAAAGTATCAGGTTTTATTAAAATTTGGCCTAAAATCGGGTTTCGCCTGTAACATATACATAAATTCTAAAACATAAATCTAAAAAAATTAGAAGAATTTTTTTGATATCCTGTTTTTAAAATTTGTAGTTTAAGCTAGGAAAGATTGTGCACAAAGAAATTCGAATGTAAAAACTAGAGGGCGTGTGCAGCGAATAGGGTGGTTTTACAGCAGCATTAGTGCAATGACTATATGAATGAGCACACTGATTGTATCGACCATTTTGGATAGTCTGTTTTACTATTGTTACCTATAATTATTTCATTATCTAAATTACTTTTTGTTACATACCTTTGTTTACTGTACCATTGTTCTGTATCGTTTTTTAAAATAAACATTGCTGGGTGGGGCTTGTTGAGCTCAAACCAATTGGTAGCCCCCCCCCCCCCCCCACACACCTGATTGAATGTTAATCTGAAGCATTGTTATTTTATTTTGTTTTACCGATGTAAGTGCCTGAATTTTCATAACTCTCCGTCAGAACTTTTATAGAATGTCAGTAGTACAAAATATTTTGATCTTAAACAATTTCTTATAACTACTTACTTAGGCTAAGGATGTACACATCAAAAATTCAGTTTTGAAGCGGAAATATTTAAATAAAAATCTGCACAAAATCTCCTACCAAATTAAGGGAGATAGCTCATCAACTACGCATTTCCCCATAAATTTCAGTACTAAGAGAGATTTCGCAGTATATTGGTAAATTTTCTCGAATTTCGAATTATGTGTAAAACATATGAATGAATCAACTTTGAAATACTTTTGAAAAAAAAATATTTACCGAAACTAAATTTAGTAACAAATTTATTAGCAAAATAAATAAATAAATAAATAAACAGAAATTGTTAATAAATAAATAAATAAACAGAAATTGTTAATAAATTAATATTACAGTTGCTATTAAATTAAGTATATAAATATTTTTGGTAATGAAATAATAATATACTATGCTAGTAAATAAATAAATTATATATATATATATATATGTGAGTGCGTGTGTATTTATTTGTTAACAATTTTTTTGTAAATTACTTTATTATTTATAATAAATTTTATATACATGATTTTTTTTAATACGAAACGCGTGTTGGAATTTTTCATAATTTTTCACGTTATAATACCAATTGTTTACTGTAAAAAATCAAAGAAAGCAATATGTACCAAAGAAAATCTAAAGTCAACAGTAAGTCAAACAAAATAACTTACTAAAA
The DNA here is from genome assembly GCA_964019185.1 of Maratus speculifer. Lineage (NCBI taxonomy): Eukaryota > Metazoa > Arthropoda > Arachnida > Araneae > Salticidae > Maratus > Maratus speculifer. The sequence continues at coordinate 194,266,763 of OZ025291.1, read as the reverse complement.
ATGCGTGCAGCAGGCAGAAAATTCAGTATTACAAAGTCCACCTTAGAATGAAGGCTGAAGCAAAATGACTTTAAGAAGCGAACTATCGACTCAGAGAAGTAACTATAACAGGTACAGAAGCCGACAAAAATTAACTGTATACATACATAAACGTCAACCAGTGAGTGGATTCAGTGTATTGCTTGTCGCAGGTGATCGTGTAGGTATCGGTAATTGCTTGATGCAGGCGATCTGCACGATTTACATTATCAAGTACGAGTGGGGACGAAGACAACCTCGTTTGAAAATCAAAAACTACTAAAACCGTGGAAATGACGGGATTTTCAAGCTAAACATGTCATCAAGTTGTTTAGTGTTATTTTGTAATTTTTGCGGGGGCACGGCTTTCTTTTCCTGATTCTTCTGATTCTTCGTCTTAAGTTAAAATACTTTAAATTTATTAAAATACCTCATTTTTATTATTTTTTAAACATTAGGTTAAAATATTCATTTTTATTTTATAATAATATTTATCCAAAAAATCCTTAGAACAAAGTCATTTAAATATAATTATTATTGTTAATTGTTTAATTGTGTTTATTATTCATAGCAATCTATTTTACCCATGTGCGCAGTTTCTCCAACCCTGTATAGAAAGATTGCGCAAAATAGTTTTTTTTTTTAAATTACTGTTGTTTTATGTAATTACAGCATGACAACAAATGAATATCGAAAATGCATAAAAAACATATAAAGTAAAAATAATTCATAGAATATACATATATATTTATTTATTTATTAAAGTTTTTTATTATTCTTTTGAAATGTGTGCAGACTTTCCTAGTTTTACCATAATCTTATCGTATACGGTCAAACAAGATAAGTGGAAAACGCTATACAGTCAAAATTATTTTATGCTTTTCCTTTTAAACACCTTCGGATGAAGTTAAAAAGCATTTATGCATTAGGTTTGACTGCCCTTTTGTTCACTCCATAACGTACATAAATAGACACGGATTTTATGCAATCGATAAATCTTATTTAGAATCACAAAAGAATGTTTGTTATATATATGATGTATGAGAGATTAATAGATCATTTACAGGGGCACTTAAAATAATTCCACTGCAATATGGTATGTGACAAAAAGCTTTTTGTTGAGTATTTTAATTAAATTGCGCAATTACAAATGTATAAGCTGTTATAAATAACTGAATTATATCACAAGTTTTATATGATATAATAGGGCATTCATACAGTTTGGCTTTTATTTGCAGGGACACACAAAGTAAATCGGTTGCAATACTATCTTTGAGTAATAACTGCTGGACATATGATTTAAAATAAGGTGTGAACTTTCGAATTTAAATACTTTTTTGCCTGTTACACGTTGTGTATAGTTTCTATACCTCGTACATATGGCTGAATAAAAAAAACTCCATGTACCAATCTTTTTATTAGCAGAAACTGCAATTGTTCAAGGATAATTTTCAAAAGAGGTACATATAATTCTCAATTGAACGAAATTTTGGCATACATTCAATTAATATGAAACTGATGTGAACTAATTTATGTACGTGATGTATAGATCTATATATAACATTCTCTTCCCATATAACTAGTACAAAAGCTCCTCAATACCAGGCCAAAATTGATTTCCCACGCGTCGTTACTATTACTATTTTATAAGAGATGGATTTTCTTTTCTTTTTGAATGAGTTATTTTTTTTCTAAAGAAGAAAAACGTGAACTGTTCTGTCACATTCTGTATGCTGACAATTTTTTATGTAAAAGCGCGCAGACAATGTGTGTAAGTTTTTACTTACATTGCAAAAAAAAAAAATAATAATAATCAAATAAATAATAAATAAAAAAATAATAAAAAAATAAAAAAATTGTGCTGTGTTATATATGCAGTTGGAGTGTCAGTATAATATTGTAAAATGAACAAAATATTTTACAGTCTGTAAATAATTAAGTAGTGTATATGTGATATCATTATATGTGATACTATGTCGTCAGCTTTATTGGAACTGCACAGCAGATAAATTGAATTGTTACTCCATAAAATTGATGGATGCCTTGCTGCCTCCATTTTATTTAGTGTTTTAATCACATAACGAGAGTTACATTATAATAACGTACGATATTATCCCAGTCATATCAGTTTAAATTACATCCTTCTATAAGTAAAATTACTCCATAAAATCAAATATTCCTTACTACTTCAAATTTTAATATTTATTTACTTATTTTACATTATGACACGCTTTTTCAGTGTTATGATTATATGTTATTTAAAATTTGTAAGATTTGTACGGCCACAAAACTGAACTTGTCCAAAAATAGATAATAGTCATTCACAACCGTAGAGTAATCACAATGTTCGTCTTAAATGAAAGATTGAAATCTTTTCTATCATGGGGACAAACAAAACAATCGAGTTTGTATTAAATTAATTTATAGCACGAGTATTCAATCGGTAAATGATTTTAACAGATGTAAATTTTCCAAATGGGTGAAAAAATTCTGGGCCAGGACTCGAACCATTGATGTATCGGCTGAGGCCGCCAATGCTGTTTCAACTGAGCTATCTCGGACGAATACTGGAGAACTTTTTAACCCAACTAACCTCAACGATAACACAATCTAATTTGTATTTTTGGATCAGCTCAAAAGAATAATTTGGAGCTATGGAACAAATGGAATTATATGGAACTAATATGGAACTGCAGAAAACGCTGCTTACGAAATTATATTAGATTAATTTATATATTTTATTTTTTTTCCACTTGGAAAATTTACATTTGTTAAATCGAGTTTGTATTTTAAACGTATAGATATTTTATGTTTAGCTGGGAATTTATATTCTATTCTAACCTCGAAATCCGATCCTATTTATTTCTTATAAGTTTTTATCATAATAACAAAAAAGAATACATTCATATTTTTCACATTGTACAATGAAACAAGAAAAAAGGAAGTTTACTCATATAACTTATAGTATCATATTCATGTATCTTCAAAAATTGTTCAGTATATCACAACATTGATGCTATTAAAATACAAAATTTGGTAGTTTAGGAATAATGCGGATCAGGATGTTTTTAAAAATGTTGGCAACACTTGTTTTAAGCGACATAAAATGCATTGATGTGCTTGCAATAGGAACCATTACCAAGATTACATAGGATTTGATATGCTATTAAAAAATTCAAATTGCGTTCGTGTGATAAATTATAAATTGAAAAAAATTAAGTATAGTAAATAAACAATTTCCAGATTATATTTATGTACTTAATTCTTTTAAAACTAGTTACATGGTAAAATATTCTAGATTGCACTTTAAACTTTCGTGTTAAACTTTTATGTCAAATTATCTATCTATAGCCTCGTATTCTGATAATTTATATTCATTAATTTCCATTTTCACTCAAATAATGAGAAATAAAAAAAATGTGATGTAATTCATTAGTAGTTATTTGAATACAAATACGATGTGTAATTGCAACATGATGCTATGAATATGACAAAAATGAAATACTGAACTTATTATTTATTTATCGACAGCTAATGCTACGCTAAAACGGAGTTCTTCTCAATACATTTTCGATAATCTCAGTACTGAGAGTTAAAAATTGATTTCTATGTAAAATAAAATAAAATAAATGATACATTTATGTAAAACACCTGCGTACAAATCTTTAAAACATACATTTTTTACAACATAAGAATTAAGACTACATAATAATCACGAATAAGTGCAACTGAAAAAAATACAAACTGTTGCCATCATGAAATTTTATTCGGCTCTTTTATAATATATTAACTTATAATAACATTAATTAATGCAAATACCTATTCTATTTTGATGCGAAGTTCCATTGAACCTTGTATAAAAATTGACAGAAAATTTATGAATGTATAATATTAATTCTTAAAATAGTTATTATTTAATGTTAAGGCAAAACAAATTCTAAGCATTATAATTCATTTCTTAGTATTTGAAATGCCTTTCCTATGTGCATCTCGTGATAACTATAATAGCATTAATTTTTAATAAAGTTAAGATTAAGATAAAATTATGCTCATTATATATTAATTTTTTCTCATTTCATTAACAAGATTTGCATATAAATAATTCAGTAAATAATATTAAAGAAACACATAGTCAGTTCTAGTAAAATGTATAAAAGTCATTAAATTATTAAATAAGAATTATCAATAAAAATGCACATTAATACCCTAAAACATAAGCGAATACTTGTCTTTTCTAATTGTAAGACGTATTCATTAAGATATCCTAAATCTGTCATAACATCCCTGTAATGGAAAAATTCTTCTGTCCCTTGAATCCTTATTCCGCATTTTAATCGAAAACAGTTTCTACAAAATATTTTTTTATCGTTCATAGTTACATCGATTCTAATTAATCAAAATCTAGTAGAATGTATATGGTTGTTTTATTTGAAAAAAAACGTAAGATTTAAAATGTTGTATATCCGGTTAGTAATAGAAACAAATATTTCTAAAGTATAAATCTGGAGAAATAGTTAAAAGCATTATTTATATATTTCTTTATTTGAATATAATTTTTTGGAAATATTTTAAATTAGCCATTCTTTGTTTATTTTTTGAAAATTCCTCAAAAATTCCTACACTTTGAATATCACTATTTCAAATCACAAAACTTTTTAAGAAATCAGAAAAAAAATTTCCGATTAAAAATCGTTCTATGCAGTTTTTGTAAATATATATATATATATATATATATATATGTGTGTGTGTGTGTATATATATATATTTTGCCATTGAAGGAGGGGGGTGATTTCTGTTTGTAAAGTGATATATAACTCATTACTGTATACTCTTCAGCTAAGTTCGATTTCATATTTTCGTACTTTTGTTAGTTATGATAATATATTTTAAAATATATTAATTTATAATAACAATAACTGATGCAAATATAAAGCATATTTATTCGATTTTAAGTAGAAGTTCCATTCAACCTTGTATAAAAATTTATGTATGTATAATATTATGTGTAATTATAATTTTGATAAAAAGTCATTTAGCGGACGCAGCACGGGAAAGGAAGGAACGATTTCATCTGATGCTATTTTTGCCTACATAATTTGTTTTTATGCTTACATAAATTATACTCATTATTTTTAGGACTGAATTTTTGAGTGTACCATTTTCAGAATATTTCTGATAGAATGTACAAATCAAAAAAAGATAATTTTAGTTTTAAATTGTATGAATAGTTAATTGTATTAAATAAAATAATTGAATAAATTACTCTTTTACTTATATTGATTTTTCTAGCTTATGCATTGAACAATTGAGACAGGTCTGCCACAGATGAAAATTTTTATTTTTCTGTTCCCACCAGAATTTTTCTTATATAAATTTTAAAGTAGCATATTTTTTAAAAAATGCTGTCAAAATGTGTGTTTAGAATTTCTGTTTTGAGAAAGTGGTGCCAGTTAGAATTAAAAAAATATCGTCTGCGGCAGTTCAGTTAGGAACTGTCTGTCTTCATATTTTGAATCGGATTACTCATGCAGGTAATTTGTTATTATGGAGATTTCTGACAAATTTTGGATGATTTAATCAAGAGCGTGTCTAATCTAAACGGGAGGTGAAGGGGACGGTCACTCCTGGCGCACAAATTAAGGAGGTGTCAAATTTATACTCCCATCATCGTTTGTTTCTTCCTTTTTTGAAAAAAAAAAAACTATATGTATATAAAAATTTTGGGATTTTTTGTGAAACAAACATTCTTTCTTAAAATAGCACCTTGCTGCTTTCTTGGAATCCAAAAGTGTTTATGCTATATTGTTAGATACTTTTTTTTCACATGTGTTTTCCAGATTACCTAACATTACCAAACATTAAGTGCAAAGTTCTTTTATATTAAGTTAGTTGTTAAAATTAAACTTTTTAAAATTCCAAAACAAATGCCAAGAATGTATTCAATAGAATTTGTGTTTTTACACTTTTCAATTTTGTGACAATCGAAACTTCGCAATGTATGAATATTTTCTACGATGTATCTGCGTTAAAATATTTTTTTTCACATGTGCACAATGTGTTTTGTGAGGAATTTTTATACGATATATGGACGATAATAAGAGGCGTAAATTGCCAAATACAAGTATCAAGATTTCTTATAAGAATATTTTTCTGTTTTCTAATAAAAAAAAACTAGTTTTTTTTTTTTTTTTTGCCTCGAATTTATTTTGCGAACGTGAAAAATAAATTTTATTCTTTCCTTCAACAAATACTTGTAATCGTTTAGCTTTTAAAGATACTCTGTGGTAATTCATCCTAACATTAGTATGCATGTAAACATGGGTTTGCGTGTATTACATGTGATAATTAAGGACATGATGCATTTTTATAAATAATATTTTAAACAAGAAAATGTTAAAAAATAATGTAGCAAGACATCAGAAGATAATTTCGTGTTTGTGATAAAACTAAAATAGAAATCCAAATATTTATCTCATTCATATAACATTTGATCTTCTTTATGTAAAATTATTTTGCAATAAATTAATAATATATTCATTATCCGGATTAAATATTTAATTCCAATTCACATTGATATCGCTGACGATTTAGACATAATTTATATGTACATAGTACATATCGATGCCCCAGACGAATTCAGTGGGCAGTATTATACGCCATCTTGTTTAAAAATGGCGTCCATTTAACTTTTTTAAAAATATTTGAAATTTCAAATAAAGTACAAAAAAATTAGAAATTGAAAAAAAAATTATCATGTGTTTGTGCTTGATACAAAAATTTCGGGGCATTTTTTGTTTCATATGTATTTTTAAAAATGACTGACTTATAGCGCTTTGAATTTCTAGTAAGTCTAACATTTTGAAACAACCTGATTTTTTTTCACATCATAATACGCGTACTTATGAACCAATTTGGGTGTAGCTTGATGGGTATATGCTGCAAATCAGAGCATTGTCCGTGTTCATTGGCTAACTTCATCTAAATTGGCTAAATTTATAATTAATTTTAAAAAAATGAAACTGAAAACAGCTTTTTTAATGAGTGTTTGGACTGAACAATTTTTGTTTTACCTTTATCTTTAACATATGATAAAGATATAGCAGTTTGAACATCTAATATTCGTGACATTTCGAAAAATATATTTGTCTTCAAAAATCACTCGTATATATTAACCGATTTTGATGTGAATGAACGTATGCAAAAAAATTACTAAATACTCGAACATATTTTTTTGGTTAATTTTACCCATCGTATTGTTTTAAAATGATGGATCTTCACTTTTATTTAATTTACTTTTAAAAATCTTACATGAATTTCAATAAAATGGAATTATTACAAATAATAATGGACATAAATAATTTAGTCCATACGCTACTGATAAGCATTGTAACATCTGTTACGAGAAAAGTTTTATCTAACTATAAATACCAAATAGAAAGCTAAGTAATTGTCTAATTCAGAAGACATTTGTAGCATTATATATCCATTGTCTGCTTATAAACAGAAGAATTCCATTATTCCGGACTTTAGCAAAAAATTTAAGTATATATGTATTTTTCTAATTGGTTGACATTACTTTTGCTACAGGAAATCTGATTCTGAATTTGGTTTTTATTTAACATTACATGATTTTTCCCTCTTTTATACTATTTTAAGCTTCTTAACTACATATCAAAACGTTCAATTCTATAATCGGCTTTTTTCTTTAAAGTTGCTTAAAATATTTCAAAACTAATTACAAGTGCCTAATGATATATCTTCATTGTTTTGTTTTCAATTATTGTTGAGAATCATTCTTCAACTTAAATAAAATTTTCAAACAGTAAATACATCTTGCAAATACAAATGTAAAGTAGAATTTAATGTAATACTTCAAATAAGCATAAAAAGCAATGAGATAAAAAAAAAATTCGTGCTTTTAACAAATTTGAAAATTCAAATATTTAACTACTCACACAATTTTTGTATATCTTAATTTCAATTAATCTTTTAATGAAATCGAGAACCAGTTATTCCGAATCGTCGTCATCAGCATGTTTATATTTTACAATAGTTTGTTAATTAAATATAGTTAATGTAATGTGTAGTTTTTTTTTAATATTTTCTGAATACCGGTTTGATAGTTTTAATTCTTAATACTATTTAGTTCTTTGCGATATAGTTTTATGCTCGGTATATATATATTGCTCTGTAAAAAATCTGTAATCCTGCAGATTTAAAGCTGCCAAAATCCGTATGCTTATTAACATTTTACCTGTGCACTGTACAAGGAAATATGCAAATCTACAAAACTAATTTTTGTAAAACTATAGAAATCTGTAATTTTACAAACGAATCTAGAAAAATTACAGTTATCATATTAAAATTCGCAGGTTACATAAAAATTTTTAGGAATCTCCGTTTCCTAAACATTATTAGTATCATTATAAAGATTTTGATTTTCATTACAACCTTGTACCTGTTATATAATTTTTTGATGTTGTCGTTACATAAATTGTTCTAGGAATCCCAGTTTCCTAGAAAACTTTTAGTAAATTCACAGATTTTTTTTTTTTTTTTTTTTTTTTTTTTTTTTTTTTTTTTTTTTTTTTAGTATGTAAAAAATAAAATCTGTAATTCTAAAGATGTAAAGTAACAGATATATGTATACTTAATTTTTGCACACTGTTACACTAATCTGTACACTGTGCACAAAAAACATGTAGATCAAGTTATTTTTTGTAAACTACAGAAATCCGTAGCTTTACAAAAGAATCGACAAAAATTATAGTAATCTTAAATTTTATCTATATCCACTTACAGAAAAAGTTCTAGGATTCCAAGTTTCTTTAAAATTATTTGCAAGGTAACAAAGTTTTTGATTTACAGTGCAAACTTGTGCTTATTTTTTACATGAATTTTTGTTGTTAAGTTAAATAAAAATCTCTAAGAATCCCAGTTTCATAGAATAATTTTAATAAATTCACAGATTTTCTTTTGCATTGTACAATATTTTTCATAGAATATATATATATATATATATATATATATATATATATATATATTACAATATTTATTTTTGTATATGCTGTGGAAAATAGTTTTAAAACTGTATAGATGTCCAAAACACAAATATTTATTGAAACTCTAGTCTGTAAAATGCTTAATGGGGATGTTGCTGATGATAATCTTATTTTATTATTGAAAGAAAATTGAATCAAAATCGAAATAATTACCATACTCAGATAACATTTGTACTTCTTTAAATGAAAAGCATTTATAATGAACTTGAGAACTCCAATAAACTGAATATCACCGAAATCGAAAAGGGTACTATTCCTAATTTTTAGAAAGATTTCATTTGCTACATCAATCCCGATCGTGATTACGATTGCTATTGCCGTCATTAGCATGTTTAATTCTTTTGTATTTCCTAATTCTCTCTTAATTGAACGTAATTAAAGATAATTTGTTCTTTCATCGGATTTTCTGAATAACTGTTAATTTTTTTTAAATTTAAAAGAAGATGTTTTACTAATACGTTTAGTTAAATAATCGATGTAAACACAAATTTGACTGAAATTATTACCCATAAACTGTTAAAAAATAAAACTCTAATAAGAGTTTAGAACATAATTTTAATTTCAAAAGTAAATCAAAATTGAAATTAATATTTTTCCCCTATAAAATAATATTAGTATTTAATTGTAATTAATGAAAATTTTAAAACATTTGACTCTTATAGTCCTGAATTTATTTAAAATAAAAAATACTTTTTTTTTTGTCTTTTTTAGTGAATTTTCTTGTAATCACTTTTAGAAGGGCTGACATTATCATCTTTAGTACCTTCATTCTTTGCTAACCTTTTGTAAAGCAATTCAACTTTAAATAGTTTTTCATCGGGCTCTTTCAAATGGGCTTAATTTCTTTGAAAAGTCGGTTTAAAGAAACTAGTAATATAGCATCATCGGACATATACTATTTTTACTGTTTCTTATAAACTTTTAAGAAACAGGTAAATACAGTGAAATTTCCATTTAAGGAAGCCTCACCGTTACAATAAAATTCTTCGTTATAAATAAAGGACTGTATTAATAAGAAGATGAATCTGGTTCCGATTTAGATTTTCAGACGTCGTTGATACCCGGTCTGATCAGATATTCGTTCGACATCAACAGTAAAATTTCAATTTAATAACACTAGCAATTGCAGATTGATATAATCCTTATAAGTTTGAGTTTATACATCTGGTAAACCTTTTTTTAAAAATAAGCACCACACATTTTTCTCCATGCTAGCAATCGAAAGTATAGAACCATGTTTTTACAGCTTTCAAACAAACGACAGTTCACCATTCTCTCATCTTGGCAGTCTATTTTGAAAAATGGTTATTCTGTTGTTTTGTAAATGCTACATAACATTAATATTGATATATTTTGCTATTAAAGAATTAATTTTATTCGAATAAAACAGTGTTTCAAAAATGCAAAAATTGTATTTTTCTAGGTGATGTAATGTTTTTTGTACTGTATACACACACACACACACACACACACACATATATATATGTATATATATATATATATATATATATATATATATATATATATATATATATAAGTTTTTTAACACAAAGAATTAGTTTAAATAGAAATAAAATATTTGGTCAAAAATAAAAGAAATAATTCAATGCTTATTAGGGTGGATCGAATTTTTTTTTTCACAGTGTCAAAAACTCCCTATGTGGAAAAGATGTTCTAATGGATGGAGATTAAGGGAAAAATAATTAAAAAAATAATTTTAAATTTTACTACTGCCACAATAAGGTCGAATTTCGAAAAAAAGTGAAAAAGACCTAATTTTGTCTAGATGACTTTTGATTCAAAATAATAGTTTAAAAATTATCCGAAACCTAACTATGCGAGAAAGATGTTATATTATATGCTGAGTATGAGAAAAATAATTTAAGGGGTCAGGTACCTTTGATCGATAAAAATAGAAGCAAAATTTGCGTACAGTATTGATCTCAATATCTTTAAATCTATCGCTTTTGAAAACTTCAAATTTTTAACACATATTTAAATAATCTTCCTGTAACTGTTACAGGTCATGGAATATTTTTATGCCTTCACCATAAAATAAAATTAAAAAATTATAAAAGGTCTTTTTTTCTCAAAGAAAAATCATACATAGTCTTGCGCGCAGCTTAACATGCATAAAAAATATCATAAAGACCTAAAACCAATTTATATATAAAGAAAAATAGTCAATAATCAAAATGACGAACCCCAGTTACTTTACATTCTGTCTTTGTATAAAAAATACGTAAAAATATGAAAAATAACAAAATTTAGCACTTTTTTTTGTAAATAATAATTCATAACTTGAAAAATTCATACACAAAAATGATAGTAGTTCGTCATTTTAAGCATTTATATGTTATGTAACTTCTGTAAAAATTTCATTAAATTCTACCCAACCATTTTCGAGCAATCATGCGCGCAAGTTGAAAAAATAGCATTTTGAGAAAATCCAATTTAAAGATAAAATTTCTTTTTAAAACCTATTATGCAAAATATCTTTAGATATTTAAGTATACTTATATTTATTTACTTACCTAATTATATAAAAACATAAATTCAATAAGTTTCATTATAAAAAAATAGTAAATAGTGTGCTATAAAACATGCAAAATGAATATAAATACACAAATAACATATACTGATACAACATTTTTCTATATATTTATTCATTATTTACAAAATTTTTACATGAAACTGGTAATACTTCATCATTTTCAACATTTATATGCTATGTAAGAGATGTTAATTTTTTATGACATTTTAGACAACCATTTCGGAGAAATCATGCGCGCAGTTGAATCGTAAACGTAAAAACGAAAATAATTTTTCGGCATATCGTTCTTCTAAGTAACCATTCAATATCTAATAAATCCTTACATGAAACTGATAACAATTCATCATTTTCAACATTTGAATGTTTTGTAAGAGCTGTTAATTTTTTATAAAATTTTAGCCAACAATTTCAAAGAAATCATGCGCGCTATTGAATTGTAAACGTAAAAACGAAAATATTTTTTCCTCATATCATTCTTCTAAATAACCATTCATTATTTAATAAATCCTTACATGACACTGATAATGCTTCGTCATTTTCAACATTTGAATCTTTTGTAAGAGCTGTTAATTTTTTATAAAATTTTAGCCAACAATTTCGGAGAAAACATGCACGCTATTGAATCGTAAACGTAAAAACGAAAATAATTTTTCCACATATCATTCTTCTAAATAACCATTAATTGTTTAATAAATCCTTACATTACACTGATAATACTTCGTCATTTTCAACATTTGAATGTTTTGTAAGAACTGTTAATTTTTTATAAAATTTTAGCCAACAATTTCGGAGAAAACATGCGCGCTATTGAATCGTAAACGTAAAAACGAAAATAATTTTTCCACATATCTTTCTTCTAAATAACTATTAATTATTTAATAAATCCTTACATTACACTGATAATACTTCGTCATTTTCAATATTTGAATGTTTTGTAAGAGCTGTTAATTTTTTATAAAATTTTAGCCAACAATTTCGGAGAAAACATGCGCGCTATTGAATCGTAAACGTAAAAACGAAAATAAAATTTCCTCAAATCATTCTTCTAAATAACCATTATTTAATAAATCCTTACATCACACTGATAATACTTCGTCATTTTCAACATTTGAATGTTTTGTAAGAGCTATTAATTTTTTATAACATTTTAGCCATCCATTTCTGAGAAATCATGCGCACTTTTGAATCGTAAACGTAAAAACGAAAATTATTTTTGTGAAAATTCAATTGAAAGAAAATATTGACTTAGGAACATATTATGAAACATAATTTTTAATATTGCAGTAATTTATATAATTATTTACTTATCTTATTATTTATACACATGAATTTAATAAATATTAAAAAATAATAAATATTGTGCACTAAATCAAGAAAAATAAAAGTAGAAATAAAAATAAAATTTACCTTTACAAGGGCAATACTGCATCATCTGTTTACTTAGATTATTAGGTTGATAAACTTTTTGTAGAATGTAGAAATTGATTTACACATAATAAATAAAAAAAAACAGATGATCTTTTAATTATATGGGCACTTGTGGCATCATTTTTCATCATAAATACTATATACATCAATACTATATATTTCATCATAAATACTATTGGCATTTCATCACTGCCAATAAATTGGAAGACTTGTGAAACAAAAATCTATAAATTCATGCTGATGTTTTCTATTGCATGAAATAAATAAACCTTTTAGAAATTTGAACACTAATTTACATACATATACTTTGATAACTATCATCTCATGGGATAACAGATGGAAAAAAACATTGCTCAAAGATTTTGACAAAACTTAACACATTTAAAAAGCACCGGCACTGTAAATTTCACCTTCCTCCAAGAGAAATTTCTCTTTCTGAGCAATTTCTTTCATTCGATTACTTTTTCTTGCTTCTTTTGTGTTTTGAAGAAAGCGTAAATTAGAAGTTGCAATCCTTTAGTCGTCTAACTCTTTTAAACACTCTTTCATATTCGAACCATATCGCTTAGATCCATTTTTCCAGCAGATCCATCGTGGTTATTGAGGCAATCGTTTTCATGGGTTTTTTTCCATGAATTATATTCATGTGTCCCTTTTTTTAGTTTCCATGCATCACGACTTGCAAAATGAGGAAAGGACTTCAGTATCAATAACTTTGCCGCTTTTGTCACCGATGACAGTGCACACACCTATTCGTGAAGTGTGACCCCAAGTTTTCCATGTACCACTGATGTTTAAATATGAAGAATCAGTCAGTTACTTCTTCTGAAGCTGCAGATATCATAGATTTTTCTGCCGACAGATGCGATGCATTTCTATAGCACCTTTATCGCAGCATTGTAAGATTTTTTGGAAACCGGTTGAGGCAGATTCATGATTCCACAAAACAGTTTCATTGCTGCATACCCCAGTCCAATTGATCTAATGGCATAATTAAATAGTTAATTTCTGAAATTTTGTTATTTTCGCCGATCTTCTTAGAATTCTTAAATTTAATAACTTCAGCACAATTTTCACACAAAATCGAAATTTTAGATGATAAGCCACATTCAATTTCTTCTGTTATACTTACTTCACCACCACATGTGACTGACATCCATAATACGATATCCATCAAAACTAGAATTATATTCAAACTCCTTGTTTACAGAAAGTTTTCTCTGTGAAGCACTGTTATTCAGTGAATCACTTTCACTTTTCGTCAGCTTTTTAGTGTGTATATTCTCAGTAAATTTCCTTTTTTTTCGGTCGTATCCCAGAAGCCCTTTTAGGTGTGTTTTCGCTAAGAACTTCACTCATTGTTGCAGAAGATTATTAACGAAATAAATAAAATTAATTTAAAGCTAAAATAAAACTTATCCGCAAAAAAATTACTATAAAAACAATCAAAAATTTAGAATCGAAAGAGTAAACAACTCAACGTGCATAGATTTATCGCTAAATCGAGCTAAATAGCTTGGTATCTAAAGCTGAAGTAGCAGTTGCTAATTTCTGTTTGATTTCCTGAAAGGAAAGGAAAAATAAATAACCACAGAGTAAAGAAAAATAAGAGTAGAAATCCTTGAATCTTATCAGCTACGGCCGGCGCCAACTGCGTGAAAAATTTAAACAAACAGTCTAGCCCTTTAAATATCGCTGTTTCATGAAAAGAGGCCTTACTATTTCGCCCATAACTTCGTTTCTAATGAGAATTTTTTTATGGGGTTTGTTATAATATGCATCAAAAAGATTATACTTTCATATAAAACAATAAAAAAATCGAAATTTTGACCATTTGAAAGGTACCTGACCCCTTAAAGAATTAATTACAAAATTTAAATCTGCCGCAATGTGGCTCAATTTTATGTATTTAAACGTTTTTATGGGTTTTTTTTAAATAAAATATAAATTTTAGAATTTTTAACATTTATTGCAATGAGGGGATATTTAATTGATTACAAGATAAAAACTTTAGTTTCTAATTTAACAGCTTCATTAGTATTAAATCAAGAAAAATGGTCAACATTGCCATTGGCGATAATGACGTTCGTTATTGAAAATCGACATAAGATTTCGTAATTCAATTCAATTTTTATAAAACCGTCTCTTATATGGTCCATACACAGCAGAAATACTTCCGTGACTCTTGTGATTATTAGTTTTGTAGAATGAGCGTTGCGTGCATAGATATTATTGATAGTAGATGTTATTGCCACTGGAAGGATTGCTGGATTTACCTATTGCTTCTGAAATCATGTCGTTACTAAATCCGTCAGTTAGTGGAGGTTCCACACATTTTCCTATTTAATTAAATTTATGTAATCCGTCACAAAACCCGTCGTTTACATATATATGGCCGATGTGTTTTTAACCAATTTCTTTTTACAAGCTCATGTCTGCTTCTATTATGATTTTTCTTCTGTTGTTTTCTAGTGATGTAGTCTGTCTTTATACCCAGCAAAGTTAAAGAAAATGACCATGATCATAATCTTTTAGAAATGACTAAAGAGAATAACTAAAACGATGGAGTGGTCTTTGGTTTGTTTTGTCATGCCGATTTTTTTCTGTCATTAGCATTCGATTCATAGTTTTATGATATAATGTCCACATCTTGAAGTGCACCAGGCACGATTGCAGCACCTGCTTGGTCGAAAATGCCCAGACTGTCCAATATTCTGGCTGATGCCAATCTCCCTCACTACAGGTGATGTGACACCTAGCTCGGCAGAAATTTGGCTTTTCAATGATATCTGATGATGCAGTAAAGTGAGTTTGCTCTCAATACGTCAGTTTAGTTTACACTCAGTATTCATATTCATATTCAAATCTATTGAACTGAAAAAATAGGCAGTATTTTCGGAAATGGTCCAAAAGACTCTAGTAGCTTTCAATATCTTATTTTGTTTTACAAGAATTAAAAAGAGAGCAATATTTGTCGTTGAACAGTTTAATTTTTCTTAAAATGCTGCTGTGGTAAATTATTGAGATTGAATCTCATTTACAGGTCACTTGTAACTTATTAGCAACTCTTTCTCACTGGCAGGAAATAAATAGATGTTGAGTGATTCCTTTCTTCGGTTATTTTTTAAATACCAATATATAAATTTTATAACTTTATGTAATAGGGAGCATATTTACTGGCATATCAAAGCCAGACAAAATAGTGTGTAATTCCCCCCTCTCTATCTCTCTTTATTTTTATTCATTTATTTTTTTAACAACGCCATGGTACGGTAACATTCAAGGTACACTAAAGCTACACAATACACAAGCAGACAAATCCTAACTGACAAAAACTGGAACTGCTAGTTTTTCGAAACTCTAAATCACTTGCAGCAGTATGAAATTTCGAAATTAGTTTTTTTTTTACTTAATATCCATGCAATATAATATTTCTTACTCAAAGGTAGGTTTTGATTGATATTAAAATGATTATTTTGCGTCAAAAATAAATCTAACCAAAACTAGATCTTTTCCCATTTTTTCAATATTTTGTCGAATTTTCAACTTTTTTGTGACAGTATTAAATTTCGAATTTATTACTTATTATTGTTTTTTACTTAACCTCCATACGATATAACATCTTTTCCGCATTGTTAGATTTTAAAACTTATTAAAATGATTAGTTTTTGACACAAATAACCTAACCAAAATTCGGTCTTTTTTCAATTTTTTTCGAAAATTCAACCCTTTTGTGGCAGCATTAAATTTTAAAATTAATTTTTTTTATTATTTTTCCCTTAATCTCCATACAATAGAACATCTTTTCCGCATAGGTAGATTTTGATGATTGGTAATTTTTTTTTCGCCATAGACAATCGATCCACCCTAATGCTTATGTTATGTTTTTATAAAGTAGATTTTAAATATTGATAGTAGTAATTTTAAGCTGCGTAACAATTTGTACTTTTTTATATAAGAAAAAATGAAAGGTTACTTTTTACCTTTATTATTAGCTCGGTTTATATCTTTTTCATTATCTATGTTTTCGACATAAATGTTATTGTGTTTGGCTTCATCGTTTTAGAAACATTACAAAATATATTTCATACGTAAAACAGATAACATCTAAGTGTTGAGTAACACAATTCCCCACAATTTTGATAGATTCTTATGCTTTCATAATAAAAAATGAATACAAATATTATTATTTTTTTACCAGACAAACAATTTCTTGCTGAGTTACACCAAAAGCATTAATTTTAAGTAATGAAATTGCTTTAAGATTACCAAGAGGTATGCACGTCGTTGTTAACTGGCGTCGAAGAAAGGAAAATTTGAGAAATAAAGAAGTCGGTAACACTTAAATGAGAAGCACCAAGATCTGAGATATATTTCTTTAACCCTTTGAGGGGCAAAGCACTTCTATTCATAAAATGCTAAAATGATTGATTGACACCAAAATTAAAAAAAAAATGAAAACAGTTACATGCTTTTCTTTATGTACTTGATGAAATTAAAATTTGCATTTCAAAATTCTGGTCTCAATGTGGCATTTCGGAATTAAAATTAAGTGGTATATATTTTATACCACCGCCCTTCAAGGGGTTAAAACAAAAGATAACAAAAGACAATTACCTGGGAAGACGATTGTTGGAAAATATCCGTTTTTAAACAACTTTTAAAAGTTTTAGGACATCTAAAAATCACTTATAGAGTTATTGCGAAACCGGATTAATGCAACCAAGTTTGATAAACAAAATGCTATGCTATTCATCACTGCTAAAATATCATAAAAGTGGGGTCAGTAATAATTGAATTGGATAATGACTTATTATCATATATACTATGCAACAGCACTTCCGCATTTACGTTGTGGGCAGCAAAATCAAATGTTTTCTGTGTTTGATAACGCCATTTGAAAGACAGATCATCTGAATGCAAGAAACTATGAAAAGAAAGGAGCAAACATAAATGATGTTTGATCAACTTCATCCTGCTCCTTTGAATTACCCGCGTATTTCACAAGAGGCTACAGATTGGGTTGATATCAGTCATTGTAAAATATACTTGGACGCAGGAGAGAGGCAGAAAGTCTGTTTTTGCTCCCATACATTCCACATTGGACTTCTAAAGATTCATGTATGAATAGAATGTTGTGACCGAATTCTGTTTTGAATGATTATATATTTTTAGTGACTTGGGCTAGGAATTTTCTTACTCGTAGGGAATTCGCATGAAGCCACTAACATTCTCTCCACCTTGAGACATAAAGTCATCATGTCTCAACCACCGTTGAGACACCACAAACACTAAAACCATGCTAATTTGACTGGCTTTTAAAAGGTTGCGAAACATTAAACTATATATGAGGACCTCAGAAGCCAAGGGGTACAAGTGACATAATTTAGATTTCGAGTAAATTGAGTTCAAAGTTAAGCATCAATTGTAATTGAATGAATTGAGATAGAAATTTTTTGCTTATTTCTTAATGGTTTTTGAACTATTATCTCAATAACTGTTTAGAAAAACAGCGGATTAAATTTTGTTTTAAATATATAACTAAGCAGTATTTATCAGCATTCGGCACTTGTACCCTTTGCCTTCCAAGCAGTAATTAAAACTGCTTGGAAGCCAAAGGATACAAGTGCCGAATTAATACAAGAAATAAAAAAAAATATGAAATAAAAAGTTAAATTTAAAAAAATGAAAAACATTGTTGATATAAATAAATGAATGGACAAAAGTTTGTTTAAATAAAAGTTCTAAAAAGGAAAAATTATTAAATAAAAAAAATGAAAATACGAAAAATTTAAGATCAATGTTGATATACATGAATGAAACAACAAACTTTTATTCTAACATAAGATTTAAAATTTTATTATAAGTTTTGAAAAAATTAAAATTTTCTAACTCTGTCTAGCAAAGGTAAAAAGTGAGTATATTTTCAGTTTGTTTGTCCGCCTGGCTGTCTATCGGGCAATCCGGCCGTCTGCCCACGCTCTAACTCTCGTAAAAATACACGAATTGCGCTAAATTTTTTGGAAATTATTTACATGTATATTAGCACGAAGCCTATTTCAAATAAAGTTTCTAGCATGATTAATTTATTTACAGGGACATTCAAAAGTTTTTCGTTTCATTACGGACTAAGGGGAAAAATCGTTTCAAATGAATTTTAAGAGTGTTACACCCTGTCACATATATTAAGATTTATATTCAACTACGAAGTTCATTAAAATATGCATTCTGTAAAATATGTGTTGAAAAGAAAAGCTAATATTCATTCACGCACAAAAGAATTCAATTACATAATGGGAAAGTGAAAATTGTTTGAAACATATTTCAATTATATTAAACTTTTCATGTATAATAAAACTGATATACGTCCATGAAATTAAATATAAGTTATATCGCACATAACATGAAGTTCACAGCATTTACAGTGACAAGCAAAAAATTTGAAATAGTATATTCTAACCAAAAAACTGTACATTATCGATATGGTTGATGGATGGATAAAATGCCATCTTAATTATGTTATGAGCTTTTAAGTTTTACTAAATTTATGCGTTTTACATGGTATGTGTAAATGCTATATTTGATATACAGGGCTACACAAAAGATCTGGTAAAGTTTGCTGAATATGAGTATAATTTACTTAAAGATTGTTTTAAAATAAGTTATGTGTTTTTATGATGAATTTCATTCAGTTTACTCAGAAATGTTTGTAGAATACAGATAAAATGATATACAGAGCAACACACAGAATTGGATACATGGTCATCTATGGATGATAATTTCTTGAAATATTATTTTAGTAGTCTTAAGAATGTTTTACTTGGAGCTAAATTTTAGCTTAATACTGACATATAACACAGGTTCTTGGTAAACTCCAGGGATGAACAAAAGTGTACAAGTATGTTTCTATCTATTAGTACAACATGCTGAAAGAGAAATTTCAAACGCATTTTCTTCCTAAATTAGTTTTTTTTTCATTATACTGTATATATATATATATATATATATATATATATATATATATATATATATATATATATATATATAACCGACAGATCAAACACAGGGATGTTCAAAAGTATTAAAATACATATTTTTCTATTGACAGTAACATTTTATTATTTTAAATTGCAAAATTTTTTGTAGAGATTTCAGGAAATTTTGGAAAGTGTTTCAGAATCTATGCTTAATGTTTGATTTATCTTACTTGTTAACAGATTGCATTTATTTAATGTAATATTTAATGCTTTAAAAAGCAAATTCTAAATAGCATAAAAAACTGACGAGAAACATTTTGAAAAACGATATACAACTCCAGTTCATAAGGTTTAAAACATCATACGGTGTAAATAATTTTAAACTGTGATTGGTACAAATTGGCATATGATCGTGTTTTTGTACCAAACGACGTTTAAAAAATATCAAATTCCTGGGACGTTTTCAGAGTCATGAACTAGCCTTGCATGTAGTTGGTCGCATTTCGGCTATATAGACGTTAATGAATACACCTACACTTATACCCCTTGGCCTCCACGCGTTTCACGGTTTCGGGAAAGAGGTTAAGTAACTGACCCCTAAAACTCAGTGCATAATTAAAAAATCACTCATAACTCTTTACCTACAAATAAATAGACTTATTTCCAGATAGCCTGTGCACTTAACACATTTTTTTTTTCAATTTTGTCACTTATACCCCTTGGTTTCTGGGCTCCTCATATATTTTTTAAAAAGGTGCGATGTCCCTGAAATCAGATTTCCATTCATTTCAGTTTGATTGGGGAATTTTATGTTGGAATGCTTAAAAGCACTCATTGAAAAAAAAATAAACTTCATTCCTCACATTATCAGAAATGTTCTATTAAGATAAAGTAATTAGTAAGGTATTACGTTAGGCTTTGATCTTTGATTTTACGGAAAAGAAAATCAACGAAAATTGCGTTAATGTGACTACATTATAATTCAACGGAATCAAAAAACAGCATCATTTTCACCATCGCGAAATATGCAGGCATATTTCTCATATTCATTTCACTATTTAAAATATATTTTAAAGTTCAATTGATTATTGATCTATAAAATATACTTTAAAGATAAGATCTTTAAAATATATTTTATATTACCACACTTTATCACACATTTGCAAGTTAAAATTTAAAATGGAATACAAATTATTTTTACTATGGCATCATTTTCACTTAATGAAGCACTCTGAAATGAAAGTCTCAACTTCTGTGTTAGTAGAATGAAAAGAATATAATGTAACAACCTCCTGATTAAAAATGCGTGACTTTAAATTTGACATAATCTTCTCTTTAAAAATTTTTAAATGGTTGTTTTTAATTGTAATACGATAATGGCATCCGTAATGATATTTTTATATCCCTGTTTTTCATTTAACTCTTAAACTATCAAAGAATCTGTTTGCTACCTATTTGAAGAAATTCCATAAAATAACTCTTAAATTAAAAATTAAAACATAAAAATGGAATTATTAAAAAAAAAAGCGAGTATGAGCAGATCTAAAAATATGTGATTCCGTTATCTAAAATATTAATTATAACAAATCTATTTAGTAGAAAACTCAGGCCAAATGACTAAAAAAATCAGTTTAGTCTTTTAAATGAAGCTTTTGGCTATTTTAAATATGACGTAAATTGTTTTCCATTTACGGCGATTAACGCATTTTAGAAAATCATTATGTTAAAATTTTCCTTCTGTTTTAATTTTCACAAATAAACGTAATTTTATGACGTAATTTCCAATATTTTCACACCTTAACTCTTAATTATTTAATGCTCATTCTTAAAGTTTTCTTTTTTTATTATTTGGCAACAATTTAAAATAATAACCTTTTTATATGCAAATAATGGCTATCAAAATGCTGGAAATTTGAATTGAAATTGAAAATAAATTTCTTAAATTATGAGTCAAATTAAAAGAAAGGAAATGTAGCCTGCACACCGGAAACTTCTTATGCATAAAATGATCTAAAAATATTTAAATTCCTATATATAGGTTTTGCTCCAATAAAAATTTTATAATGGACTGATTTTGACCAGCTTTAACATTTAGTACCTCAAAGTATTATTAATTATACTAATTATTAATTATTTCATTTAGAAACTGCCTGCATCAGCGTGTTTATCAAACATTTCTCTATAATACTACCATTTTTTTATTTTTGTGTGCAGTAGTTTTCTTAATATTAACGAAGAAATATTCTAGCTTAAAAAAAATCACTGTCAACGGCTGTGACCACGTAAGGTTTTTTTTTTTCTTTTTTAATAGAGAGACACTTATCGCACTGAAAATATTGTTATCTATTATACATTTTGTTATCGACAATTAACAATGCCACATAATAGCAAAATTGCGAAAATATGTGGTGTGCCAATTATTCAACTGAGAAGTTTTAATTCATTATCACTTAACTTTGATATTGTGTATCTAATATCGTCATAAATTCAATTATGTTGCTTAATAAATCACTTTGTATTTTCTGGTTGCTTTAATAGAACTAAAATATCAGTATATTTCAAAACGTTTTGCAATTGTTTTAATTTTTTAAACTAAAGTATCAATAAATAAAATTCGTATATTTATCTTTATAAGCTAAATTTTCCTATTTTCAAATTTAGAATATAATATTTTCTGTTATTCCATGACAGTGAAAAATATGGATTTATAAAAAAAGATAAAAATTGATCCCGAGACGGTAAATATTTTCAATTCCTGAATCAACCAACAAATGACAAAAGTTGTCATCAATGACATTTGATGTCACCGAAAGGATGACAGGTAAATAAAATGGATGCAATTTAAATGCTTGCATTTGAAGTGTAACAAAAGAAATTTATGCTTTTGACAGAATTTAATTTAAAGTGAGATTAGAGAATGACGAATATTTTTGCCTGAAATCTAAAATTTCAGTTTTACTCAAAGCTGCTATGAAATATATTTTTAAGTTTCAATAAGAATGGAAATATTTTAATACAGAAGAAGATTTATGTTCTATTTATGCATACTGCATATAGTGTTCGATTTGTTTATTATCATTAAAATAGTTTGTCACAGAATTATGTATTTAAATACATGAAATATTGTTTCAGTATGGGTTAGAACTAAGCTTCATTACATTCGTTTATTGTCATATTCAAAATATTTTAATACTGGAAAATATTCAAATTATATTTATATGTAATGCATACAGATGTATATTTTCCAAGTGGACAAAAAAAAAAGTCCGGGCCAGGATCGTGTTTTAAATTAATCTAATATATAATGCAAATTTTCGAAGACATGTTTTATTATACTTCAACCCTCTGAGCATCTTGTAAATGGGTAATATTAAAATGTTGTTTTCTCTGCATTTTACTTTAAAAGAAATAACCTTTTTTTCAACTTTATTTTTAAAAAAAAACTTATTAGAAGTATGAATGCAATCCTTGAGAGTAGTAATAATTCGAACTGCATTCAAAATTCATTAAATCCATAGAATTTAATTATTTTAAAATGTTTTCCTTACCCATCATACATAGGGTAAATTTTGCAATCGTTTTGAAAATCGAAAATTTTTTTTGACGGATTTACACGTTTTAGATAGTGGAGATTCCAAAAAACATATTTTTAGAAAAAAAAAATTGCCGTCTGTTTGTCTGTCTGTAAACGCTCTCCCGAACAAATTGAGATAGAGACTTGAAATTTTGTATGTAGTTAGTATGTAAGAATGGGACGAAGCTTATTTAATATCAGCAACCTCGATTATCCGGAACTATTTTTTCGGCCTCTTGAAAAATTCGTTCTGATGAAAGGTACATACAATTTTTCGAAATTTTTTGTTCTAAGGAATGGGCGTAAAAGGCAATAAAATAACACACACTTTGCATACAAAACAAAATCGATCGAATTATTAGTGACCCAGATATTTGTAATCCTGTTTTCCACATTCTTCGATTTTTCATGACCCTGTATTTCATTCAAATTTCAATTCAGAGATATATTTTAAGTGGAAATTAGACGCTTAATCCGACGCAGTGAATTGTTAATAGAATTATTATTTTTGGAGTTATAAGGATGTTTCTTTTACGCAATTTGGTACTATTGAATAGTTTGGCGTTTTATATAATATGTCGAAATTTGTACATCAGCAGTTCTTTAATATAGCATTACTATGCATATTAACAATATTTAAATTTTGTTTATAGATTGCAATGCATTGTATAAATAATTTTCACACGTTTTATTTTCATATACATATCCATGATGGGTAAGTATTACGGTGTCCCCCAACGACTAGTCTTATATTGCAGTGAAACCTGGAGCTTAGTGAACGGAATATTACGTTCCAAACACAAAGAGGGGGATGTATGTGGTCACAGAATTCTTTAGCGTAATCAGGGTGGCTGCCCAAAACCAGTAATGTTGTAAGGTTAACCTTGAATCATAGCAGAAAGTTTTCAGGTTAAATATAGCGCACACAACTTTCAAAAATTACCATTATTCAGAGCATTTGAGCACCTACCCTGGTTATGCCACTGGAATAGTATTTTAACATACATATAATTTATTTCTAAGGGGCGTTAAACTTATAAATCTGTACGTATTTTTGACGGCATATTGACAATTTTAAAAGAAATGCTTTAGACTTTTTAAAAATTAGTATAGTTTATGTTTTGTACACTAAAGTATGTATCAAAACTTCCTGAAAATCTGTTTGACTGAATTAGCTGTAATTATATGTTAGCATATTTTAAGATTAGGGTAAGTCAGCCTAAAACGTCCTGTTCACTATTTTATCTTTTTTTTAAGTCGTAATTTTTAGAGATCACATTTAATCTTTATAGGTACATTACTTACATACATTATACTCAATGTATACATACATAAAATTGAAGCTAACATTGGAAGTGAAATAATTCACTGTCGATCACGCGCCAGCGCGTGTTATGGCGCCACCATTAAGGGGCCACTCTCGCGCCAGCGCGTGATGTCTGAATAGCCAGTTACGCGCTGGTGCGGGGAAATCTTCTACCGATTCTTTGTTATAAAAAGTAAATCGGCTTCTGGAAAAAAAACACTTCTACAGTGCGGCATTAACTATCATCACATCTTCACGTAAGCGGCAGCGAACGTGTTAAGGCCAGACCGTCCCATGCACCGACACTCGGTGATCAACGAACTTGTAATGTTCTAGAATTTTGCCAATTTTCTCTTCACCCTATGGCGCCCATTGTTCCTCAAGGATGGTAATAATCCAAAATTAACCTTTAATTAGTCATGGTAAAATGCTTTCCAAAAATTATCTAATTCAGATAATATAAATTCAAAGCAAAAATTTTAATCAGTAAATTTTAGTTTTTAAATAATAAAATGTCTGTTATTAAATAAATCAAAAACTCTCATTTTAAATTCCCGGTGTGAATTTGTAATATATAAAAACATACGTATATTGAAGCGGGAAAATAGATAGTACCATAAATCACACCATAGGTGTTAAAGGGTTAAAGATAACATCTTGTACTTATTTAGCAGCATGGTTATTATGTTAAACGAATTCCTTGACACAATTTCTTTATTAGACGAGTTTTGTTTTTATTATTTTAAGATAAATTTTATGAGGCATTGTATATATATGCAACATAAATATCCCTCGAGCATTTGTCATTAGAATTAAAATGAGTTTCTCATTTAATGTTCTTGATATCAAAGAAAACGTACAACAAGAATGTAATAATGTCGTATTAACTAGAATTTATGAGGCCCATAAAAACTATTTTATGGTTATATTCATATATATCATTATTATTTCTGCTGTCTCAGGGGAATTATATTAAGACATATTAATTTATGTAAAAATGTGCTTCGAAATAGGGTAATTTTTTATAAATGCACTTTTTAGGTCATATCGTTTGTTCGAGAAAATGTGATAAATACTTAGTAAAATATGAAAAAATCTACCCAATATATCTAAAATCATAAGGAAACGAATTTATGAAACGACTAATTTTACTTTACTGCATTTTTTCCTAAAACATATAATATTATTCGGGGAAATTATCTCCAAAAAATACGTATTGATATGCAGATCTGAAAGTTGTGAACAGAATTTTTAAATTTGAATTAATTTTCGAAATATTATTTTTTTCTAACTCTATTTTTATTTCTGTAATGGTGATGACTCTATTTTTGTGGGGACTACATTTTTATTGAAAAAAAGACGAAAGGCAAAAATATACGGATAACTATATTTTCTATTTTTTCCTTTAGTTTTAGTGTGAAAATGAACTTATATTTTCTTTCAATCGATATTCAAGACTATATTCTGACTTAATGGTGTCTTTTAGATTAAAAAAAAAATCCGATTTTTTTTTTTTCACATTTTAATTGTCATGAATCAGTTCTCTTTAAAAACCAAAGATCGTGTGTCATTTTATAATCTGACATAATTTCCACTGACATGAGAAAAATTCCATTTTTGAGAAGAAGGAGGAAGAGGAAATACAGATTGTTGTTAATATTGTTCTTCTAATAGAATATTGGATATTTCATTGTAGTCATAGAGAAATTTAAAAATGAAATTGTTAAATACAGAAGAAAAATTTTAATATAAGAATTTAATGATTATGTGTTGAAAGCTGAAAATAGAAAATAATACGTCAAAATATTTACACGAAATATTGAAAAAAGTACGAAAAAACGAACATGTAATATTGAAAAACTTATATTACAATAAAGTTATTGCACGCAAAACGAATTTAAAGGTTATAATTGCGTCTTATGCGCAATATCTAAATATTAAATATCATCATACATAAATGCCTGAAATAATTATTTTCTTATATTAGAAAAACTTATAATGGTGAAGATTAGGTGATAAAATGATGGAAGCTAAAATGGTGAAAGCTAAAATATTATTCCCAAACATTATTAAATTAATGTATCCGTGAATCTTAAAAGAGAAAAAAAAAATATATTTTTTAAATGATGAATACATAGAATGGTGAAAATTACGTCATATATTAAAAAATGCATTAGATTTTCATTCCCGAGAATTTTAATGTTACGTGATATGGTATAAAAGTAGCGAGAGTAAAAAAATTCTTTATATATTACAGCACATGATGCATTATAAATACAGGTAAATGTTTGTAAAAATACGTTTGTTTCATTTTGTAGAAACAAGGCATTCAGAAGCCAATCCGATTACTAACATTTTTTTTTTATAAATTTAGGTAATGATATGGTTCAATTTTTTTTATATCTACACAGTGCTTATGAAATAACCTTGGTTATAGGACAATCAATTCGTGTCATTAAAAAATTGTAAAAAAATAGTAATATTTTTTATAGATAAATAATTTTAAATGTTTTAAATGGACATTTTTATTGATGTTGTTAGTCGGATTGACTTCTGAACACTTCAAATTATATTCGATAAGTTCATATTAGAAAATTATGGGTACTACTTGGTTATCCCGTACTAAATTATATAAATCGCGAAACTTTTCAGAGAGTTTCATAAATTGACATAATTTTTATTTTCAGTAACGGAATAACAAACAAATTAATAAAACATAATTTAAAATTACAAATAAAGAGTTGAATAAAAAATCACTTGATGACGTAGCAAATCGTAGTCAATGTCAAGTGAATGTGATATTTACGATCGTTCTTTACTGGCATGCAGTCTTATAGATTGGCGATAGATTTTTGGTTGACGGGGTAACCAAGTTGTTTCAAATTATGCTATTCTTACTAAGATAAACAATATACATTATTAAAAAAAACCCTGAAAATATTCATGATGATGTATTAAAATAGAAAAAAGAATTCACGAATAAGCTGTAACTGCTCCTAAAAATTTCTAAAACTCGTTCACAGCATAAAATGTAAGCGTAACGTTGTTCGGAAAGCTATTCGCAAGCAGACACAGCTTTATACCCGCGAGCTTATAGAAAGAATAATGTCCACAGCGTCATTTTAAGGCAAAAAGATATAGGCATTTTTTAAACAAACCATTTTGCACAAGCTTATTTTCAAATAAAGTATTAATCTTACTTATTAGTTCCTAAAAAGCCATCAGTTATTAAGACAGCAATAGATGGAACCAAGATAACTCAAAAATTCCACTTTCAAACAGAAAAGCATGGTAACCTATTACAGAAGATAGCCACAATTACATTTTTCACACGTTCGCTGCCGCTTAAATGAAGATGTGATGATAGTTAATGCCGCACTGTAGAAGTGTGTTTTTCCCAGAAGCCGATTTATTTTTTATGAAAAAGAATCAGTGAAAATTTTTCCCGCGCCAGCGCGTGACTGGCTGTTGGACATCACCCCGCATCACGCGCTGGCGCGTGAGTGGCCCTTAACGTTAGCGCCATATCACACGCTTTCGCGTGAGCGGCAGCGAACTTGTTAATATGATCCAATCTTCCATAACATGGCAATATTTTTTAAATAGTGAACATTATTAGGTTTTTAGAGGTTGCGAAATCTGAACGGGAGTTGGTAAGCGTAGCTCGCAGGGTCTGAGCCCCCTAGTACAGAAATATTTTTTAGTTTATTTCTTGTGCAGAATATAAAACCGTCAATGTCTTCTAACTTTCTTAAAGCAATGAAATTATATTAATGTTTGTGTTTAAAAAAAGTATGTTAATGATGTTATATTATAATACTAGCAATTATTTGTATGTTTATGCATCTATCTGTATAAGCAGATTTTACCTTAAAAACGGCTCTAACCATTTTGAATAAATTTGGCACCTACCATTTTCGTATCAGAAAAGACAAATGGGTAAGATCGAGAACATTCGATTACGGGCTCGTTTTATGACATTATGGATCAGGGTCAAGCTAATTAATTATACCTGAAAAACGGCTCAATTTTTTTTTGATTAAATTTTGTATATAAACATTTTCGGGTATTTTAAATTTATAGGGCTAGGTTACAAGTTCGCGAAATATAAATTATTGGGTCATTTTTTTGTAACCCTATACATAAAAATTTGAGAACCGAGTGAATTTCTCTGTTAAAAAAATCCTTTTTTAAATATTTTTTACTACTTTAAAATGTTTAGATTTTTTTCACGCAAAAATTGAGTTAAGTCGCCAAATATTGCACTACCAATGTTTCGCTTGCTTTGCTTTGGCGCTATGACAAACGGATAGGATTTCCCGAAACCCTACTTTTGAAAATACACCAATTTTTCCCCCCAAAATGTGAATATTATGCCGTAATTTTTCAAAACTAAATTTGTAGGTAAAAAAAAAAAAAAAAAAAAAAAAAAAAAAATGCTATATTTTATTTTTATTATTGACTACTTTGTAGTCTTGAATGTTTTTCTAAAAAAAACTATGTTAATAGTCTGATAAGTGACCTCAAAAATAACATTTTCAGAAAGTTAGTTGAAGAAAAAAAAACAGAGAAAGAAAAAACTCCTCATTTTTGCGTTTTTTTATGCGATTCACTTTGATTTTGTAGAAGTAAAACTTCAGAAGGTGTAACATAAAATGAAAAAAACTGCATTTGAAAGTTTATGATTTCTGATTCATTGAATTGTTACTTGTTTTAGACATTTATAGGATTCCATAATCAAAAAATGAAAACTGAATTTTTACAAGATAATTCGCGTTTCTGTCTGTATGTCTCGCCGTTTGTAAAAGCCTTTCTTCTCGTTCACTATGGAACTCGGAATTCACAATTTATTGATGTAATAAAGATATAATAAAAACTGATATATTTACGTTTATTAACCATTCACAAACATATTTATAAGTACAGTCGAGCCTCTATATAACGAAATCCTTCTTTCCAGTAAAAAATTCGTTATATAGAGAAATTCGATGTATAGAGTATGATGTTAAAAATAGTATTTAATGTGTAAATTTTGAACAAATATTATTTTTGATCTTTTTAATTAAGAATTTGAAATGTTTAAAAGTATATATTAACCTAACATTTTATTTCTTACTTATTTAAGCAGTTTCGAAAAAGAGAAAAGACATTTATTTGAAAGCTTAATGAAAATCAAATGAGGAAGACTTACATAAATTTCAGAGGAAGAAATCTGTAATTTTTTGTTGTTTTGATTTTAAAATTACAATTGTTACGCTCTCAAAAAAAAAAAATTCTCAAATTTTAGCAAGGAATGAAAAATTGTAGTTGATATTTTCCTCCATTTGAAGGTCTCTCTTATGTGCTCTCATTGATTCCTCTCTTACATGTGTAACAATTCAATTGACTGTGTTTTGAGAAGGATGTTGAAAGGTGTGTGGGAGGTGGGATGAACTTGTTAGATTTAAAGAATAAGGAGAGAAGTAATATTTATTTAAAAAAAAAAACCTCTCCACTGAACGATAAATCAAAAATAAGTGATGGAAAATTGATTCCATATGATTTCGAAGCTTTTTAAAAACTGAATAAATTAAGATCAATTTATGAAAAAATTCGTTATATGGAGATAGATATTTCGCTATATAGAGTCTGTTTTTAATGTAATCATGCGAAAAAAGGACCGTTCTTACTAAAAATTCGTTATATGGAGAAATTCGATGTATGGAGTTTCGTTATATAGAGGTTCGACTGTATATTCATTTGTCTGTTCTTGAAACTATTGAGAGAAAGCACAATTATTAATAACGTATTTAAAGATATTTCCTGCAAAGTTAAATTATTAATTTAGTTTTTAGTTATCATAAAACATATAAAAAATTGGATAAGATCCTTAAAAAGTTTTACAGAATAGAAAAATTTGAATGGTTAAGGCTTCACATCCCTCTGAAATTATAGTATATCCATCTGCACTTTTCATGTATATATCCAATGTGTATATTTTATGTGTACATCGATTATTTATTTATTTTTTATATAAAGGCGTATTATAATTTTAGGACCGATTTTTTTTGTAATATTCATTTACTATTTACTATAACTACTTTATTGTACTGAAAACTCTTATACTGTCTGTTCTTATTTCCCTTTTAAAAATAAACATGATGTAGTCACTAACTTTTAATTGTAAAAAAATCCTTAAAGCTTTTTTTTTTGTACAATGCAATTAACGTATAATATTATAATTACTTGATAAATAATTTTTGCTCGATTCAACAAATGTTTTTTTCTATACATTTATTCTATTTAGGTATCGACGTTTAAAAGATCTTAATAGCATAGTCAGTTTTACAGGCTTCCGAGTTGTCAACTTTACACTTAGTCTATTGATGAATGTCTTACAATCAATGCGCTATCCGGAGTGTAACAGTAGTATAGAAACTACGCAACAAGATTTCTTTCATATAAAATTTTTAAATGTAATCTTCGCACATCTATTATAAAATACTAATAGGTAATAAGGTGAAGAAACATCTTTAAATTTATTTTGCATAAAACTTTATAAATACAAAAAAAAAAAAAAAAAAAAAAAATACCGAAGAAAAAATGCTATGTAAAATTAAAATTAAAATAATGTTTGAGGGTTTGTTTTCCAATATTTCTCCTTCTTAGTGAATGCTTGCTATTTTACAATTTAATATTTTTGAAAATTTAGTTTTAAAAATTCTCCTTTCAACAATAATTTAAGAAAATGATAATATATATTTTGTAGCTTCAAATAGATTAAAAACAGTGCATTTTTTGAAACACATTCATTTATAATTATGTGCTTTTTACATATTTTGTATCGATTTCAACGATGAACAAAAATTAAACATTTTCCCTTCTATTTAGGCTTAAATCTGCTCCTAATTAATAGTGTTTTTTAAGGTAAGATTTATAAGTGAAATATTCTGTAATCCTATAATAAACATTTTAACAAAATCGCGTTTCTTGTAATCTTTATATCTACTCACCTTACAAAAAATTATATTGAAAAGAGGGCTAATTTTATACATAAAAAGTAAAATATTATTAAGCGCGTATTTGTATCGAAAATCGTATTTAATGTAGAATTATGAAAAATACACTCATTGTAACATATTCAAATGTTAATTACTCTCAGATTATATCTATTTGGTAAACGTGACATCGTGTTTTATACAAAACAACTTTGAAAAGCATATATTTAAGTTCTTAATTTAATCCCTTTTTACAAAATACAATTTTTTTAAATTATAAATATAGAGAATTAAATTGAAATACAAGACAAGAATGTTTATGGAGATAAAGCATATTCTTCCTTTATTGAAAATTAATCTGGGAATATTTTTTATTATTATTATTAAATATTTTTTGCTATTGGGAAGCTTATATCGAGCATTATTTTCTAAATCGTATTTTGTATTACATTTATACATGCATTCACCAATACGTCATTTTTGCCTATTACATTTTTCTAATGGAATCATAAAACTATAAACAAAGAGGAGTTGACATATTCTAAAAAGGTGAATTTTTCACAGAAATAACTCTCCGGAAAAAATGTTCACTAGTAAATTTTACAATTATTGTTTGCTTTATTTAAACGCCTGTTTAAAAGCAGAATTTGAAGCTAATTATGGCCCATATCAAACATTCATTTTTACTGCCTTCAGCGGTCATCAAGCTTTGCGTTTATACAATATTGTGACAATTTAAAGAACCCAATTTCTGTGTCAGATATAGAGATTATTATAGACAATAGAACTGCCACAATTAAAAACTAATAGAATTGGTTACCATTCTTTTCCAATAATTTTCTACATAAATAAGCTGGTAAAATGAGGCAAAGTATTCTATTCTAAATTTACTCGCAAAACTTTGCTCTGGTGAAAATCAGAAACCGTTAATCATACGTAAAAAATTCAGCCGTCATTTAATGACAACCTACTCAGTTCCTTCACTCGTAATAGGTAAACACTACACTATACACATATATGTGACGTTCTAAGGAGAAACTCGAAATATCTTCACTGGTTCCCCTTTATTAAACACACAGTTGTGACAAGCGAGGGAAAAAACAAAATAAATAAGTATATGTAGAAGATTCATTATTATGCATTGGCTGCTGCAACTTAGTTTATTAAACTGTAGTCATATAGAGAGGGAAATGCTCCCTTTGCAAGCTGTCGTGAACCGAATCATCGAAAAAATATTCCATCATTATTTCCGCAAGCTGTTTTTAATGGACTCATCGAAGAAAAAGCAAAGAATTTCTATCATCATCTACCGGCTTCCCTCTTAAATCTAAAAACAAACTTCTAGAAAATTCTCTACTCTCTAACCATCATTTTCCCATGTAAACATAATTCATGTACAGCTTCGATATTTTTATTTCATTTAGACGATAAATTTTATTTTAAAAATATTATTGTTTAACTAATTTATAATCGAGCTCAGAAATTCGAATATCCTGCAGAGGATATTTTAAGAGAAAAATGAAAAGAAATGAAATTATTGATATGCACTAATATCAAACTTTGAAGGAGGGAAAAAAATAAAAATAATGATATTTTTTGAAAGGTATGGTTTTGGAATAAATTTAATGACTTTCTATAAAAGGGTTGATAAAAACAGAGAAAAAATGAGTTTTATATTAAGAAATAAAGTTTAATTAAGAATATTTTTAATTTAGAGCCATCTTTTCTAAATTTACACATACTGGAATAAATGTTTTTTAAGGCGAATTAAGAATTTATATCGATTCCGTAAAGATCATTAGATTAGATCTAGAAACAAGATTTTAAATTAATAAGTTGAACTAAGTACGGAATATTGTTATAAGGAAATTAATATAGTATACAAATTACTTTTGGCGAAAAAAAAATTTAAATTTCTAAATGTATATATATATATATATATATATATATATATATATATATATATATATATATATATATATGTGTGTGTGTATATATATATATACGTACATATATATACATATAATAAATAAACAAATTATAATAAATAAGAAAAATAATATAGTTTATTTAGAAGGTGCGTAAAATTTGTTTTTATCCACTCCCGTAACAAAACTAGCATACAAAATATAACATATATTTCAAAGTATGAGAAAATTGACTTAATTAACTGTGGTAGCGGATAAAACAGAATATATACACCTTCTAAATCATTTATTTCATTCATTTAATGGACTTATGTTAAACTACTATGAGTGAGATATAATCCTATTTTGTTTCTTCAATAAATCATATAGATGTAAAAACTGTGTAAAATAATATCCACATTTTAATGTTATAAAACAGTATAATCTGTATATGGAACACTTATATACATAAAGAATTAATTTTTTTGAATGTATGTTTAACTTTTATTAAAATATTAACTGTGGAATCGTAGCATCGGAATGAGAAACTTTATTCGTTTACTTTTTATACATCAGGAAAATCGGAGGTTGGCGTTTCATCAGACCTCGGTTTCAGAAAATTGTTTTAATAAAATTACGCTGAAAACGCTTAGAGAATTTGAACATTAATTTTTGCAAACATTTAATGTTAATTAATTTATTCATCCTGAAAAAGTGAAAAATAATCTTTTGGGATCTGCATGATGATATGATTAAAATTAACCCGGGTACATTTCGACAGATAACTTATAATTTCTTTAATTAGTTTGATATAATTTCTTTTTTTAAGACAAATTTGTGATAAGCATTAAATTTTGCTTCAGTTAAAAAAGAAAACTACAATCTAAGCTTTTTTAACTAATGAATAATAATCTGAATTTTGGTTATAAATACACTCTGTTGAAATAAATATATATATATATATACATACCCAGAAATAATTGAGCCAGAGCAACAAATCCTGTCTTGCAGATGTCATTTTAATAAAATATACTGTAATGTAAATGGTTAACATTTGAGCTCCAATAACCATTGTGCGATGGTGCAATGTGATAGGTATTTAAGTTTTTCAGCAAACATCATTCAAAAGACACTGTACTCATATTCATAGGTAAATAGACATGAGTAGACCCATCGTTGAGATATGGAATTTGATAGATCGAAATCTTTAAGACGTACCCGACGGCACTATGAACAGAGTGGTTCGACTTTGTAAGAGATCGAACGATAAACCTGATAAAAGTGAGAAGAAATATAAGCCAGCATTTTTTGTTATAGTTTCGTATGCGGAATTGCCGTCAGTAGAATAGAGAAGACACAGCCAGTCGCTGCAGTGGTTATTTATACTAAAAAATAAATGTGAGGATTGAGCAACATTTTCTACACACAAATCTGATTAGACGATCAGATTTGTGTATATGATCACAACAGCACCATCAATGTCAGTGTCATGAATTCTACGCCATTTACCAGTGAAAGGGGATATAGTGATATCAAATCATAATATGTTTAGTTTGCAGGTCGACTCTAGGTTCAGCTCTGGACTTCTATTGAGGCAGTTGATTCTAAACCTCAACATCAGTGGTGTTGTCTTGATTGGTACCTATCTCGAGCAAGTTATCCGTATTCCACTGGAAAAATGTGACATTAAAGATTGAAACCGACTTTTATCTTAATGATAATGGCTATCGAATGTATGTATTCAGATTTGCTAGTGTCCCAATCTGCATTTTTTTTGCCAGGAAGCATACTGCCAAAACAACTGGAATGACATTCTGAAGCGCGATCTGCTCTGTTGCTAGTCACTTCTGACTGTGATTGAAAGTACTTTAATGGCTAGCAGATACGTAGATAATATTTTGCAACCGGTGATTCGACCTATGCGCTTAAGTCACCTTAAGTGCACTTTATGTGCAAGATAATGTTTGTTCATACACTACATGACACTCACGACAGTATCTACAAAGATATAATGTCCTTCCATGGACTGTTTTTCATCATATCTTGCTCAAATAGAAAATATTTGGAATATGTTCGAAAGACGACATATGTATATGACGACATGTGTATGCTTAATGCATGATTCTTTTGTGTGTTTTTTTCATTTTTGGCAACATGCAGGCGAATCTAAAATACATAACTGAAATCAATCTAGAAACTGACAACACAGAAACAAAAGTGCTAATATAAGTGGCGATTAAGCTGTAGCCTAAGGTGCTACTCCGATAGATAACCCAGTTGCAGATCCGTGAGCGGGAATAAAATTTGTTAATCTAGGCATGTTGGCCGATAAGTATAGGTCTGGTAAGTGGTAAAATAATAACAATAAGGAAAGACACATTCTGACTATTGATAGTTAAATATACTTCATTCAAACTATTTACCAATCAATATCTCTTGAACTAGACAAAAAATTATAGTTAAATTAATAAAATTTAGCTGTGCGAAAATAATTTCCCATTCTGTAAAATCTTAGCATCATAGTTTCAGTATAATTAAACGCGTACCATTTACATTCAATATTATGAAAATTCTCGTATAAAATAAATTCATCTTATTCACATTTGCAAAAATATGATATATTTAGGTTTAAAAAAAATACAAACTGTATATTGAGAAAGATAATTTATGATTATTTGATAGTTTTATATAAAAATATAATACATTTACATCATGGCATATACATAATATACGATTACAATTAACGGTAATATGGATTAATAAAAAAAACATACACAAGATATGTATAATCTGACATATAAAGCAGAATATTTAAAATATTTTCCTGGAATTCTTATTTCGAAATAATTTATTATTGAATATATTTTTAGTCTAAAGAAAGCCCGCGGTTATCTATGAAGATTAATCTTTTCTAGAATGCATTAAATTTCACACTGGAGATATTTACCGATGATTTTCCAGGTAGAAACATTTTAAATCTTTCACTTACTCACATTTAAATAGAAAGATCTCCGATAAAATTTATCTCTCATGTCTCACGAGCAATTTAGAGAAATGGATATTTTATTCACTTCATAAATTATCATTAAAATATTAATAGATGTGATATAAGGTTTATTAACGATATGAAAAATTTATTCAAGTTAGCAATCATAAAGATGTATGATTTTTTTATATATTTTATGATAAATTGTTTGATAATTTGTTTTATATTTCTATAAAGTACTTGAATATGATTCCCCATTTTACTTAAATTAGTATATTTTTAAAACCGAAATAGTTTAATTATTATTCAGTTTTATTTATTATTAAGCATTTTTTTAACAATTTAATAAATACAATGTTCAATAATTATATTATCTTGACGTTATGAATTTTTTGAAATATTATGTCTTCAAGAACCCAACATGAAATTTGTACTTTTTTATTTCTTTTATTTTGTAAATAAAACTTTATTTTTTTTTCTTAAACATTTTCACCTTTTTTTCAGAGGATACATATATAAATAAACCGCCAGAATTTTTTATTATGAATATGACTTTAATTTAAAAAGCCTGTAGCATTCCAGTAGCTTTTCTAAAATATAAATAGACTCACCGGAGTCTCAGCGTTTCTGCTCACACAGCTGGTAGATGAGGGATGCTGTGTTCGAATTCAATCCCCCCCCCCCCATCGTCTTAATTGTTTATATTATTTTCCGTGGTTTTCTTCTAACCTAAATTAAATGTGAAATTAAACAAAATACTTTAAAGAATTGCTGAAGAGAAATTAAATAATAATATATTTTTTAAATCTATACTTTAATTAATATAGTTATTCCTCTATGTAATATGATAAAGCTAGGGAATAATGAAAACAGTTTCATTATTAATTGTTTTATTTATTATGAATTGTTTTATCATACATTTAATTAAATTATATCCATTTTATTATGTACAATTAACTCTTTTTAAGGCTGGCTCTATGTCAGAATCTATGTCTCAGTCAAATTCTTTCTAAATTTTATACAATTATTATTCTACATAATATGAAAAAGGTATGAAATAATTAAAACAATTTAATTATGAATTGTTTCATAATAAACTTAATTAATTTAGATTCATTTAAGTATACACATTAAATTCTTTTTAAGGCAAAATCTAGCAAAAATTTTTCAAATTCTATATGAATGCATTATTTAATACAATTACTATACTACATAATATGAAAAAAAAGAATAATTCTAACAAATTTATTATGAATTGTTTCATGCTGAATCATTTTATGCGTAGTTAAAAATCAGCTTTCCCTAAAATTTTATTTTTTGGAGAAGGACGCTTTTGTAACAAAAACACACACTTGGTGTTATTTGGAAAGATATTTGTAAAAACTTCGAGTCTTCACTAGTATATGATCTTTTCTCATAAAAGCGAACACATTTCATTAGAAGTAGCCTGGTAATAACGTAATACAGTTTCAAAACTTTTAAGACATTGGGGTTTAGACGTAACAGAAAAAATAATGCTCCCTCTGTCCCAAATTAGTTGCGACATTTGAATACTTTTGTACTAATTATTGATATTTATGTCTTAATCATTTTGTTTGAACATTTTCAAAGAGCAATACTATCAGTCAACAATATTTACTTACATAACAGTCCTTCCATAATCCTATAAAGCTGTAATTAATTATTTTTAAAAAATCCCGGTTCATACACTCTTAAGCCACGCCCCTTTTGTAAAGATCTTTTAACAATAATCACATAAAACTATCTTCAAGCTAATAAATCGTGAATTCATTTACGAACATTTTATTCCAACATTTCTGAAAAGTATCTTTCAGCATAAACATGCTGCAAACAAAATCGAATTCGTCGAGCTTATTGTTTTCCATTAGACTTTGCTTAATGATGTATGAAATACGCTTCAAAGTTTTTTTCCGCCTTGAGAATCCCGTGCAACATTGATTTACGAATTACACTGCTCAAAACAATTAAAGGATATTGCAGTTTTAGGTAGATTTTGTATCTGGAAAACTTTTTAGCTGATTGATACACGGTCGACAGACATAGTAGGTTATATGAGAATAAATTACATATGTTTGACAGAAAAAAAACGCATTTTATTGCGCATTTGTGTACAAAAGGAAAAAAAAACACAATTTGTGCATATGAGAAAAAAAGAATAAGAAAAGGTGTTTTCTTCAAAGTAAATCATTTTCATTGGGGGGGGTATTGTTTCCACGGCCGGCCAGCAACGTTGAACACCTTTGAGGCATGGACTCAATGAGGCTATTAATGACGAGTTGGGGTATTCTGCCCCACTCTTCCAGAAGAGCTCTTTCCAGTTCTTGGAGAGTTTGTGGGGGTTGTTGGCGGCCAGAAACTCGTCTTCCTAGAGCGTCCCAAACGTGCTCGATTGGATTCATGTCTGGAGAACACGCTGGCCATTCCATTCGAACGATTCCTTCCTCGAAAAGGAAATCCTCCACCGGATTTGCACGATGTGGCCTGCAATTATCGTCCATTAAAATGAAGTTATCTCCGATTGCTGCAGCGTAAGGGACTACAATAGGTTTGAGGATCTCATCCCTATATCGGCGACCAGTCCGAGCTCCATCTGGAATGATGTAGAGGTCAATTCCCCCCTTCAGTGGAGATGCCACCATACACCAATACGCCTCTACCGCAAAATCTGACAGTTTCGTGCACGAACGCAGGATTATTCCTACTGCCACGGTCCCTCCAGATGAAAATACGCCTATTATCCGGATGCACAAAAAAACGGGACTCGTCAGAAAACAGAATATTGTCCCATCATTTCTCCTTCAGTTGACATGCTCGGTTGCTCACTCCCTGCAGTCGCGACGATGCCTTGATGTTAATCTAACACATACCATCGGTCGGCGAGCATACAGACGTACAGCATGGATCCGGTTTCGGACAGTCTGAGTTGAAATCGTGGTGCCTGTAGCCGAGCGAAGGTGTTGTTGGAGAAGATTAGCGTTCATGTTTCGGTGTCTCCGAGCTGTTAACGCTAAATACCGATCTTTATTGGGCGTTGTTGCCCGTCTACGAACTTGCCCTGGTCTTCGGCCTGCACATCCACTCTCCAAAAAACGGTTCCAGATCCTGGAAATGACACTTTGTAACACTCCAATGGCTTGCGCTACTTCGGCTTGAGTTTGGCCCCCTTCTAACCTACCAACAATTCTCCAAGCTTCTGAATCTGTCAAATGACTTCGCAGAGACATCGTACTCATCGAAACAAAGCAATCACTGAATGCCGATCATCCTTGTCTTTATTCTATTTTATCCAGTTAAAAGTCAAATTTCATTCGCTGCCGCTGAAGCGACGTTTTTGACGTCGAGCTCAAAATTTACATACTCCACAGTTTGAAACCCAGAAAAATTTGCATTTGTGATTCTCTTCTTCTATTTTCGGCAAAAAAAATTCCGTTTATATCTTTATTTTATATAAAACTTCAAATATCCTTTAATTTTTTTGAGCAGTGTATAACAACATATGATAATCTTCGCAGTGATCGTCTTCGTTTTTTTGGGACATGTTTAATTTTGTTCAGTGGCAATTTTTTTTTTGTCCCCATTTAGAATCTTTTGTAAAGTTACATTGTAAATTTCTTCATCTTTTATTTTAGACGTATTTGCCGTTTCCGAAAACGGGATAGGATGAAAAACATTATGATGCACATTTAATTTAATAGCTGCAGAATTTATGTCATTAAGGGTTAATTTACAATTTTTCAGACATCATGTCATACATTCCAGTAAGCGTAACGTTCAATATTAGTTATTTATTTTGTCAGAGAATTTTCTAAATTATTATTTCTTTTTCTTTTACTTGGAATTCGAATTACATTGCTTCTGACAGCTGATTAATAACGTAAAATTCATTCTAGTATAATTTTACTGGTGTCGATCTACTATACTGCATCAGAAGTTATTTATGACTCCTCCTACTTGAAATGTAGCAATTAATTTGGGACAAAATTTTCAACCTAAATGTCGCAATTAATTTGGGACAGAGGGAGTAGTTTGTATTCGACTTGTTTACCGTCTCCATGAGGTTGCACGAAAAACTTCACGCAAGTGAAAGGGAATGGAGAGACATCCTCAGGACATCATCTGCACTCTTATTGACTCTATGCCTAGACGTGTTTCTTTGTGCAACGCTGTCCGCGGTGGTCCCACATCCTAGTTAGTCGACGCCGTTCTCTTTCTGTATTCTGAATTCTGACTATCATTTTGAAATAAAGACCCCTTATGTTCCTTGCTGACTCTGTCTTTTTCCCAAATTTCATCACTGTCTGACCACTCCTTCTTGGTGTTGCATTTTGAATGTCGAGCAGTGTATTTGGGAAGATATTTGTAAAAACTTCGAGTCTCCACTAGTATATGAGCTTTTCTAATAAAAGCGAACACAGTTCATTAGAAGTAGCCTGGTAATAACGTAATACCGTTTCAAAACTTTTAAGACATTGGGTTTTAGATGTAATCCAAAAAATAATAGTTTATATTCGTCTTGTTTACCGTCTCTGTGAGGTTGCACGAAAAACTTCATGTAAATGTATGACGTCTATTATTCTGGTTACCCAATTTTTTTAGACACTTTTTACACCCTAAAGTTTCAAAATGATTAGTCATATATTTTTCTAAATATTTAAAAGAACATAAAAAAACAGTGACCGATCATCATTGGTCATATAATGTATTATAATTATTTGTTATTTTTTAAAATGAAGTGAGACATTTATCAATTTATTTCTTAGTTTAAGATTATTGTATTTAAGGTATGTGCTCAAAAACTGCTACAACTATTTAAAAAAATTTAGAACTTTCAAAACCTTAAAAAATGTGTCGCTTAATATATAGGCGTTAAATTGTAGTAACTATTGAATATTTATTAATTAGTTAAATAAAATTAATCAACGATTTTAGCTGAACTTTTAATGAATTTTTGCACTAATCTTATTCTATCGTTCCTCACAATGAATATAATTCAGTCTCTTCCAAATTTCCATCAAACTTTTAATTTGCTGTCAAAAATAATCAAATTAATCTTAGTCTTAGAAACAAAATATTTTTAATATCAATCTCGTAACAAATTTATAACATGTGTGTGATACTGTTATATTATATAATTATTCTATGGTATAACGATATATATTTTGATTTTTTAAATGTATATTATTTTTTGATAGACCAAAGTATTATATGTAAGTAAAAAGTTTTTGATTTGTTGAGTGTAGTAGATTCACTTTTTTATCATTTTTCTTCTTCTTATTATTATTATTGATGTTGCAATTAGTTTCGATTTAAAAGTTACATAAATTAGCGATTTTAGTACATTAGTAACATTTAGTACATTTAGTAACTCGTAGAATTAATTGTATATTTTTGTTCGTGTTATTAAACATGTACTTAAAAAATGATTCTTCTTAATTTACGAAAATTTACTAAAGTCACGAATGAAAACATCAATAAACAGATCGCACTAGATTCCGGAAGCATATCTTTTATCTTTAAAACCTTTACATTTTTTCAGAATTTAAGAACGTAATTTTTTATTAGCTTCCAGGAAGTTTTGGGAAACGTTTTCGAGTAATCTTTACAGTTCACTCTACTTGTAAAATCAGTTTTTCGAAATTTACTGGGCTTCAAGAAAATATTTCTATGTTCACTAAATATGTTTTATTGGCACAGATAGAGAATTAAAATAATTAACATTAATATTAAAATTAAGCCTTTTCAGATACGACTATATGTACAATTTCTGTTATGCACCAAAAGATGTTTAGTTGAGAACTAATAGCATTGGAAAAACCAAGTTTTCGAATAAACAGTATTGTAAAATATACTCGAAATCTCTTCCGAAAATTACGGCAGCTAATAAAAATGTATTTATTCTTCTTTAAATTTCAAAAATAATTTTTTTCTAAGGTTTCAAAATCCAAAGAACCGTTTTCTTTTCTTTTTTTTTAAATATTGGATGGCATTTTTTTTATTTATTTATTTGAATAACATACATCCGACTTGTGTGCTCGACATGAAAGCCTGCTTATAAGTCATCGTAAATATACAAGGACGAGATAGCACAAGAAAATTTACAACACATGAGAAATACAACCAGGAGCTCCACACAACGTTTGTGTGCAATGGAGCCAGCGGGAATCGAGCCCACAACCTCCAGGTTAGCAGAGCGGTGTCTTAACCACTCAGCCACGGAGCCCGATGACATTTAAGCAGTTATAGAATATTTTATTTCGTGCTTACAGTAAATTGTCGTACAGAAACATCTGTATTTTGATACAGTTTAGATTTCTAAGTCATTTGTTTTTTAATTTTAAAGTGTTGAACGTAATGATCTTTTATGTTATTAAATAATGAAAACAAAATTAAAAAATTTCTTCAAAATTTCGATGTTTTTGAAATTCGCTTTCTAAAAATGTTAATTATTATAAAAGTCGCAAGGAACTATGGACACCAGTGTTAAATCATCTGGCAAAAAATATCTACACTGTAAAAAATTTTACCCATTTGCTGCATCGTCACTCCATTGCTTTTATAGAATGTCTCTGTTTTGACCAATGAGAATGCTCCATAATACAGCAAAGTAATCGTTTCCTATAAAAGCGAGGGAGTGAGGATGCAGCAAAAGGTCTGAAATTGTTTACAGTGTCGCGATAAAGTACGTCGTGAATATGTGAATGAATAGTACCATAAAATGGTGAATTGGAATTGAACTTAAACGTCAAAAAAAGCAACAACTGTCTTTTTTAATTTTCTTATTTGTCTATTAAAAACTTCGGTCTTGTTTTGATCTTTACTTTTTAAGCAAAAACGAAACATTTTTACTGTCTATACATATATTGTTTCTTTTTTTTAATGGTGTTCCGATTCATCCCGCAGATAGGGGTGAATCGGAACAAATGTTATAATCTTTATTTATTACGATTCAAACTTTAATAGAGTTAATAAAAACAGGTAATAATCATAAGGGAGGAATAGGAACACGTAGTTACTGGGAAACTAAGCCTTTATTTTATATTAAAGTAAAGATATGCTTTTTTAAAAATTAGAAAACAAAATTGAAATCAAGAAAAAATAAAAGTTATTTTAAGAAATTATATTCGAATTGAAGAAGTAGAAGTTTAATACAAATTCAGCACTGTTCTGTGGTATCCTTTACTAGTAGTTATTGGGTAAGTGAAAATATTAAGTAGCCCCAATCACTGCATGTATCAAACGATCTACTAATACGCCCTCGTCCCCAGCCCTTATTACTGTTTGCATCCCTCTCGTTTTTTAATGGTTTTTAATTTTGAGATGTTTGTATAATGTTGTGGATGTCATAGAATAATTATGTGCATTTTTTTAAAACTAATTTTCTATTTTTAAATTCTTTTATTATGCGTTCCACATCTGTTGGATTAGGCGTTGACTTTTTTGTTTAACCAAGTAATTTCTTAGTACCTTTAAACTCTTCAAGTAATTAGAACAAACAAAATATTGTTACAATGTATATTCACACATATGTTTTCATATATTATATGAAACTATTACTGTATAGAAAAGTAAACCGTGAGAGAAAACGTGTTTCGATTCACCCCGTAAATCTTAAACCTCTGATATTACAAGCCTTTTTTCATTTTTTCTTTATGTAGTTTAGAAATAAG
This sequence comes from Maratus speculifer, assembly GCA_964019185.1. Classification (NCBI taxonomy): domain Eukaryota; kingdom Metazoa; phylum Arthropoda; class Arachnida; order Araneae; family Salticidae; genus Maratus; species Maratus speculifer. The sequence goes on along the minus strand of OZ025291.1, from coordinate 194,222,286 downwards.
TAGAATTTAATACAACATATAGTTTACAGGTCTAACATTAATTAAAAATTCCCTCTCTTAGGTTTTGAATACAAAAAATACTGTAGTTACATACAAAATTTTAAGGCGTTGAAAAAATGAGGTTTTTGAGGATCCTCTTGAAGTTTTTTTTATCTACCCCAGTAGTGATGCCAACATGTCAAAACTGAATTTCCCAATTATTAATGTTATTACCCTCTTATAAAAAAATTGGCAACTTAAAATATCATCACATATATTTATAATGAATTTATTTATATGACCGGGAAGTTTCGTTCCTATTCACCCCGCCGTTCCTATACACCCCATTTTACGGTATGTAAATCGAGAGCGTCTCGTCTGAAATCTTAATCAGCTCAAAAGAATAAATAAAAAATTATTCCGTTTAGCTGATTCAAATATGAGATCACATGCTCTAATGGTTCAAAATTAACCCTTTCTTGTCCGATTTTTTTTCGATTTTTAGAAAAAATTACTTTTATGTTTAAAATATTAACACTAACTATTCAAATAAATCAACTAGTGTTTAACGAATATTTCATTGTCTAAATAAAATGAATGTTGTTGTTTTGTGTATTATTCAATTCATATTCATATGATAACAGCCTAAGGAAAACTGTCTGGAGATGTCTAAAAAATGCTATATTACAATAAGATTTAACTTATATTACAGCTTTCCAATATTTTTTACGCTTTATTAAAAATTATACTTTCAGGAAAGTACCCTTGATTTTAAATTTAAAGAGGGAAATGTATGTTTAAAGTTAAAGAATCGACAAGAATGCAAAGAGAATTAAGAAAGTATTTATAATTCTTAATATTACTACATGCCTAAACGTTACCGAACTCATAAAGTAAATGCATAGACTCACAAAAAAAGATTCTTTATCAAAAATTTATATTTTTTAATTCCTTTTCAAGATCACGGTTCTAAAACTTGCACTCGGATTATTTTCGAATTAGTGATTTCTTACTTCTCATAATATATCAAAAACATTAGTTTGTTAATAAACGATTTTTTATAAACGCAGGTTTGCTCTAGGTAGGAACAAAAGATTGAGTTTCCAAACTTTTGTCATTTCATTTTTGATGTTTAACAGACTACAATCTTTCCAGTTTTCGGAAAAATATTTACGTTTTTTAAAAAACTTTACAAATCTTCTACATAAAGATGTAATTTTAGAATTACAATATAAATCTATCATTTATTTCATTTCTAATTAAATCAAAATTTCTGCTTAAAGAAAAAAAATTGCACCATCTCATTTTCCATTCTCCATTCCCACTGGAAATATAAATGAAAACACTAAATAACATTTGATTTTTTTCTAATATATTATAAAAGTTTTATTTATATTTAATCTCTCTTTCCTAAAATACGTCAACACCATTGACCACTACCTACATTTTTTCAGAAATCTCTAAGATTACACGTTCCATGATGAACGTAGTAAGTATGTTTTATTATACCATATAATTTAAAACTAGATGCCCCGCACGGCGTTACCCGCACCCGTAATAATATTTTAAAATAAACATGAAATTTATATCGCAGATGCGTAGAGAGGAAGGGGGTTTAGAAACTGTTAAAATTACCAGGCACGACTTCTGTTCAGTTGAAAATTTAGCCACAGGTTAGGTTTTGACTTTTTACTTGTGTCTTTCTTTAAATTATTTTATTCAAAATTAATTGATAAATTCCATAAAAATTTTGTTATGTTTCAATTATTTTGAATTTCTAAACAAATCTTAAAATGAAAAAATAATTATAAATACATCATAAAATTTAATATTGAAAAAATAAATAATAAAACTGTAAGTAACACTGGCATAAAAATTCCAAGGTAGATGTTTTCAAAATAATACTATTCCGAAAATTTATTTTCTAATACAGTTAAGCTTACTTGTAACGTTAATGAGCAATAAACTAGAAAATAAAAAGGTTTCAGCTTCCTTTCCTCTCCCCCTCAAGAAATTCAATTATGCTGCTCTGTAGAATTTAAAGAGCCTGTATTAAAAAAAAAAAAAAAATATCACAGGTGGTTGCGCTTCCGTCTAAGCAAGTTTTATTTTACTTTATTTCTGGGGAGTGCCCCGTATTGGAAACACTGCTGGAACTTTTTTTACTGCGAAGTTCCTATCATCGTGTATCCTTAGAAAGCTTTTTCCGGTGCTATCTAGCGAGTGTTTATATAACTGAAAGATTTTATCGGTATAAATAGAAAATACAATTATAATAGTATAAATAAATAAAATAAAATAAAAAATAATTAAATAAAATAAATTCATTGATTGGACAATGTAAAGTATAGTTTTATTATTATTATCATTCGATTAATTTTAGTATATATTATATTTTCTCATATATCTCAATTGATAAAAAAGTTAGGAAAAATTAGAAACATTTAAAATTGTAAAATAATAATAATAATAATAATATAATAAAATATATTAAATTGCAGATTTCTAAATTGTCGTGATTACTTATAACTTTATTCATTTATGTGTAGTTTTTTTGTTTTTTTTTTGTTTTAATAATTCAGGTTAATAATATTTACTGTATTGTAATTATTTACTTATTGCAATATTAATTTACAGATACGCAACTTTTTTTTCTTTAGAATTCAAGTAAAATAAAATATAATATAATCCTTAAAAGAATAATATGTACTAATTCAAATTTTACCATAGCCATATCGAGCTTCCAACTTGAGTATGTTCGTTCAGACAAGTATAATTTCTTCCGATTGCATTACAAATTCAAAAAATGATTTAGTAAATTAAGGTTTCCTATCAAAGTGTAAATGAATTTTTTTTAAGATTGGTTACGTTAGCATAACAAAATATGATTATTCTTGTTCTAATATTCTTAAATATTAATAAATTGTAAATGTAACTAAAACTAAACCCTTTTAAATTTTCATAATGAAATATGCATATTTTAGAGGACTAACATATTTAACAAAAATGATGAGAATTCGCACTGAAACTTAAATCATATCGATGAGGCTGAAATTGACGAGTGTTTAATTTTTATTTTTAAAACAAATTACACCATTAATTTAAAGAAAGTGTTAATCTTTATAAGCATATTTTTAGTTTCCTGGGGAACTGTATCCTGGGGAGGTGTTTCAATAAGGAAGAAAAACATTTTTGAAAAACGAGTCTTTTTTATTTTTTTCAAGGGGTTAAATATGATATATTTTTAAATAAATTTCGTCATTTAAAACATAAGAGTACGATGTTTCAGAACATGTCTTCTGTTTTTAGCTTTACTAGGTAGTTTGGACGATGTTAGTCAATAAATAAAGGTAACATACCCCCGATATATATTTATATTCGACAGATGCACACACACACACATATATATATATATATATATATATATATTAGTGCTGTAAAACTAACGACTACACAAATACCTGTGTGATGGCGTTTTTTTTTTAAACTGACTACCCGTTTAAAAATCATCGTTACTCGTTACTGCTCAGAAACCTGCTATTAACAAGCATCGTATGTACTAAAAAATTCCAAGAAATCTAGTTACAATCTAGTTACATGGGCATATGGAAGAATTCTCATTTTTTACTCTTTACATATTGTTATGTGCTGCCATCTGTCCATAAAAAATAGATTTAACAAGTTTCTAATTTTTTTGGCAAACAAAATTAAAACACGACACATAATTGAGTATAACATGTCTAAATAGTAGATGAAAATAAAGAATAATCGGAGAAAGCAAATTATCAAGAGTAAAAATTTATACAATAAAATTATGAAATATAATTACACAAAGAAAATGTTTTTACAAGCAAATTTTCTCACTAATTTTACACTTAAAGTGTCGTGAAAATTTAATATCTGGAATAATTTAAAAACCAAATGTTTTATTTCTTTCGTGATCATCCTATCAAAGAACACCAACATTTGTACTTCAACACATTATTATCTCTGAAAATTTTTATTTACATTTTAAAATATTTTTTTCTTGAGATATGAAATTTAAAAACAAACAACAATTATATGTTTAAAACCAACGAAAAAAGAGAAAAGAAAAATAAACTTTATCATAAACACATTTTTAAAAGCAATCTAAAAATTTGTCTTTATCATAAACACATTTTTAAAAGCAATCTAAAAATTTGTCTTTATCATAAAAATGTTTTCAAATATAAAATATGAATACGTGTGTAAAGATATTTTTATAGGAAAAAAATATACTTAAAGCAAACCTGTAATTTTTAAAACTTAATTACTTGAAAATGTTCAGAAAACTTTAATTGCTTCTGCAACACAATAAATGTTTTTTTGTTTTTTTTTTTTTTTTTAGTTCGTCGTTGAACCCCCCTTTAATTGAATACTTCATTTGGCATAAATTACAATTTGCTTTATCACTTGATACTGCGGAAAAATTTGTCCAAAATTTACTACTTTTTCTTTCTACAATAAATAAATAAATAAATAAATAAGACCTACGAAATCCAAATCATTTGATATTTGAGAATAACTGATACATTCAAATAGCACGAGCCCCACCAGTGGCCGAGAGGTTCGGACCTCTCAACTGGTAGACGGCAGGTGCTGGGTTCGAACACAATCGCGGCTGTCGGCCTAACCGTTCGGAGTTTTCCGTGGTTTTCTTCGAACCTTGCGTAAATACGGGTTAGGTTCCCTTAGAAAGACCCCCACGGAGGGCACTCCCCCTGGTCCTATATCACATTAGCGTAGATAATCGGACGACAAAAATCAACCAACCAACCAAATAGCACGATACGCATACATTTATACAGAAAGAACTGAGACGGTGCCTAATTCGCATCTTTTACCGCGTCAACTGTCTGGCTCTGTCTGGCTTCATTCATGAATTGCACAAACGGTACTTAAACAGTGTTTGAAGTTAGTTTCGTTTTGTTCGGTGCCGTACTGGCAGTGACTACAAACGAGTGATATTTCAAAGAAACGATTCGGTATTTTGTTTTTTAGAGAATACCCGTTATATGTTAACGAATACGTGCGATTTGCAACAGCTCTAATATGTATACAGTTTCAGAGCATAAGTCACAGACACCCCAATCTCCCGAAGACCGAGATGATTTTTAACTGAAAATAAATTATGATTGTGAATTTAGAAATCAAATAATTATATGAATTTTGAAATGCTGAGACTCATATAAATTAAAAGATGCCTTGGACAATCTTCAGAAAAAATTTTAGCTTCTTACGTGCTGTAGTTTTTGACATCGCACGCACACGCACACAGAAAGAGAGAGAGAAAGACAGACAGAGTAATTTATTATTATTATTATTATTATTAGTGTAAATTCTCGTTTTTTAATCCGTAACCGGAGTTGAATCATAACTGGAACGCTCGCGGAGTTTCGTGATCTGAAAGACCGTTTCTTATTATATGCATAAAATAACCTCGCATGTTTCCCAAAAAATGGTATATACTTAAAATAGATACTAATTTAATAATTATGTATTTGTTAAAAGAATAGAATATTTTAATTTGATTTTTGCACAATAAAATAACAAAATCAGTAAAAAAAAATAATACGGATTCAAATATAGATTTTAAAAAATATTTTTAAAAAGTCCACAAAATAAAAATACTTGGTTACAAACCCAAATGTACAATGAACATGATAACTGCAAAATTTTTTTATTAATTAAATTGTTTTAGAAAAATTGAATTGATTGAACTTAAAAATTGTTAATCACATTTTTATATTTATCACAAACCTCGTAAGAACATTTGAGACAAATAGGAAGTTTACATAAATTACAAAAACACAATGTATTTCTTTTCTGTTTTGCAGGTCATAAGTAACATGTTTTTTTCAGATACTCAAAAACTCTATTAAGTTTTTTTGTTTAAGTATATAGGAAACATTATCATAATCTATATTTCATTTTCAGAGTCACTATTGTGTTCGTTTATAACACCCAAATTCTAGCCAAAATCATCAATAATGGTCTATACTTAATTAACACATTTTCGTAATGTTTCTTCAAAGCGAGGATCGTCATATTTCACCAATTTACTTGGACCAGCAAAACAAAGACACTTTTTAGTCGAATAGCAAAACACTCACATAACCGGAGTGAGAGGTCTGGGAGACCACGATGAAATTTCGACGCTTTATAATTGATTGGGAAATTAGCCAATAGTGGTGTGCACGTCTGTTTGAAGGAACTGAAAACCACGTGCCCTTAAAGTACGGGAGTTACCCAATATTTACGGTAATAGGTTAATGGGTGTCTCACAGACCTCACAATTCCGGTTATGGGCTAAATAGAAATCAGAATTTTACTAAAGTTAAGAAATTATCTGCGGTAATTCGTCCAGTTGCCAAAATGTGTGATTCTCCTGAATGCCTGTTAAAATATCAGATTGCCTATTAAAATATTTAAATATCTTTGTAACTTTCTGGAATCTACTAATAAATTGACAATTTTTATTTACATTCTTTCACCTCATAACTGAAGAGTATGTACGACAAAAAAGATCGTAAGGTAATTAATTATTTTTGTGTGGGTTTTTTAGAAATATGGCAAAAATCACGTAATTTCGCACCCTAACTCTAGCCTTAAAATAATGGAAAATGATTACACATCATTGTTTTTATGCTTATTTTTAAATTTTTTTCTTAAGCATTTAAGTTATTTTTAATTTTGTAAGTCAAGTATTTTTGATACTTCATTTAAAAACAATTAAAAATATACATTAAAAAAATATACATTAAGTATTTAGAAATAATGTATTTTATATTCTGAATCTTGTTTAAAAAATAATAATAAGCTTATTATATGATCCTAAATAAAGAAAATTATTAATTCTCTTTAAAATAGATGATGATTTATAAAACGATAAAATAGAAATGATTTTTAAATAAAGGCACACTCGTTGTTGAGACAGTACTTATAAATCTTTTCTTAATATTTCATTAAAGATCTGTTTTCATGTTCTAGTCTAAAGAAATGAAAAAAAAAACATACATGTTATTTCACTGTAAGGAAATTTTAATTAAAGATTTTCTTATTTTTTATCAAACAATACTTACTTTGTATAATGTTGATAATTAAACTAATCTACGAAAGAAAAAGCTTACATTAATAATGACTTACATTGAAATGAATAATAAAATTACAATTTATTGATATCTTAAAACGCATAACACAGAACTTATATTGTAACTATCAGTGTTTTAATTAATACATTATTATGAAAGCAAAAACTGCTCCACTATGGAATTTTTTTTAACTGTACATCAAAGATAAAGTAACAAATCTCATTAAGTATCACTTAATTCAAATAATAAATAACAAAGCTCATTGAAAAAAATACACCCTTAAGCCATTTTAAATGTTCTTTTTAAAACTTGTGTACCCATAATTTCATAACCAAGTGTTTCATTATCCTGCAATTTTAAACACGATTTTTCAAAATCATTTTCTTAGGGCATGAGGTATAAAACCTTTGTTGATTGTAAACCACTTAACCTTAATATATTTCCATTTAGAGCAGTATTTTGTTGAACAAAATTAAAGTAGTCGTTAGCTTTATTTTTTAACTGTATTAATGTGTACGGTAAATTGTCTACATTTTTTATTCGTTTGTGTTTAGTATATGGTACCAAATTTGGTTTTATTAAGTTTAAGTAATAGCTGATTCTTTCATTAGCAGCTGTAAAAGAATGTACAGATGAGTCAATAATATGTTTACATGTTTTGAAATAGTATATAAAAAAAACATCATGAAATTATCAAAATGAGCTGAAATATCTTTTTCTGTTAATGGAATTCTATGTAAGAATGAAAACAATTCTGAACATTTTAATTTATAATAAAACAGTTTATTTACATATAAATTTATTATTCCTTATTTGTTAATAAAAATACTATATATTATGTACTATTTTTAAGATTTATTATGCATTACTTATTAATAAATAAAACATAAATATTGCTAAAGGCATTAAAATTTTAAAATGCCAACGGATTTAAGACATCACATAATTATTATTATTGTTGTTATTTGTTTGGATAAGTTTCATTTTTTAGAAATTATTTTGATTTATACAGTTCTGCGATATGGAAATTTGCTGAAAATAACTATAAATAACATTTATCAGATTAGGACATGAAAAATGCGTTGCATTGCAATTTGGTCAGGATATTTCTAACGAACTCTATATATCAATCTAATACAGTTTTAATCTCAGTATTAAAAAAAATCACAAAAATATTTTTAAACATTATCATTTAGACTTATGAAAACATCATTTACATATATATATATATATATATATATGTATATATATTACCCTTTCATACGAAATTATTTATTCAAATATCCAGTATGAGTCTGTTATAAATAAAATGCAGAAATATTACTATTTTTTATATACAAAATTATAAATAACACCACAGAAAAAGAATTAATAACAATTATATTATACATAATTAGTTTCTAAAATTGAAAACATCATTAAAAATCAGTGTACAAAAATCAGCTACGACAAATTATATAAAAATTAAAAGATTATGATCTTTTAATGATTACAAAACTTTAATGTATCTTATATTATGCTTTCTCATTTCTTCTTTTACCGTAATTTGACTTTTACGATGTTTTCTCAGTAGCAATAGCAATACTACTTTCTAATTTTGGGATATTTCATTTATCTAACAAGTAGGAATTTATTCAACAAATCCCATAAGCAATAACAAGAAAAATGGCTTATAATTTTCATTTTCATGAATCATTAGTCAGCGTGCTGAAGAAAATCGTGTAAGATTCTGCTCTAGTGCATAAAAATGATTAATGATAAAAATGCATCACGTATTGATCAAAGTTATTTTTAGACTCATCTCTATTTTTTTTCTTCAGCAAAAAGGAGCATTTGCTAAAAATATATTTGAGATGCATTCTGTTTTCTGTTTCGGATTGCTTTGGATATTATTTTTTGTTCCTTTTAATTAATCATAAAAATCAATTTTTTCAAAATGCATGATATACACTCATATAAGAATGAAAGTAAAATATTGATGTATGTATACAAGAATAATTTGTACATGCGTTCACTTTGTGTATATTTTATTATGCTTGTTAATTTATTACAAAGAAAAAAATAGTTTGCATGGTAAAAAAATAATGGAATAAATGAATAGATAAAAATAAATTGTGCGTTTTTAATGACTGAAATGAATACTTTATTAGTGAAAATTATTTCCATCAAGTAGTTTTTAAAATATAATTTAAAATATCTCTGATCACAATACGGTACAATCAAATACCAGAATAAAATTTTGATTGATAAAATACGTAATTAGTCGAATGCAAAGTAGTGTAAACGTTTAAAACGTTATCACTAGAACTTTCGTATCAGGAAATTCATAAAAATCTAACAGCGAAAGCTATAGACTGGCAAATTTGAACTTAAATAACATGATTCTGGAATAAGAAATGGAGTTCGTGTTTAAAAAATCAAATTCCTCTTTTTTGAACACGTTATTCATTTCTCAGCCTTACATTTGTATTCCTATAATGAAATGTCTGTCACATTCGAAGCCCATTTTCTCCAGGATCTTGGGACCTATGCCACAAGAAATTTCAGACCCTATAAGCTCCACCTGTTTAATTTTCCGGGAAAGCTTCGTTAAACTTTCTTGATAAAAATAGTTACTTAAAAGAAAAATATTACCATATTTTGTAATATTTTAAGAATTAAATATTACATTCGTTAAACTAAAGTGGTTATTGATGCTTAAACTTGAATTTATATTATTCCGCTCTATACTAGCTATAATGGCAATATACATATAACTATTGCAATACTCTACATCGGAATTATTTTGTGTCACACTTTAAAAAAACTATAATTGTTACACGATTCAGTTTCAGTACTAAACATTCTATAGCAAATCTTGTTAACATACGATAGTTATATGGCAATAAGAACTTGTTTAGAGTGTTAGAAAACGGACATATTGAAAAATGACCTTGCAGACATTCCCGAATCCAAATTATATACACATTTCCAATGTGAAAACATTGTTAATTATAATTTTTCTCTGTTATTTACTCACCAGAGTAGTTTAAAATAATTATTCTGGTAGTTTAATGGAATCATCTAACACAGTAGTTTATATATATATATATATATATATATATATATATATATATATATATATATATATATTCTCTAATGACTTTTTAAATGCGAACGAAATTCTATATACATTAGATTTAGATTATTATATTATATGTAAGATATTATATAGCTGTCAATATGTAAGAAAAAAGTTACAGATAAAAAAATAGATAAGTTTTCTATAGGAAAAACAATGTTTGCTCAGACATATTTTATAGAATTCAAAGTATCTGATTTATAAAAAATTATATATATATATATATATATATATATATATATATATACTTATATTTCTTTATCAAGTAAAACGAGTTATCATGCACTTATTTTTGAGATTTTTTTATTAACTAATTCCCAGCAGAACACAAGGCATTACGAATCTAGATAATTAAGTATTTAGTCTTTAGTAACACATGTATTTCCACAAATGTCTGGAAACAGACATTTCTTTCCTTTAAATGTAACATATTATACCTATTTATTATTATTACTATTATTTATTTTTTCTATTTTTATTGTAAATTTTACTGAATAAATTACGAACAACTATTTTGTCTAGAAATAAGAACATCAGAGTGTGTAATAATGTCAAGTGATAGTATTACTCGTAGTTATGAAGGAATCAGAAATAATGGCACGTCGGATTAGTAAGCTTTATCGCCGAAATAACCAAATAAGTATCAAAGTCCAATGTTAAATTTGCAAATAAGGTCTGTGATCTTTAGACTATACATATTAATAAATACGTATTTATTGCACAAGTTTGTTGTAATTTCATATATTTTTAAAATGTTGTAGAGGATTCATTTTAATTTTAACCTTTGCTCTATTTTGTTTTACTTTCTGTTATGAATGTGGAAGTGGTAGATGATGTTAAACTATCCTGTTTTAATATGCTTACTGAACTGGTTTATAATTTCGTTTTTCGTTTGAATGGTGAACTTTCATGTATTAAAATAAAATAGCTGAACTAAATGATGAATATTATTTTAATTAACGCAATCATCATTATATATTTAAAAGATTTTTGACACACTTAAATAGCCGCCATTTTGAAACAAGATGGCGGATGAAGTTGGTTAGTGAACTCGATCAAGACATTGATATGTACTATGCACACACAGAGGTATGTCTAAATCAGTTTATAAATATACGTATTATCGTGTGACAAATTTCAGATCGTTTCAAAATGTCAACCACACTGGAAATTGAAATAGCTATAACTCAATTATTTTTTAAGATACAGACGAAACAAAAAATGCTCTAGAATTATTGTATCAAAGTCAAATGCATAACAGAAAAATCTTTTTGATTTTCTCATTTTTTTACCTAACTTTAAATTTTAATTAAAAAAAAATAAATGGCCATTTTGAAACAAGATGGCAGATGGCACTGACTAATGAACTCGGTATAGGACTAATTATGTACTATGAGCACACCAAAATACATCCAAATCGATTCATAAATACTCGTGTTATCACGTGACAAAAATCAGATCGTTTCAAAATGTCAGCCACGCTAGAAATTAAAGTGCTATAACTCAATCAATTTTTAAGATATAGACAAAATAAATAGTATTATAGAATCGTTGTGTTAAGTTCTAACACACAAGAGAAAAATATTTTTTAAATTTTTAATTATTTCAAATTTAATTTTAAATTTTAAGTTTTTAAAGTTTTTAAATGGCCGCTATTTTTAAACAAGATGACGGATGATGCTGGCCAAAGAACTCGGTCGAGACATTTGTATGTACTGTGTACATACCAAGTTACATTCAAAACGGTTCATAAATACGATAGTTACAGCATGACAAAATTCATATATATATACATATATACATATATATATATATATATATATATATATATATATATATATATATATATATATATATATATATATATATATATATATATATATATATATATATATATATATATAGTATCAATACAACATGAAAAATTACAGCACTATTGGCTCTTAAGCAGCTCATGTATAATGCTACAAGTTATGTTTCACATTATGAAATGAAAGTTCAAAATTTCAAGGACAGAGTGTATGTCAAAAAGATAAACAATTAACGATAAACAATAAAAAAACTATAAACAAAATACAGGCAAGAAAAAACAGTCTGTTCTTCTTCAGAGAGAGGACAGACGAGACTTAACCCCACCCCCCTCTTTAAAAATAGAAATGTTTTACGTTTCTGAACGCCCACCAAACCTGCATTCAAAAATAATATATAACAACAAAAAAATACAAATTTTTTTAATGAACAAAGCAAACGAAAAACAATTGATGAACAAGAAATAAATTACTGAAACATAACCAATAATATAAAAAATATAAAAAGTAAAATAATTTTTACTATGCAAAAAATATCTGCAATAACTTATAAACCATTTTAAAAATGAATGCAGTATTTGGTAAGCCTCCCCCTTACCTAAAACAAAACATTAAAATTATGAACAGTCATACCTGTTTCAAACTCCTGCCTGTAAAAACAAGAAATTAACTAGAATGCTCCCTCGGAGTTCAAATTGCATATAGTTTCAAAATCCAGGTCTGCAAAACTTCCCTAAAACTCAAACCATCCAGTTAAACTCGTTCTAAAAATATAGACTTTAGAATAAAACTTTCATAATGAATGTCAAGGAAGCATGCTATCAAATTACAAGCTACGCCAACAATCCGCAACGTTGCCAATTATTTTTTAAATCAGTTTTTAAATAATATCTTAAAAAATTAAATGGATAATTATTATTATATAAAAGATTTGCTATAAACTTATAAACCTGCTTATAAAAATATTTTTCATTATTACAAATTTTATAAAACCGAATTAGTTGATTAATTATTGTATTTATAAAAATTATTTTATGTAAATTCCAGTACCAGTGTGGCATACTTCTTGTAAAAAAAATTAAAACTGTTTCTTTTATCATATAAATCTATATTTACTGTATTATTCAAAATAGCAAAAGAAATATCTAAAAAACAACATTGTAATCATCACTGTTTGCTTTATTTATTTTTAAACAATCCGGATAAACATTATTACATTCATTAGTAAAATCAAAATTGAAAATCAAAATGTCGTCAATATACCTAAAGATTTTTAAAGATTTATTGTAATTTATTGTATAATTAAATTCAAAATAAAATAAAAACAAGCAGCTGCAGTACATGAATATTATTGTGGTATTTAGTATTATACATGAATATTCATGTACTGCAGCCAATTTGTTTTTATTTTATTTAATCTATTAGAGATTCTCGAAACAATCGTAAACAGGTATTACATCGAATTGAAAAACAGAAAACCTAGAATATCTTAGTCCTTTTCTGCAAAATCCAGTCATTCAATTATCTTAAATCTTTGAAGATTGTCGTCGTAACAACAACATTATTTTCATTATTTTCTTTGGGACGTTTTATTCGAAATTACAAGATTGAATTTCTTTAATTGGTTCGGGTCTTCAGAGCAAAAAAAAATTAAATGTATTTATTATATGAACATATTACATACAGGAAAATTTTAAATGAAAATCTTTTGAATGTTTCCAACAATTTTTTGTTTTGTTTATATTTTAATAAAATATTAAAAGAGTAATACTTAAACATTTGAATTCGAATTATTTTAATAATTCTATACAACCCAATCATTTTACTATCGATTAATCTTGTAATTATTTTTAACTTTCAAGTAGCATGCATTAAAAAATTATGAAACTTTAGTTGAGTTTTTGAAAACATATAATTAAACTAACCGGATGTGTTAATAAAAGACGTTCTTTCATCTCATAAATATTTTTAATTCACAATTCCCTTTCACAGTGTCAAAATTAAATGAAAATTTATGTCCATCATAGTCGATGAGTCGACGGCAGAAAAACTTATGTTATTAAGCACAAGAAAAATAAACCCTTTATTTTATGGAAATGTAATAATAGGGGAAACTAATGATCTATGTATGCTGGAAGTGAAAAGGTGCATAAACCAAAAACTAACACCACTAGTGGTTCACTCATAGTTTTAACATTGTGTTTTCCTTCTCCCAATTTTAACTGTTTTGATACCTTTGGTTGTAGGACAAGCACAAGAATGAACCTACGAGTGAACCATTAATGGTGTTAATTTTATGCTTATGCACTACTTCATTTCCGGCTGACATGGATTATTAGATTCCTCTATTACTACTCTTCCATAAAATAAAGGGATTTTTCTTGTGCTCGATGACTTAGGATTTTGTGCGGTCGGCTCTTGAACTACGAGTCTCAGAATTTCAACATTCTTATAATTATTTCAGTTTTAAATTGACAACCGTAACTCACTCTCATTTTAAAAATTCATCTCGGTCATTAGGAGATTAAAGTGCCTGTGACGCATACTCTTATGCCGTATATATACATATATATATATATATATATATATATATATATATATATATATATATATATATGCATCAGTAAAAAAAAGTTCCAATATATATATACGTGTGTGTGTGCTATTAGTACCCTTCAGTACAGAAAAGTTCTGTTTTTTTTTTTTTTTTTTTTTTTTTTTTTTTTTTCTCGTGCTCGATCACATAGTTTCTGTGCTGTCGGCTCTTGGACTATGATGAGGATTGTAAATGCATGGAGAAATTCATTGAACAAAATGCACATAACAAAGTGATAAAAGCATCATATTGATTTAAAAGTATCATTGAATTTCGGAACTCCCCTCTTAGATTTTCGCAAAAAATGTACAACCTAGAGAGTATAGAATCAACACAAGATTTTTAATGTACAATCAGTGCTAAAAAGGATCTAATTACGGGAAAATATGACAGAGTTTGATTGACACAGGAAGTTTAATTAAATTACATGCATTTGTTTTCGGAAACATCTTTTGCGAAAATAATGAAAAATTTAGCACTGTGATTTACACCTTAACATAATCAGAAACAGCTTACGCCAAAGTCTAACAGAATCTGAAATTTGATGAAAATCTGTATATTAACTCTTCAGAGACTATTGCAGAAATCATACAAAACGCAATAACGAAGAACCACATGTTGAGTGATTTACGCCAAAATCTAATCCACACCAGTTTATAACAATACCTAATTGAATCTAATGTTTTATTAAATTTCGTATATTAGTACTTGGGATAAAGTTATAGCTGAAATAGTAAAAAAAAGGCAGAATACTAGCTCATTATTTCGGGTGATATAAACCAAAAACGTAAATGAAACAACTGAAGACAACTTGTATTTAATCAGTAGAGAAGTACTTGTATTTCATAAGTAGAGAATATGAAGTTTTATCAAAATTCGTGAATTACTTCTTGAGATAGAGCTACAGAGCAAATGGTAAAAAATGCAGCATAACAGTACTACCATTTAGGTGATAGACACACACAAAAAATTATAAGAACCAGTTTGTACTAAAGTATAACATTATCTAAAGTTTTGCAAATTTCTGTGCAATAATTCTTGAGATAATTTTTGTCACATTTTGTCACAATTTTTTGGTCATTCTCACAGACAAAAGCCACTGACAGCGTGGAAAACAGACTCAGAGACGGAAATTTCCTAAAAACTACAAAATCGTGTTTAAGATCTTTTAAATCACAGATTAATCGAAAACTGGAAGTCGAAAAATTCCCCTAAATCAATATTGATTTCTTGTAGAGATAGAAGAAAATAAAAATATTATCCTGAGTCTTTCAGATCGCATTGTTCCTCGTATTGTAATTTAGTTGGAAAAACTTTTAGAGATGTAATAAATAGTTTACATATAACTTTTGAGCTCCGTGTTTATTTTAAATTATAACAATATGTGAACATACAAAATCAAAAATATAATTTAATGATAGTTTTTTTATTACTAAAATGGTGCCATAAATACACATAAATATAGGCAAAATAACTAGTTGATTAGCTCGTTTCAAGTCATCAAATCAGTTATCTTTCTTGAATGATGATGTCATACAGATTTATTTTCCCGGGTGATGGCTATGTTGATCATTGGAAGGCACTCTGGTGCAGAGTTTATAACAATATTTTAACATATACGAGCGTTTTAATGTTTCAAAACCTAAAACATTTTTAGCACGTTACTTTAAATAGAAAATTATAATTTTGATTCCATACGGTTAAAATTTGTTTTATTAGTAAAACAATTGCGTATTTTTTTTTCTTTTGTTAAACAGAATCATTTTAGCTGTAAATATATATTTTTTAATATTTCAGAGCAACTATTCAAAATTTTCAGTCAAAATATATGATTTTATACTGGTTCATGTCTACAGTTATTTAAAGTAATGTTATTTATTAGGGAAACAAATGCATATATTGATAAAGCATCTAATTGAAAAACACAAAAGTGTCAAATATCTCCTTTTCCTTTCTGTACTACACAGCCATTCAATTATCATAAATCTTTCAGAATGTCCTTGTAATAGTAAGATTCCTCTGCCAGGAAAATCTTATTCGGGATTTGCAGAAAGGCATTTACTTTAACTTGTTTCTTTTCAACTTATATAGGTAGAATATTGTAAGTGTATTAAGCTGTATGGTTTTTGTATGAATAAAAAAAAATTGTGCAATGTTAAAAAAAAAAAAAAAAAAAAAAAAAAAAAAAGTTGTATGGATTTTTTTTTTTTTTTTTTTTTTTTTTTTTTTTTTTTTTTTTTTTTTTGTAATCTGAATTTTAGAATATAAATAAGATAAGCATTTTTCGAAAAACACTTTTTTATGTTTAAAAAATAATAAATTTGTGAATGTAATTCACTTAATTTAATATAATTTCTTTGAAATATATATGAGTTATAATTTGTTTTGTTTTGTTCCGTTAATGGCTGAAAAATGCAATACTTGTTCAGATATGTTATTTTTAATGTATGTTAAATATTTTTTGTACATATTTCTGAAAGTAACAAGATAAAGATACTTAGACACGTTAAATTCTGAAACAATATATTTGTTATATTTGAAAAAATCCGTACCGGCTTGATTTACCGGAAAAGGTTGATTTCAAAATTATTAACTAATTTCGCTAACAAAAATTAAATAAAGATTCTTGATAAACCCAGTTTAGCATATTTATCTAGACGCTTTTCACTAATTTTTAACTTTATTTTTCTGTAAGAGCTGATTTTCTTAAAATCATTTAATTGATATATAATTTTTCAGGCACCACCGGCCCTTTTTTTCGCTTTCAGAGTTGGTCCTACTTAAAACTTGTCAATATATATGTGGTAGATAAGATTAAAAATATTTATATTAAATTTAAGCAAATTGGATATCTTATAAATAAACAATGTTCTTTCATCACCCCTTAGGGTCTCTCTCTCTCTCTTATTTTTTTTTTCGCTTTAATTTTTCCGTTGTTATATGGGTTGGTCCTTAAAAAACTTGTGAACATAAAAGTTTATGATAACCTTAAGAAAAATTTTTAATACATTTAAGCACATTTGATATCCTGTGAATTGATGAAGTTATGATTTTTTTCTTTTCAAAACACTCTTTTTAGGCCATTTTTAATGATATCAACAATCTGCTACACTTTTTAAACAATTTTCCTGGAAATAATAATAATTTGAAACTTATTTAATGTGTATTTTAATATAGATGTTAAGTTTTTTTTCAAAATATTTTTATTTTATTTTTCTCAGTATTTCAACACCTTTTGTACTCATTAACACGCTCGACTGTCCTTTAATTTTATGTGTCAGTTTGAAAGAGATTTATATAGATAATTATGGAAGTTATGGAATTTTTTGTGATTTCAGTTTCCTCAAAAATGTTTAGTAATTTTTTACATATTTTATTACAGAGTATTATTTATTGGTAATAATTCTGAAATCACCAATTATTTTAGCAAAATTTTCATTAAATAAGAGAGTAAAATACTCATGTAAGTGAGATTGAAATAAATTTGAATTAGTAGAAATTTAACTAGTCGCGTTTTGAACCCAGCATTTAAAAAATGTACATTAGGAAACGCTGTATAAATGCTCCATCTTTTCTTTGTAAAATATATCTGTAACGAATAAGATGAATTTAACATACATTTTTCTGAAAATTTTTTTTATCGACAAATACATACCATGCAATACGTAATAATATTTTTATGAATGTATAACACTAATTACATATATGATACATTACTGCTTACAAAAATTGTGTAATATAGAGCTGTATGTTAACATTTATATGCTGCTTAATACAACGATACTATGAGGTTTTATTTCCATAGTCTAAAATATATGTTTTCTAAACACAATGAAATATGATATTTTATTGTTTGAAACTGGCTCTAAGTACACTTCAGAAAATTATAGTAGGAAATAACAGCACACGCCAGAAGAGTATATATAAAAAAATATTATTTCGCGTGATAAAATAAGTATTAGTGTCAAGCGATAATAAATTGCAAACATTTGTTTATAGTTGTACTAAAAAGTTGGGATTCCCATTACGAAAAAAGTATATTATAATCTTGAAGTAAAAATCAAGATGTGAATCAACAGAAATCTCCCCCAATTCAGAAAAGATTTTTCTATAACCTATCAAATCAACTAATGAACACAACAATTCCAATAATCCTAAGCTTCTACTGAAATGTATAAGATTAGTTTCTCATTCTATAAAACAGATTCCTTTTCTACATAAAATTTGTTCCTCATTGCATTTGCTTTCAATGTACTCAACATACTATTTTCCGCTTTGTTTCACAGTTCTTTTATACATAAGTGCAACAAAAAATTCTGCTAGTGTTATAAAGTAATTTTAAATTTCTTTGAAATATAGCATATAACGTTCGAGAAATAAGCCATAATTATTTTCTTATGAGATATACCATTCTATAAATCTTGGAGATAATTTAATTAAAATTAAAGAAACTTATATAATAAATATTTATCTTAAAAAGAGTATCTTATCGATAGGATTTGTTTATACAAATATTCTAAGATATTGTAATGTTCATAAAAAGTAATTTATTTTTTTCCCTTTTAGGAAACGTCATACCAAAATACTAAACTATTCAGGAGATTCACAATCTGTAAACAAAGCTGCAGAGCCTCAAGCACCTCAAATAGTTTATCCATATAAAAAAACAATATAAAATAGACATGAATCCTAATCATAAAATCAAAGCGATTATCTGATTGAAAAATCACTGCTCTTCTAATCAATGCAATCTCTGAATTCAAATAGAGATATCAATCATATTAATTTCCTCCTAAACATGGCAGCTTTGTTTCCTAGTTCGAAAAGAGATATCTAATTACACGAATTCAGTATAACAGGCTTATAATGATAACGTTAGTTTTTCAGTTTTTCTATGTTTAATGGCAGTATTTTTATTTATATAAAAAATAAATGTGGTTCAAACTCGCGAAATATCCTTTAATTTAAAGAGAAATTTTATATAAAAAATTGCTGGCATCTAAGACATTCCTGGTGTTGAAATTCAAGAATCTATTCAAACCCTGGTATAAACATGATAATTATTAACACTCTAATAATCAGATTGATAAATACGCATTTTTCTATGTTTTCCCGTAATTCAACATAAAAAAAGTAAATTTAGTTTTTATTAAATATTATCTCATAGTTTGAAAGTTCTTAAAAAGTGTAGTGTAAAGTTTTATTAATTAATTGGCAATAATTAATATTTTAAACCATTCAATAAATTAAAGAAATTTAAGAAAAATGCATCTGATGTGGTGGCAAATATGAATGGAAGTTCTCATTCGATGCGTAGATTCTTGGAATGTTACCTAAGTTTTGAAGTAAGTACAAAAGGAAAGCATGTTAATTCCGTTTTTGTGGTGCGTTAGCTCAATTGCAAAAATACAGAAATTCTTGACAGTCGTTGTTGAAGGTCCTAAATTGGATAAAACAATAGAATGAATTCAAAGATTAGGAGTTTCTCCATGGATTGAAAAGGCATATGATTACTTTAAATCTTTTATTGATAACAAATTAACTATAGCAATTCCCACTTAAATACTGAAACTCAATCTTACTCATAGTGAATGTTTAACATGTTCGCTGCCGCTTTCGTGAAGATGGGATGACAGTTAATGCCGCACTGTAGAAGTGGTTTTTTAACAGAAGCCGATTTACTTTTTATAACAAAGAATCAGTGAAAGATTTTCCCGCGCCAGCGCGTGACTAGCCTCACATCACATGCTGGCCCCTTAACGTTGGCTCCATATCACGTGAAGGCTCGCGCGTGAGTGGCAGCGAACGTGTTAAAGAAATTTAGAAGCAAAAAAACAAAAAAACTTCTCCAAAGGAGAAGTCCAGGCAGCAGAGATGGCAACAAGCTGAAATTAAAGAAATTAATAAAGAATGGTTCTACTTAAAGAATAGGAAATTAGTGAATATGCCGGTAAAGTAGCGTAATAAAAAAATTAAAAGGAGATATCGGAAAGAAAAAATAATAATATAACATGCATATGAGAGCGTTTATGTGTTTAAACCCGATAGTTTTTATTTAAATAATTGTCTTAGTAAAGTGTTATATATATATATATATATATATATATATATATATATATCGCATTACTTGGGATTACCATTCAAAACACTTGAAAATATTACGATGGAATATCTCTAGCAAATTAAATTTTAGTCTTTTTCAACTAAGAAAAAATTAATAAAATTTGTTTAATAATAAACTGATAAAACATATAAAGCCAGATTAAGAAGAATATTTTATGTGCTAATAGAGTAAATTAAATATGAATCCAAAAGTATTATTCAAATAATTTGAAATAATTCTCTAATAAACTCAAGAATGGCAATTATCCTTCTTTTCGTCTTAATGTAAAAGGATTATTTGCTCGATTTGTAAAAATATTTTTTATACATAAATTTCATTCCTGATAAAACTTCTCATCAATGTAATCAACATTTAAATGTTTTCTAGTTTTCCGCTAATTGGACGCGATAAAAATCAATTTAATCTTAATGTAATTGTAAGTAATACCTTTAAATACCTTTAAAACCCTTCATGTAGTGTTTGTCTAATTTGGTCTTATGTTAAGTAAAAAGACTATATCTCACTGAGCTTTATACTTATCTGATTATACTTATTCTTTTATCAAGTAGATTCAGTATAATGTTACATGTTTTATGTGTTAAGATAATGATTTTAGATTATCCTTAGTATGCATTCAACAATTTTAAAATTTTAAAAACGTTTAACGTAATTTTTTAATGTATATTTGTGGAGAAAAAAGTAAACACCCCCTACTGGCTTTTTAACAAATTATCGTGGAAGAAAGTTATTGCTACCGAACAATTGGACATAAAGTGCACTTTTACATAATAAACATAAAATTTGATTAGAGGGCCTTCTACATATTAAAACAGGCCTAAATTTTCAGTTTTATCAAAGGCAAAACCCAATTTTAGCAAAATATTTGAAATGCGTGATTCAAATTTCAAGTCATTTCAGTGATAAGTTTTTTAATTAAAAGCATTCTAAATTAAGTGCTTCTAATGTTGAATTAGTTTTGTATTTTTATTAATACATCACAAAATTATACTTCTAAAGTGCTATTTTTTTTACGTAGCAATAATACAAAAATCCCCAAACATAATTACTTTTAATTTGCATTTTTTTTTATAATATTATGATATGTATTTTAAAACTTATATTCAAAAATAATATAAACGTTGACCTGCAATTGGTTTGGTGGATTTAGATTTATTAAGTTCTGTTTTATAAAAATCCAAAATTTGAAACTTGTCTTCCAAGTAATTTTCAAATAATGCTTGCAAAACAGCAAAAGGATGGCTTAAACGACTGTATAAAATATAAGTGACAGAATATTTTGAAACTTCATTGACTGCTTAAGTGACGTTAAGGATCCACTGATCAAAAAAGTGGTTCTCCCTCCGTCAACAATAGAGTACCGAAGTTCAATTTTATATAAATCCTAAAATCTGCTCGTTTTAAAATAACACAGATAAACAAGGTTTCTGTTTCTAAGTATGTGGTGACTTTTATATTTCAGGTGGTGCTGTGAAGGAATATGCCATTAAAAAGTTTCCATCACCCACAGATTTTTGAAAACTTGAAAATCTGAATTTTGTAGTATTTATTCAACACATATACCTTATGAAATTTATCATTTGGTATTTTAGTAATGACAAACTTTTAAATAAACTCTCAAAAAGCTTAAAATTAATATTTAAAATACTGAAAATACGCATTGTTTATACGGTTTCAGAAATATGTTGAAGAATTTTTATAAAAAGGAATGATTTTAATAAGAAATTCCATACTATATGTAGCGGTAAATGTCTCATCTGTGGATGTTCTCTTATAGGTATAATCACTAAGTTCCTTAATAAGGTTTCAACAATAATCTCCGAGCATATTAGGGATCCACTTGCCTTGATATCGTGTTTCTATTGCAGAAATATTCGTGCTGCGGCGCTCTTCATGATTGTCGTTCATAGCTCCAATATTTTATGGGAAAAAATTTAGATGAGATGCTAAAAAGTGAATTTTCAACGGCATTGAACATCCTAAATCCTTATAACTTTTTAACATGCCTTTAATTAATATTTCATAGTTAGGACTTCGATGATTTCCCAAGAAATGTGTCACAACATCTTAAAAATTTATCCATGCTGCTTTTTCTAAAACACTTAATGTATCTTTAAAATGTTTGTCCTTCATAAATTTTATAATTTGTGCTCCAACAAAAATACCCTTCTTAGTTTTTGCGTAGCTTAGCGATAGAAATTGTTCTTGCAGATATTGAAATCCTTGACTTTCTTTATTCATAGCTTTAACGAAATTCTTCATCAATCCCAACTTTATGTGTAAAGGTGGAATAATAACTTTCATTTTATCGATTAGCAGAAGGTTTAGGATATTTTTTTTATGATTTTCGCCACTTCTTTTTGATATAATGCTCATGATTTGCACTGCTATATCACTCGCATAGGAAACAACAATATTTTGTGTAACCATGTTGCATACCATTAAGAAGGACAATTACTTTAAAATCCGCAAATATATTCCAATCATGATGTGAACAATCAATTTCATGAAGCAGAATCTTCACATTTTAATAAGACCTTTTCATTATGCAAGAATATTTTATTGGAGCAGACGCCAGAGCATTTGCATTATGAAAAAAAAAGCCTTCAGGCTGGTTTTCGAACCATCGATGAATAATCGATGTTGTTCCGAGTTATATTGACAATTTAAAGCAGAAATTAAACCACTTATATCATTACAATAGCATAAATCTCCTTTTCTCGAAAAAAATGTCCAATATTTCTTATGTCAATCTCGATAAATAGATATCTTTGTAATTTTTTCCAACCTTTCAATCTTGATCCAAATAATTCTGAGTTTTTTTAATGTAAATTTAAGTCTCTCACAAGATCATTTAATTCTTCTAGAGTAATTAGGTGTGGTTCTTTATTTATGCCATTAAATTGTTTATATCAGAGGTAGAGGAAGTTTCAGTTTCATCAATTTCCATTTCTGCTGCTGCATCGTCATATGTAAAACTGCTTTAGAGAAATAGGGTACACGAAAAGAACTGTTTTGTTGAAACAACTAAATTTTGATTACGATTGTGACCACAATTTTTTTGGCTGAAATGACCAAATTATAAACAAAATTTTGTTGAATTAATAAAATTATTTGGTTAGTCCAACCACAATTTGGTCATTCCAACCAAATATTTTGTAGGGGCAATAGTAATAAAAAAAAGTTGTTTCAACAAAACAATTCTTTCTGTGTTTGCAAAGGTTAATCTTGCTTTTCTCCAAAAACTAACCCCTAAAACCGACTTTGATTTTTGACGGATCCTGGAGAAATAGCCTGTACAATCGAACATAAGTCCTTGAATTCATCAAAACGCATTTTGAAAAAAATACCTGGTCCGAAATCAGGTCAGAAATAATCTGTCGCAGCTTTTTTATGGATTTTCTCGAAGCGTTAGGTCCATGCATCGCCACAGCAAGAAGCCAATTCGAAAATTCTTGTTTGTTTCTTGTACAGAATTTTATATACTACTTTGTTATCGCGTCGACCAAGTTCGCCAAATTATACAAGTTGTTAACTAAATGCCAAATTTTATATATTGACATAATTTTTGCTTTAAATAAGAAAAAACAAATAATTAGTAGAATATTAATGAAAATACAAATAACAAGTCAAAATAAAAATCACTTAATGTCGTTTTAAACAGGTGTATCACATTTATTGTCATTGGATGTGAGATTCACGATCATCCATTATTGGCACTTAATCGTATAGTTTAAAGATAGTTTTTTAGGCGACGGGTTAGCCAAGTAGTACCGAATTTTTCTTCTCTTTCGAATTGAGAATAAAACCAAATTGGTCCCTTCAGTTAAAATTTATGGTCTTTTATTTGCGTTACAGTATTTATATGTCACTCTGTAGAAGTTCTTCGGGTAAATTATATCAGTGATCCATGACTATACTTATCATCGAACCCATGTTTTGAACGCAGAACCCATTAAGACATCTTATCTTTGTTTTAAGTTTTCTGATAAGCGCGTATTATTTTGAAATGGTGACTCTTATGAATCCTTTAATTGTGTCTTCTAAAGTAACGAGCTACTATCAGTCTTTAGAAATGGAAAGAAGATAGGTTTGTTCAGAAACACTGCAACTTTACAATGAAAATAAACGCAACTATTACATTTTCATTTGTGACAAAGTTATATTTTAGTGTTTAAATATATTTAAAATATATTTTATTTATTTATAAATAAATTAATATTAATAAAAAATTATAAATAAAAATAAGTCATTCATTTTTAACCTCTTATAATCTTTGTTTAGTTTATAAATGTAAAACTGTGCAAAATGTTCTTCATTGTTATAAGTTTGAATGGTATGGAAATGGTATCAATTCTTATCATTTAAAGAAGATTATTCTCAATATTTGACGCTTTGTCGTCTGCACACGGTTAACAAAAACATTCAATTTTTAATGTAAATTGAAAAACGTTTAAAAAGTTCAAAAAGAAAATGGATAGTAAATGTAAAAAGCACTCACGTCATAAATTATGCCATGACAAGAGCAGAATATTTATTTTCATTTAAAAAAAAAAAGTATAAAAATAACTCGATTGTCTAAAAAAATAACGAGTGTTATTTCTTATAGTCGTTCATTTCAGAAAAAAATGAATAAAAATTATTTATTTTTTAAAAGAAAGTTTTATTTTTGTTCATAAAACATATAGCTTAATATGATTGTGTCAAAGTAACATATTTTTCTTCGTGTCAGGACAGAACAATACTGACGTTCCGTAGGACGAATTCCTGCTGTAGAAATAAAACTGCCATATCAAAGTCGATATTTGATCGAACTGAATACAAAAATAATTTTATCTCAGTGTAGTTCGGTCATTTTCACTACTTTATGAATTTATATGAATTCTTTTACTGATACGATATTTTAATTCATATTATTTTTTATTAAGTATTTTTGTATTATTTATTTAAGTATATATTAGCGTTTATCGGAAGATTGCATGAGGCAGCGTTGATTTTAAAGCATCGAAAGATCTTGTAATTCGTGAATTGAGAGAGTTTGACGATATGTCAAGAAACGGAGATGATGTTTCAGAAGGCATCGGATATGAATCGCCACAAGAATCCTCAAAATCAAGTTATCATCCAAGTACTTATAGAAAGAAACTGCAAACTATTCGTACTTCGACAAATACTTAATCTGTTATCAAGATTGTCCCCTACATATAGCAGTTTTCACAATCAAGTATTCTTATTGCATAACTGATACATTGAAACACTAATATTCCATTAGCTGTTGGTACGAAAATTTTAGGTATTGTGCATTAAAAAAAAAAAAAAAAAAAAAAAAAAAAAAAAAAAAAAACGTTTATTTTATGAAAAAATAATAATAAGGGAATCTAATGATTCATGTCTGTAGGAAGTGAAGTAGTGCATAAGCCAAAAATTAACTCCAGTAGTGGTTGCCTCGTAGGTTTATCATAAACTTCTCCCAGTTTTCAAATGTTTTTATGCTTTTTGTTTTATTTCGAAAGCAATGATAAACCTACGAAGCACCAATAGCGATATTAATTTTTTGCTTATGATCCATTTCACTTCCGGCAGACATTATATTCTCATTTTTCTACTCTGCTATAAAATAAATGTTTTGTTCTTGTGCTTGATACTTTAGGCGTTCGTGCTGTTGGCTCTTGGACTATAGATAATGTAGCATTTATGTACTAATTAGCTTTATTTATCTACGAATTATTTAGTTTTTTTTTCAGCAGTTTTGCATCAAGAATCGTTGAGTGTGCAAAATTGCGAATGTATCGAACGAACTTGATTCAGTTTTAGTCATGTTACGGAAGGTTCGCATACCAAACCTTGCTAACTGAGAAATAAAAACAAACTTGAATAGATCTTCTTTATTTTCATATACCATTTATAGTATGTGTAATAGTATTTAAAACATAAATTTTCAAATCCGTTCATTCCATTGTGATAACCCTTGTACATGTCGTTAATGAGGAGGTGGCAACGAATATTTATGCAAGAACAAAAATTCGCTGTTTCGTTGACAGTTTTTTTCATGGATGCTTTAGTGATTTAGGATGAGGTTTTTAGAGTTTTAATGCAGCAGTTCAGCATTAAGAATTGTTGACTGACCAAAATTGGAAATTTGTGGATCGAACCTGATTAAATTTTTGTTTTAGTCATGTTACGAAAGGTTAGCACACCAAACCTTTATAATTAACAAAAAAATGGAATGATTTTGTTTGTTATTATTTATGGTATGTGTAATAGTATTTAAAACATAAATTTTCGAAATCCGTTTATTCCTTTGTTTTTCCCTGTTTCCTTTGTTCCTTTCACATGTCGTTAACGAGGAGGGGGAGTAAATATTTATGCTTGAACAGAACTTCGCTGTTTCGTTGACAGCTTTTTCATGGATTATGGAGTGATTTAGGATGACGTTTTAATGTTTTATGTATCAGTTCTTCATTAATAATGTTTGACTGGCCAAAATTGCAAGTGTGTGAAACGAAAATTATTAAATATTTAGCTTTAGTCATGTTACGAAAGGTTCGCACACCGAACATTTCTGATTGAAAAAAAAAAGAAAACACGAAAATATCTTTGTTATTTTTATGTATCACTTATAATATGTGTGATAGAATCGAAAATATAAATTTTCAAAAACCGTGCATTCCTTTGTGATATCCCTTATATTTTTCGATAACGAGAAGATGAGGGCAAATAATTTCCGTGTGTGTGTTTAAATATACTCTTTCGGTTTGCTTCTTATTTAGATTTTTTTTCATTTTTACGCCCAGATATAGTTTCTTGGTAAACAGAAATGAATAAATTATTTTAGATGGCATCGAAGATGAATCATCACAATAATCATTATCATCAAGCTATTATCCAATTCCTTATAGAAAGAGACTGCAAATCTTTCGTAATTCGACAAATACTTGATCTGTAATGAATATCATCCCCACATTTTACAGTTTTTACAGTCAACGTTTCTTATTGCAGTTATGATGAATTGAAACTCTAAATAATGCAGCATTTACGCACCATTTAACTTTGTTTTGTGACTAGCTGTTCTGCCCGGCATTGCCCGGGTTCATCAAAAAATAGCAAGAACTGCGAAAAAACTTTAAAAATCATAATAAAAACCTCAATAAATTTTTAAAATGCTGCACGAATTTCGTCTAAACTTCGTTGAAAAGAGATGGGCTAGAAAATTGAAGTTGGATTATTTTTACTAATGTGGAAAAATCTTACAAATCGCAAAAAAAAACATTAAAAATCTCATAAAAATATAAAACAAAATTCAAAAATTGTGTTTCAAAATTCGAATAAAATTTGAAGAAAAGAGATCAGAATTTAATAAATTCGGCCAAAAATTGAACCTCTAAAAATCGAAGCGGGTTGCGAAGAAATGTAAACAAAATGTAAACAAAAATTTCAAAAATCAGGGAACTCAAAATTTACTCTACTTGGATAAATGTTTTGATTCTAATTAATTTGATAATGTAAAAAGCATTGAAATACGAAAAAAACTGCTAAGGAATTGCAATAAAAATCTTTAATCGCATAGGAGAAAATTTATCATATTAGCGAAGAAATTAAAAACCAAATTCCTTTTCCGTATCTGAAAAAAATCGCCGTGAACTCAAAAAAAGCATACTGCATTAAAAATCGCTGTAGATGAAAATAAGAGAACAAAACAATTACCGTAAAGGATAAAAGTTTGAAACCAAACTCTTATAATTCAAGAAATTTAAAATCGAATTCCTTTAAAAAATGTTTAAAAAAAAAGGCTGAGAAAGCCCAAAAATTGCATTGAAAATTGTAATGAAAGTCGTAAAACATTAAAAAATTCCTAGGGTAAAAATTCGCTGTTATAATATAAAATATTGTAATCAAGAAATTAACCATATAAACCAAAAAGTTTGAAATCGAAATCGATTTCCGGATGTAAAAAAATCGCAACGGAACTTGAAGAATGGCTAAAATTACATTGAAAATCGCATTAAAAATAGCTAAATATTTGGAAGTCAATGCTTAAAAAATAATATTAAGGCAGGGCGAGGGGGTGGGGTTCATCGAAATCATTCATAAATTACAAAATGTAGGCATGGAGCGCCAAAATCATATTAAGAGATAAAACATTGCATTCGAAACATACCTACATTAAACAAAATGTTTAATATCAAAATTGGTTTCTGAATGGCAGAAAATCGCCAAGGAACTTAAAAAAATGACTAAAAATCGTATCGAAGACTATATTAAAAATCGCTGAATATTTAAAAGTCATGGCTGTAAAAAATTTAATATTCAGTCGAAAATATTGTAATTGGAAATCATTCATGAATAAAGAAAAGTCAACACGGAACACCTAAAATCCCCCAAACTAACTAAAAATTACATTGAATATCGCATTAGAAATTGGCAAAATTCATAAAAGCGTGGAGAACAAATTGAACTATTTATGCTAAAAGTTAGAAATCGAAATTCTTTTACCGATGTCAACAACTGTCACAGAACTTGAAAAATCACTATAAAACAGATTTAAAATCAGTAAAATTCAAAAATCCGGACAAAACTTGCCATAGTAAGATAAACATCCATATTAAATTCCTGCAGACATAATTTACCATAACGGGACAAAACATTGAAATCTGAACTCTTTCATTAGTTAAAAAATATCAACACAAAACTTCCTAAACATTTTATGAAAATACACAAAAAATCTGAATCATTGATGTCAAAATTTACTACATTAAGCTACAAATTATTTAAAAATTTCTTTTCCAATTGTGAAAAAATCGCCGTGGACTCGAAAACATCTAAAAATTGTATTCAAAAATTCATTACAAATCGTTTCAAATTTAAAAATAGCGGGAGACAACATTTACATTAGTAGAGTAAAATAGTGTAATCTGAATTATTTCTTAAATACGAATGAAAAAATCGGCGCGAAGCGTGAGAAATAATGAAAACATTGCTAAAAATTTGCGTTAAAAAATCACTAAATTTCAAAATTCGTAAAGGAATTGTAAATGTTTGAAATTAATTTCCTTTTCGAAATTTTAAAAAATTTCCGTGAGATTCAAAAAAACAATACAAAACCATTGAAAAATTCATTGAAAATCGCTAAATATAAATACATCCCGAGAATAAAAAAATATTCTAGTCGTGTAAAACGTAGCAACCATACTTTTTTACATGAATTACCAAAAAATCGACGCAGAACACAAAATATGTAAAAAATCACCTTGAAAATCGACAAAATTAAAAAAAAAAGTTAAATGGTGAAATTTACTATATTAGGCTAAAAGTGTGAAACCAAAACAATTTTTTAATTGTTAAAACACCACTGTGGTGGGGATCGAAAAAAATAGTACTAAATCGCATTAAAAAGTTCATTAAAAACACATTGAAAAATGAACTAAATATTGCTTTTTATTTTTTTAAATCGCAGTAATCAGAATTTCATCAAACGGATAAAACATTCTAATCGGAAAACTGAACTATTTGATTATCCGGTTGACCGAGAAACTATCTGGGTCAAACCATAAGATTAAACTACAATAATGGCGGATTGTAAATTCCATATTCACTTGACATTAAACATATTACATATGTTTGTTACGTCATCAAGTGGTTTTTACTTCTTATTTTTATACGTATTTGTATTAATGTTTTTCTAAATTATCTCTTCTTTCTATATTTAACATAAAAATTACATCTATTTGCATAATTTGGCTTGTTTCACGATTGATATAATTTGGCGAAATTGGTCGACAGGATAATCACGTAGTAAAAAGAAATCCTTTATAAATAATAAAAAGTCGACACGTAACGCAAAAATTCTTGAAAAATCGCGTTAAAAATCTTTAAAATTATATTAGATTAAAAGTTTGAAATCAATTTTTACTTCCGAATATAAAAAAATCACCATAAAACTCGAAAAATTTCTAAAAATTGCATTGAAAAGTGCATTAAAAATCCCTAATATTAAAAAATCACAGGGGTCAAAATTTACTCTAATAGGGTAAAACTTTGTAATTGGAAATATCTCATGAATGACAAAAATCCGACATCAAATGCAAAGAATCTCGAAAAATCGCATTAAAATTAGCTGAAATTCATAAATATTAACAGCTAAAATTTAATACATCAGCCTGAAAGTTTTAAGCAAAATTAATTTTACTAATGTCGAATAATAGCGGCAAAATTTATATTAAATAATTCACTAAAAATCCAAACATCGTTGCACGAAATCCAAATAAATTATATTGAAAAGAGAACAAAATTCACTAATTTAGGTCGGAAGAATGAAACCGATTTCCTTTTCGCTAATGTGGAAAAATCGCCTCGAAACTCACTAAAATTCGCATATGAATTAAATTAAAAAAACTGAAAATCGGCCTTCAAGGTGTAAAATTTCATACATAGCTTCGTGCAGCGGTCTCTCCAGAGAATCGACAGTACTTTAAAAATTTTAACGTGCGTTATAAACTACCTTAAAGTGTAAAACAGATCTCCTTATTACATTTCCTAATTTTGTTCGCGCCCCTCCTTTCACGCACCCTGAAATGTGTCACACCATTCTTTGTTTACATTTTTTATCATGTATTATAAACCATTTTAAAATTTAAAATAAATCACATTGTTATATTTCCAAATTTTAACAAAATCGCGTTCTGTTCCATTTTTCACCACCAGCTTGCGCACTCTATTCTTCAAAACTTTTTCAAAACGATACTCTGTTAAACAACCTATCAGGTGATATATTACTCGAGGGGGTAGCGGTCTTAAGTAAAAATTTAAGATATTTTATGAAATTGCTATTCGAAAATAGTGGTAACTAAATTTTTGACATTTTAGGTAAATTTCGCAAAAAAATTCTACTTATTGCATTCTCAACAGCGCAAGATTTTGATAGAACAACTATGAAAAAATAGATGCTAAACGCAAAAAATCTTGAAAAAGCGTTAAAAATCACATTGAAAATCGCATTAAAAATCGTTAAAATCTAAAATTCGTAACAAACACAAAATTTAGGGCTAAAAGTTTGAAACGATTTTCTTTTTATGAATCTAAAAAAAAAAAAAAAAAAAAAAAAAAACGCAAAATGTGAAAAAACACAAAAAATCGCATTAAAAATTCGTTAAAAATTCAAAAATCGCTGTACAAATTCCGAATAAACTTTGCTGAAATTAACAACAATGACCCATTTTATAATTCACTTTAATTGATAATTTCAAATGTTAATGTAAAAACTTTGGACATCGATATCTTTCTAGTAGCAAATGTACCAATGCAACACATTTAACAGATTTCCCCATTATCGTAAATTGACTCCCATATTTTATCTCATTTTTAAATTTAAAATGTAAAATTTATCACTTGTAATTTTGTATGAGTCTTGCCATCGAACCAAGGATATTTACCTCTGACAATAAAGTTCGATGAATAGACTTGTAGCATTGATGTAGATAAATTATTAACAAAAGTTACCATACCATCATTGAAAATAATCATCTTCTATAACTATGCATCTCTGAGATCTGCTTTTCCTGTCCTGGGAAATTCGCAAGAAGTCTTCTTTTGGGATGAAGTTCAAAAGATTCGTCACGTTTCGTTGGATGTCAACAAAAGGGTCAAATGTCTTTCAAAGAGAGTTTGAGTGGTGAAAATAAGAAAAAGTCTGGAGGATTAAGATCTGGCGAGTATGGTAGGCGTTCAATTTGCACCATCTTTCATGAATTTTTTTCGATGTCTTGCAAAGCTTAAAACCAAATTTTAAACTGATATTTTATTTGTTCATTTTCCTTTTGTCAGTTACAAACCAACACACTGAACAAGCGCATAGTAAAGCACGTCCATCACAGAACATAAACGATGATCTACTAAACATCGGTGGGGATAGATGGTCTACACTTGCCTCTATGCAGGTGCAGCGTTTTGTTTCCCCAGTGTTGCGAGATCGGTCTTTCTAAATTAATTCACCGAACTTTATTGTCAAAGGTAGTATTTACTCACCAACTTTTCTAATACTATTTAATATTTATTAACTTTATAAAATTCGAAGCCTAAAAAATATAAATTATTCTTTAATTTTTTAAAATAATCAACTTATTAAAATCTCAAAATTTTGTTCAAAAATTTTATATAGCACTGGATTCTTACATTTATTTTTATTTGATTCTGATTTTTTTTACTATTTTCGTTGACATTCAAATTGAGGGACACCTACTAAAACATCAAAATGCAACGTAAATTGGTAAATATTTTGATTTGTAATCTTCTTTCCCTTTTATTCCAGTGACAGAAAAATGACTACGTGGCTTCTCAACAAAGAAAACTGTCAGTGTTAATGGCTTGATGGCGTCAAATGTGTGACAGGTAAATAAATTGGATGCAAATTAAATGCTCCAAATTGTTATATATCAAAAGAAATTGGAAATTTGATAGAATTTAATTTACATTGAGAGTGTAAAATGTCGTAATGCTTTGTATGACTGTGTAATCAGCAGTTTTTATAATATATAGATATTCAATCGTTTTAAATAATTTTTTAAATGTTTTTTTTTTAATTACTGTTTTTTTTTTTTTTCGGAAGGAATAGAATATGATTATAACTGCCATATATTTATATGAATACTTACTCGCTTAAAAATTATTTACGTTCCAAAGTATATTGAATATGACGGACATATTTTAAATGCAAAATTAGAATATGTAGTTAGCAAAAAATACGCAATATTCTATATAAAGGTAAATATTTTATTAAAATGTGTATTCTAATTTTTTGTGTCTTAAAAAAAAGGAAGAAAGAAAGAAACTCAGAAAGGCAATGTTTTATACATCTATATGATTAATTATGTGTTTTTTTGAGAGATTACAAAATTTTTATTATCCTCATGGGTTTTAGAATTAATGATTATTACAAGAACTGTTATAGTTCCCATGAATCTAATGTAAAAAGGAACGCATTTACGTAATTTGCGTAATAAGTATAAATAATGAAATATTGCCCATGAAGGTGATTTTTGGAATAAAAAATATTTCTAATTCTTATCTGTTCTTACAGAAAAATTAAAGAAATAGAAAGTCCTTTCTTATATTTGCGTGTTTATTATTATTATTATTATTATTTTACAATTGCTGTAAAAAAAGGCAACGATAAAATTTTTGTAATTTATTCAGTAATTTTTAATAAGCATCAAAATATTAACTTAAAAAAATCCCACAATTTCCTTCTGGGTTGCATATAAAACTAGAAGTTTATATTCATTTTTATTTGATTCAGAATTTTTTTTCTTCTTTCATTGACGTTCAAAATAACGGACACCTACTTAAGATCAAAATGCAGAGTAAAATGGTAAATATTTTGATATGCATTCTTCTTACCCTTTTATTCCAGTGACAGAAAAATGATTACGTGGCTTTTCAACAAAGAAAACTGTCAGTGTAACTGGTTTGTTAACGTCAAATGTGTGACAGGTAAATAAATTGAATACATATTAAATGCTTCAATTTGTTATCTATCGAAGGAAATTGGAAATTTGGCAGAATTTAATTTCAATTGGGACTGTAAAATGCAATGAATGCATGCAATGTTTTGCATGACAGTGTAAATAGCATTTTTAAAAATATTTAAATATTCAATTTTTTAAAAGATTTCTTTTTTATTCGGGAGGAACGGATGGCGATTATAGGTGCCATATATTTATATAATTACTTACTCAGCTAAAAATTATTTATGTTTCAAAGTAAATTGAACATGATGAACATATAATAATGCAAAATTACGCTATGGGGTTAGTAAAACTTATCCAATATTCGATATTAAGGTAAATAGTTTAATAAAATGTGTTTCTATTTTTTATTTTTTTTATAAAAAAAGGAAAGAAAACCAGAAAGACACTGTTTTATTTATCTATGTAATTAATCATGTAAGTGTTTTTTAGAAGATTAGAAATTTTTTTTAATCCTAACTCAAGAAAACTGTCAGTGTTACTGGCTTGTTGACGTCAAATTGTAAAAGGTAAATAAATTGTATGCAGAATAAAAGCTTCAATTCGTTATTTAATATATTATTTAACATAAAAATGCCACTAGTCTATTTATATGCAAAAACAGAAATAATTTTCGCATAAAAAATAAGTACTGCTTGAATATTCCATCAACCAAAAAATTATCACCAAACTATGAGGTTAAATGCCAGTAATGGCAGATCGTAAAGGTTACATTCATTTGACATTAAACAATTTACATAGTCTGATATGTCATCAAGTGATTTTTCTTTAGGCGTTTTATTTGTATTTTTATTAAAGCTTTTTTTTAAATCAAAATATCCAACATATTAAAATACCACTCAAATAATTTCCACTCAAATAATTTTCACTCAAATTTAATATATTACTAGAAGCTTTCATATATTTTTATTTGAATGTGAAATTTTACTTTTATTTCTTTTTTTATGATGTTCAAATTGACCTACTAAACATCAAAATGCAGCGGAAAATGGTAAATATTTTGAGACGTATTTTTCTTACTCTTTTATTCCAGTGACAGGAAAATGATTATGTGGCTTTTCAACAAAGAAAACTGCCAGTGTTACTGGCTTGTTGATGCCAAATGTGTCACAGGTAAATAAATTGGATGCAGCAAAAATGCTTCAATTTGTTATCTATAAAAAGGAAATTGAAAATTTGTAAGAATTTAATTTAAATTGAGATTATTAAATGTCGCAATGTTTTGTATGGCAGTGTAAATATTAGTAGTTTTTAAAATATTTAAATTTCCAATCTTTTAAAATATTTATTCTTTTTCGGAAGGAACAGATGTTGATTTTAGGTGCTACGTGTTTATTGAATTACGTATGTACCTGAAAATTATTTTTATTTAAACATAATTCGAATATGATGCATGTATTAATTATAAACGCAGAATTAGGATATGGAATTTGCAATAAGTACGCAATATTCAGAACAAAGGTAAATCTTATATTAAAATGTTTTCTTAATTCTTATTTCTTTCATTAGAAAAAAAAACAGCTTAGAAAACCAGAAATGAACTGTTTTATATGTTATTTAATTAATCATATAAGCGTTCGTTTAGAAAATTAGAAGATTCTTATTATTCCCAAGGGTTTTGTGATTGATGTTTATTACAAGAACTGTTATAGTTCCCAAAATACTCATGTAAAAAGAAACACATTTATGTAATTTGCGAAAATGAGTATGAATAATGAAAAATGTATCCTATGAAGCTGATTTTAAAAATAAAGTGTATTTCTAATTCTTATCAATTCTTAAGCAAAAATTAGACAAACTGTAGTCCTTAATATATTTCCTTTTCATTAAATATCTTACGTAATTGCTCTAAAAAAGAAAAGGATAAAAAATATTAATTTATTCTTTAATCTTTAATGAAAATCAAAATATTCAACTTATTAAAATCTCACAGTTTGCTCCCACATTTAAGATAATACTAGAAACTTACATTCATTTTTATTTGATTATGTTTTTTTTTCACTTTTCGTTAATGTTGAAATTGACGGACACCTACTAAACATCGAAATGCAGCGTAAAATTGTAAATAATTTGAGATGCATTCTTCTTGCCCTTTTATTTCAGTGACAGAAAAATGATTATGTGGCTTTTCAGCAAAGAAAACTGTCAGTGTTACTGGCTTGTTGACGTCAAATGTGTGGCAGGTAAATAAATTGGTTGCAAAATAAAGGCTACAATTTGTTATCTGTCAAACAAAATTGGAAATTTGACAGAATTTAATATAAATGGAGACTGTAAAATTTCGTAATATTTTGTATGACAGTGTAAATAGCAGTTTTTAAAATATGTAAAATTTCAAACTTTTAAAAGATTTTTTTTCGGAATGAACAGATGATGAACATATTTATATAATAGTGTGCGCGCCTAAAAATCAATTGTGTTTGAAAGCAAATTGAATATGATGGACGTATAATGAACGAAGAATTAGGATTTGGAATTATAGTTCACTGTTAAAGATTTTGCTCTAGTTTGAAGCAAATATTGATGTTCACTAGCTACCATCATGAGATGGTGAAATCTCGTACCAACATTTGGACATTCCTATTTCAACCTCGTTCTAATTATTAGAGCTATACTTGAACAGCAGCTCTAAATATTGATTCAAGATTTCAACATTCTACAAAGACATCTATTGAGCAACAAATTTTTTTTCAAACTAGGACAAGATTTTTAACAGTGTTCCCACGAATTTCATTTAAAAATGAACGCATATATGTAATTTAGGAGAATTATAAATAATGGAAAATTGCCCAATGAAGATGATTTTTTAAATAAAAAGTATTTCTAATTCTTATACGTTTTTACGCTGTAAAAAAGACAAGGATAATAAATATTAATTTATTCTTTAATTCTTAATAAAACTCCAAATATTGAAAAGCATTTATTACAATATCCATAATAATTACCGCTTGCTAAAATCCCACAATTTCCTCCAAACTTTCATATAATACTAGAAGCTTACATTTATTTTTATTTGATTATGATTTTTTACTCTTTTAGTTGACACCTACTTAACGTAAAAATGCAGCGTAAAATGGTAAATATTTTCAGATGCAGTCTTCTTGACATTTTATTCCAGCTACAGGAGAATGATTACGTGGCTTTTTAATAAAGAAAACTGTCAGTGTTTCTTGCTTGTTAATGTACGTCAAAAGTGTGACAGGTAAATAAAGGTAGTAAAGGACAGATAAATGAATCTCCGAGTTTTCAGATAAGTTTTCTATCGCCAAGATAATGTTTTTTTTAAGTTGACCCCCTCGATCAAGCCAGTATTACTATGTTCAATAATGAAAATTTTCCGTGGTTTAGAGACAATATTTAGTCTGAACATTCACCTTGTGGCAATCTTTCTGATATAAAGACAACTTATATACTGCTGGCGACTAAAGTAGATACATTTTGGTCATATTAACAATTCGATAAGAATTTACCGTTGTCATCAGTTATAAATGCGTAGTTTTGACTGTTCGATATAAGATATTGATGCTAATAAACAACCTGCCACAATTAGGCAGGTATTAATAGCAGATTCCCTGTGTCACAATTCTTTCCACCCCTACGGGTTAAAATAAAAAAAAAATTAAAATATAGAAGTTCATCTAAGTAAATCGTCTATATTTCTAAAAATAAATTTTACGCAATTTTTATATAAACTGGTTTAATTCGAACGCAAAATACATCCCCATAAATGAATTAAGGACTGCTTGTAAAACATGTGTTTTACTTATTAGGAAATACGAATATTTTGGAATCTGAATGAGTGAGCAATAATTTGATTACATACATATATTTATATATATGTGTGTGTGTGTATCTACATGTGTGTGTTTAGAAATATATATGTATATATACTTATGTGTATATATATATACAGTGGCGGTCAAAAGTTTCCGGCCAGCAAAAATTTTTCAGTTAATTTGTAAATGTGCCCATATGAAGAGGAATCTTAAAGTGATATTTATACATTTTATTGACATAATAGTTAGGAACTTACTTATAGAAGAACATGTAAATATCAATAAATTTGACTGACAAAATTAAGTATAAAGGAAAACGCATGTTCTCAAAAGTTTACGGCCACCTTCACAAGTTTGTAAAAAAGTGGTATTGCAATAGAAAATAACAGTGATCAACAACATTTACAATTAGTATTTTATCGTATTACTATTTTATTAGCTTCAGTAATAAGTACTGCGGCGCAGCAACGTGACATTCATACAATCAACGGTTAAAGATCGTCTATGGTACGTTCTTCCCACATTTTTCGCAATTTTGGCGAAATTTTGGCTGAGTGGGAATATTTATAGTTCCGCAGACTTTTGTCAACTTCTTTTCAAAGATTTTCTATTGGATTCATGTTGGGCGCTTGAGCTGATCATTTCAAAAACGAAATTTTCTGTGTGAAAACCATTGCTTATCGCGGTTTGCAAACATTATTTAGATCGTTATCATGTTAAGAAAAATAGTTGCGACCAATATTTTTTATCTAATAAGGCAGAAATATTCTTGCAAGATATCCTTATATCACCTGGTTGTCGATTTCAAATAACGGACCGGCACTTTTTGAAGAAAATACTCCCCACGACATAACGTGTCCTCCGCCATGCTTCATTGTAGAAATAACATAGGTCGAATCATACTTTTTGTTGTTAGGTAATCGTATGTAGTGTCTGTCATCACTACCAAAACAATTTCAAATTCGATTGATGAAAAAATAGAACTTTTTTTCCATTTGATTAAAAAAAATACGGAACAGCAGGAATTTATTGCAAATTAAATAGTCCCTATATTTAAAACACGTATTGGACCTATGATGACTGGAGATGAAACTTGTAATGTGAAAGAGCATAAAAGTGAATAAAATATATAAGTAGAGCCGAATTAGATAAAACTCATTTGGTTACGCGAATAAAGTCTGTAAAATACTATTCAAGGGAGATATGTAATATCTAATTAGTAAAAGAATTTGGTAAAAGTACATGATACGTAAAACGCATCTGTAATTTATATTAAAAATTATAATTTTTCATCTGTTAACCACTTTTACACCATTTTTGTATTATTTTTAACATTCCCAAACATAGCTTTAACGTGCTTATGAATTAGCTTCACCTATTCGTCTTGTTGGCAGTTTGCCTGTGCAAGTTCAAACTTGAGTAAATATACTTAGATTACCACATAATTGATATGCTTTAATGAAGCATTGCATGGTCAGTATTGATAATAAAGTGTGCAGATTTTATGGTTCCTTTACATGAGAATTCGAATGTTACTTTTAGTTAAAGAATTGTATAGATCATATATTGGACTAAAGAAAAAAAACCCGTTACATTTTAGTACACAAAGAAAGCTTGTTTGTATTTTAAGAAGTATTTAGTCAATTATATTAAAATTGATATTCATAAAATGAAGTGTTCAACAAGATACTTAGAATTGCTGTTAACAGGTGTTCCTTTTAAATTAGTGCGTCAAATGCCACCAATTTTGTTACAATTTATTTTGGCATCTTCAATCACAGATAACTATTTCATTAGAAAAGAAGTTACTGTAAAATACTGATGTCCAAAGCATTTAGAGCCCCAATTTACGCGGGACAATAAGCAATTCTACTTACAAATAAATATGGCATGCATAATATTTTCATAAATACATTTCATTCAATAAAAAATGTAATTTTTGAACAACATTATGCTTATATTGAAATGTATAAAAGTATGTGTTTCATAATCCATTCTGAATGAACGATGTTCCGTTTTAGTTTGGTCAATAAGTAATTAAAAATGCTGTTTTTTTATATTTACTAAACCTGAAATTGAAAATAGCAGTACACTTACATTTGTATATAGAGCTCACTATTTCATTTTATTTTTTTTCCGCAATCATTTCGTATGTTTCCGAAGTAAGAAAGTTATTTCTGTTACCTTCACTAGTGTCTAAAATTGTAGAATCCTTATTCAAAAAGTATATTATTGAGGTTTCATGATTCATAACACCACTTCCTTTTTACGTAATGCCATAAAATTTTACATCAGTAGAAATAAAATTTGTTAGGGAACGTAATGAATTATCTTTCGTTTAGTTATTAGCATTTAATCGATTGTTATGGGCAAATGAAGATATCTTTTATCAAATAGGAGCACAACTTGCTTAGCTTAACATGGAGTAGCTTTAATTTATTTTAATGTAGCCAATAAACCGAAGCGTTTAAGGAACCAACCAGGCATTATGGTGATTTAGCAGTGAGTCAATAAGTTAGCAGTAGTGTTAAACGTTTGTTTTCATTTTTTGAGGACATTTGATGACTGTAAAGAGGCTATTTTATAGTTCTTTATGTGTTTCATGTTAGAATTGGATTTAATACACAATGAAGTTTTAAATTTGCACAAGTAACCTAGAAAGGCGACGAATCGAACAATATTTGCATCCTTATAGCACTGCACGCACACTAAAGTATTTTGTGAGTGTTGAAATATAGGGTTGTGTGATATCAGAAAGTGTGTGGGCAGAATTTGTGTAATTAATGTGAACATATTGCTAAAATGTATACATATGAAATATTTCCACCTTAAATGTAATTTCCTGGACTTGATGTTTTCTAAAATAATGAAGGATTTATATTTCCATAGGATTCAGCGCCATGTCATGTTCCAAAAGTGCGCAAAATGTGGTTTTAACCCTTATTGAAATTTTTGAATCATTGGTATATTGATTTTAATACTTATTGAAAAATTGTAGAAGAGAGAAAAAATGTACAAAAGCAACCAATCGATGAAATCAAATTAATAGGAGAAGTAATTTTATGTTGGTA
Source organism: Maratus speculifer (assembly GCA_964019185.1). Classification (NCBI taxonomy): domain Eukaryota; kingdom Metazoa; phylum Arthropoda; class Arachnida; order Araneae; family Salticidae; genus Maratus; species Maratus speculifer. The sequence goes on along the minus strand of OZ025291.1, from coordinate 194,181,182 downwards.
GCTCACTAAAACAACTTCATAACTATAACACTTGATTCAGTCCAAGGTGAGAGATTGTAATTCCATAATTATAAGTAAATGTTACCCTCTAAGTATTAACTGGCAATGACTTCTACATCTTTTTATTATATCTTATTTTTTTGTGTTTCTTTTTTCTTTTGTGGTGGACAGAAAAAGTGGAGTTATAAACTATCAAACATCAAAAGTGCACCTTTGCAGAAAGGTTACCACAAATTTTCCACTATGTCATGTATATTACAAATTAAAAATTTTTTCGCCAAAACTAACCTTTATACTACCTTACTTTTCTTATAATAATGTTCCGTACTTACTTCAAATTATTAAATTAAAATCTTGTTTCTAGATCTAATCTGTTAATCTGTATGCAGACGATATAAATTCTTAATTTTCCTTAAAAAACATTATTCCAGTATGCGTAAATTTAAAAAGATGGCTCTAATTTAAAAATATTCTTAATTAAATTTTTATTTCTTAATATTCCAAATAAAACAGATTTCTTCTATGTTTTTATCAACCCTTTTTAAGAAAATCTTATTAAATTTATTCCAAAACCATACCTTTCAAAAAATATCATTATTTTATTTTATCTATTTATTTATTTTTCCACCGTCAACCTTTGATGTGTGCATTAATAAATTCATTTCTTTTCTTTTTCTCTTAAAATTAATCATTTATAAAAATCGTCTGCCTAAGAAATTATGAGTCGATTATAAATTGGTTAAATAATATATTTTTTTAAAAAATAAATTTATCGTCTGTGTAAAATAGTCTCGTATCTGGACAAGAATTCTGTTTACATAAAAGGATGATGGTTTGAGATTACAGAAAGTTCTAGAATTTTCTTTTTAGTTTTAAAGGTGGAAGTCTCGAGATGAGAAGGGGAGAGATTCTGGAGTTCTTTCGTCGATGAGTACGGCTGGTTGAATATTTTTTGGACATTTCGGTAAAAGATCGTTTGCAAAAAGGAGTTTTTCCCTGGAGATGATGTTACTGGCTCCTAACTTTAAAATGTCACATGTATATTATATAAAAAACAATAATAGTTCTTTTATTTCTAAATTTTCTACTATAAATGTATAGTTTATTTGTCAAAATCTTTCTAAAGCAAATAAAGTGCAAATTAATAGATTGTAGACCAAATTAATAGATTTAGAATAAATTGATTTATGGTGCATATAGTCGAAGATAATAGGATGGAAGAGAAGATTATTGATCCTTATCTCCATTATTTTACATTAAATACAGATTCATATATTTATATGTATAGTACTCAATCAACAGTTCTTTCAAAAAATTAAAAATATTCTTAAAATTTCCTTTTACGAGCATTAAATTTTATCGTTAAAATCATATCTAATTTTATCAATTCAATTCATGATGTTCCAAAACTGATTTAAATTATAACACACTAATTTGGTCTGGACCTCGATTAAAATTCAGAGATTTTGTTTACACTTATTAGAAAACACTAACTAGTTATCGTATTCAAACAGTCTTTATATATATATCTTTTTTTCTTTTAAGATATCGCAACAGGTAAGAAAAAAAAAAACAAAGTATTAGTTAAACTCATTACTTGGTATTTCTCAGTTTCTTTCTCAAAGTTTAGCAAAAACTTAATAGAAACAAAAAAATTTCAATGAAAAAAACGTTTCTTTTTTTCATTAAAACTCATTATTTTGTATTCCTATTTATTTTTCTCTTTAACATGTTTTTGGTTATTATGTCACAAATGCATTTGAGCGATTCTGGATTAGTACAAAATTAACTCCATTGTTATTGTAATCTGTACAGAATTATAAAGATAAAGAATATTTTGCGATTTATCCTCTCGTGTAACATTAAAATGTAATAAAATAAATATATGATTTCATACTTAATTTCGAAAAATATTAAGATTATGCATAAGCGTCAAAAATACACCTGTTCACATGGATTGTGCTGTTGTAGCATATCAAAAAATGAATAACAATATAATTTATAAAATTCCAGCTTCACATAAGTCAATCAAATCAAGTTGAATAAATAAGGATAAAACATATTCATTATATACAAATACATAGATTAAGAACAATTTGCTAATCTTAAATCTGCTATATCTTAATATTAAATCTGCTATATCTTAAACTAAAAAATATATATATATATTTTTTAATTTCTTTTTTAATATTAGTATCTGACATTATCCAGTTAAGCAAGTTTCATTCATCTCTCTCAAGTTGCAAAAAGATCAAGAAAAAGACAAAATTTATACATTGTAGAATAAAATAATCTATTTAATATTGTATTTGTATAAGTTTTTTTTCAATTTACGGAAAACTCCGTCATAATTTTCTCTTAACATATCAATGTATGTTTTTCTAATCTTATCGCAGCGTTCATTTCAATTTTAATTAACTTTTAGTAAAAGTAACGAAAAAAACCTTGCCTTAATGCATGGTTTATGATAGTGAAGACTTATGAAATTTTTACAAAGGAACATACATTTATTATGTATGCTTTGGTATTAAGTAGATTTTAAAGTTCATAAGTGTCACTCATAATCGCATTCAATAGTGTTTTGATATTTCGTAATTTTCATTTTTTTTATTTTTTAATATTTCATCTCAAATGACTTCTTTTATAAATAATTTTACCTTAAGCAAAATTTCAATTTCAATTAATTATGAAAAACTCTATGCATTATTTCTGAATAAAAAAATTGTGCTCTGTTAAATATATATAAAAATATATATACATACATATATTTCTAAATGTAGGGAAATATAATGTAATATTGAAATAAAACAAATGGGGAAACCTCATAAAGAATATAACTTTAAGATGTAAAGAAGCATTAGAAAAAGAAAAAGCTGAAACTGGCGAAACTTTACATTTAAAGATAATAAGATTAAAATTGTAGAAATAAAAATAAAACAAACTCACATGGGAAAAATTTTAGTAAATGATATTAGAAGTAATGCATAATACCTTAATTAAGTAGGGATACACGATATAAGTGTCAAACAACTTGTCTTTGCTCTAAAAATCGTGTAATTATTCAACATTTACATTTACAAATTCTAAATTATGTTTGTACATTAATTATATTAATAAAGAAAATTTTAGACCCATTAACCAAACGCGCACATTTTCTTTCTAAAACTGTTTTTTTCCTTAAAAATTAAAAATTATTCCTGTTTCTTTTGTTAACACCGCAGAAAGTTTTGCTTTATTTTATTTGGTACCATAAAGAACAAAGATATGAAATAAACTAAACTTTGTATGTATAAAGCATAGGCTAAGTATCTAAATCTTCTTTTGATAAATAAAAATAGAACGAATATACTTAATAAACATATAATATAATAAATAAAAACGAAATGAAATTTTTGTGACGACAATTGAGATAAACCTGAAGCAATCACTAGCAATGATGTTAGACAACATCTTGTTCCCAAATACACTTAAATAGTTCATGTTTTACAATTTATACCATACAGAATTATCTTTATGCTACATTTCTAGGAATGCATTTATTGATTTTGAGAGTACACGTTACTTAAAAGAACGCTAGTAATTTAACTCAAATATATCACTGCGATAAATTTTCGGAACTTAACATAACATATGGTTGTTTTAATCTCAGTTTAAAATATATTTCTTAAATCCTCATTCGAAATGAAACTATCTTATTGTTAATTAAAAAGTTTACGTGCTTAGAAATATTCTAAATTTGAGTAAATATTTGGTTGAAACTGAATAATTTAAGGCTTCGTTCTCGAAATTTTGAAACGAATGAAAATTATGTTGCGAGATACATTAAGCGGGTTTAAGTAGATATGACAAAATTAAATAAGATCATTTCAACGCTCCTGAAACTCCAATTTTCTTGAAGAGTTTAGAGATAACTTTGGGATCAACTATTTTAAATTGTATTTATTTTAGAATATACAAAAATATCTAAACTGGCAATTAAAAATACTAATAAAATAAAATATGACTTTAAATGATCGTTTGACTATTTTTGTGACTTTTAGCAGTTTGCTTTTGCCATATTGTTTTTTTTTTTGTGTGTATGCGTGAAGAAATAAAAGAAGATAAACTATGTTTATTACACTTCTAATGCATTTGAAAAGCTTTTGCCAAATAAATCATTTTTAATTAGATTAATGGCTTACTTTTTCAAACGTTATTAGAATATTTCCTGCTTTCAAATGTTTAGCCTTATAAATGTGGAAAAAATAAATTAGTGTCGTACTTTTGGTTACTGTCGAGGATTTAAATTTAATTGTACCAAGATTACAAGCCTTTTTCTTTGTGGTACATGAAAATATGCCAAAATAAATGTACGAATGATAATATATTTTTAGAATTTATATTAATAGAATTAAAAACTGGTACGAAGGATGTATCCCGATTTAGTAACCGAAAGATTAATTAAACGTATGACCTAGTCCAATGGTCTGCTGGTATGCCAAAACAGTAGGATTCAAAATTTAGACAACAAAATTAGAGCCACATTTTGATAAAAATTGATTATATCCACACACACATAGACACAAAGTTTTTTCATATTATAATACATGCATGTGCGTTCAAGTAAAATTTTCTATCAGAAGTCTCAATTATTTCATTTTTTAATGAAATTACCATTGGTCCTTCTAAGCGGTCAATTTATGATATTTTTCTTTAAAAAAAGAATTGCAGAGATTTGTAAAAAAATTAGTATGTTACTTATGTAAATCACAAAATTTTCTTTTTTTAAAAAAACAGTCACTATTATACATAAATATTCTGAACTATGTCACATTAAAAGTTTTAAAAAATTACGTTTTAGTAATTATCGTTTTTGTATTTTAACATTAAAATGCATTAATTTACGAGATGTATTCACAAATTGCCTAAAGTTTTGCGGTACTACTAGGTTATCCCGTCGCCCAAAAAGTTATCGCCAAATTATAAAACTAAATGCCAATGATGGATGATCGTGAATGTCACATTCAATGAGATTAAATACGATTCACGTGTTTAAAATGTCATAAGTGATTTTTATTTCATTTTTTTATTTAAATTTTTATTAATATACTACTAATTATTTGTTTTTTCGTTATTTAAAATAAAAATTACGTCAATATGTATGATTTGGCTATTAGTTTGGAGATTTGTATAATTTGGCGAAATTGGTCGACGGGATAACAGAGTAGTACTAATTCTGCTTAGTTCGTCTGTTAAAAAATACAAACGAACAATTTTCTACAAAGTCTCTAAAAAATGCATTTTATAAACATTTCACTCATAAAATATTAAAATTCCGGTCTAAATGGAGGAAAGCAATGTATCACAATAATGAGTTTGAAAAAAAAAATTGAAGCGGTCGTAATGAAAGATTTTAATAATAAAGACCCTAACGAATGGTAATTCCGGAACTAATTTGATACAGTATTACCATTATTTTTAGTATTAAAAAGTCATTATGTAAAACTTCAACCTTCTATTTTTTTTTTTTTTCAAAATTATTCTATTTATGTCTTTTTCTTTTCAAATATGTATTGAAAACGTAAGAACTACTTAGCTGTATAAATTTAACAAAGTACGTAAATTCCACTTTAAGCATATGAAATTATTCTGAAGTAAGGCAATATTTTTATAGTGCAGTATTTTATTTCGGATAAAAATCTGTGTGAAAGTGCATTGCTAAACAATATTTTAGTATCGCATTTTTTACAACAGGATACATTTTGTAGATTTTCGAAGACACCTTTTATATTGTAAAATGTATAACATACATTGTATACAATGCATACAATAAATTGCATACAATACATTGCATACAATACATTACATACAAATGTAGGCACATACTTTAAAAACAAATATTTAAACTATAGTATAGGTAGAATGAATTGCTTTTATGTACTATGTATGTATAAAAATGTGTTTTAAACAGTTCTTTTAATAAAACGATGTGTTTAGGGCCACCATGTGTATACAAATACACACCCACAGTTGTATTTGTGTTCTTATATAGTATTCAAAAATGCCATTATGTAAGTTTAAAAAAAAAAAAAAAACATATTTATTTGAATATGACAATCATTATAAATCCACTGGAACGAAAGTTTTGCTTTCACTAAATTAATATAAAAAATAATAAAGGAAGTGGATATACAGGGTGATTCCAATTTTTTTTACAATAAAAGAGGGGTGATAGTACACATCAAGACAAACAATATTAAATAGGAGACCAAGGGTCCAAAACGTTTTCCTAAGGAGATAGCCGCCATTAAAGTTTAGGTACCAAAATTTCAAATAAACATAAAAAACGGAAAAATTGGTAGATTAATTTGCGGTTTTCACTAAAACTATTCTTTATTTAGGTATTTTCGTGAAAATAAATTATAAAGATAAATTTCAAAAAATTCCGATAGAGGGCGCTTTAGACTTTGGAGTAACGAACAACTGTTTTTTGCTGTTATTGTTTGCATCTCTTTAAATGATTTAGGAAGGTTAGACTTAAACTTAAATTTTGAGCTGAAAATCTGAATAGTAGGGAGTGGTTAAGTAGCACAAACTGAACCGTGTTCAAATGGGAGGGGGAGGTTCAAATTTAAAGTAATTATAGAAAATGGAAAAATTGGTGGATTCGTTTTCGGTTTAAAATAAAACTATTCTTTAAGTCAATATCTTCTTGAAAATAATTTTTAAAGATAAATCTCAAAAAATTCCGTCAGAGAGCGCCTTAAACTTCAGAGTAACCAACAATTCATTTTAACCATTATTTTTTGGTTCTAATTAAATGCTTGCAAAAGCATTTTAAATGTTCTCGGAAGCTTAGATTTAAACTTAAATTTTGAGCTCAAATCCTGAATCGTTATGAAGAGTTAAGAAGCGCAAACTGAAGTGTGTTCAGGAGTTAAAATTTAACCCTCTTTCCTCCTCGAGCACAATTCAATTTTTCGCTACTTAAACACTCCCAACGATTCAGAATTTCAGCCCAAAATTTAAGTCTATGCATTTGAAAGCATTTAATTAGATTAAAAAAATAACAATTAAAAATAGTTGTACGCTACTCCAAAGTTTAAGGCGCCCTCTATCGGCATTTTGTGAAATTTATCTTTAAAAATTATTTTAAAGAAAACACTGATTGATCAAGAAAACTGCTGATTTAAAAATTAGTTTTAGCAAAAACCGCAAACGAATCGACCAATTTTTCCGTTTTTTACAATTATTTGAAATTTGACCACTCTGAACACAGCTAAGTTTGTCTACTTAACCACTCCCAGCTATTCAGAATTTGAGCTCAAAATTTAAGTTCAAGTCTAAGCTTACGAAAACATTTAATAAGATGCAAAAAATAACTCCAAAAAAGAGTGTTTCGTTACTCCAAAGTCTAAAACGCCCTCTATCGGCATTTTTTGAAATTTATCTTTATAATTTATTTTCACAGAAATACCTACATAAAGAATAGTTTTAGTGAAAACCGCAAATCAATCGACCAATTTTTCCGTTTTTTATAATCATTTGAAATTTGAACCCTCTGAACACAGCTCAGTTTGTGTTACTTAACCACTCCCAACTACAGATTTTGAGCTCAAAATTTAAGTTTGCGTCTAAGCTTACGAAAACATTTAATGAGATGCAAAAAATACCGGCAAAAAATAGTTGTTCGTTACTCCAAACTGCGCCCTCTATCGGCATTTTTTGAAATTTATCTTTATAATTTAATTTCAAGAAAATGCCGACATAAAGAATAATTTTAGTGAAAACCGAAAATCAATCGACCGATTTTTCCGTTTTTTATGTTTATTTGAAATTTTGGTCCCTAAACTTTAATGGCGGCTATTTCCTTAGGAAAACGTTTTGGACCCTTGGTCTCCTATTTAATATTGTTTGTCTTGATGTGTACTATCACCCCTCTTTTATTGTAAAAAAAATTCGGAATCACCCTGTATACTTCAATAAATAAACCAATTTTTAAAAAATAAACCGTATGACTGTAAAAACTTTATTACTTTAAGTTGCCTTTAACATTGCTAAAAAGAAAATGTAAAAAAAAAAATCATGTATTCTGTCATTAAATTTAATCCCTAACAAGAAACTGAGATAGATTTCTAAGTAGGTGTTGTAGTTTCAGGAAAAATTGTTCCAAAATAAAATTGTATGACGTTGTAAAAATTATATTCGGCAATTAAAGAAAGCCCTTCAAATGCTGTAATATCTCTTACATTCCTTTTTTTACTAGCTATATTATTTGCAAAAAATAAATCTCTATATGCATATTTAGCATCTTAGTTATATTAAATAATATCAAAATTTGTTATTTTTAATTTAAATAATTTAAAACAAATGTTCACGATAAATTTATTTTTAAATACTTTTTATATTAAAGTAACTGCATATATTTCAGAATATAGATATTTTACAAATTACTGCCTATTCTCCATTAGTAATTTAAGTAAGGCACGATTAGGTAAACTATGCATGAGTTTTCATTTTGTTTGATTTTGTTCTGAATTATCAAATTGATTAGTCATTCTAGATTAATATAATAATATAATGATATTTCTTTTATGAAAGGATGTAATTCTCTTTTAGTTTTGAAAGGATAAATGGAAACGAAATTATTTCTAATTTTCTTGTTAGAAATCAAGAAATTTTCTGTTAAAAAAGACTCTTAAAAATTCAAGAAAAATATTAGTGGACACATGGCGAAATGCAACGTCTTAACTTTCCTGAATTTTCATATAAAGTACATTCAATAAACAAATGGCAATAAATTCTTTGCCGAGCGCTTTACTTTGTGTGGTTTTAAGTTTAAAAAAAAAATCTCAAATTTACTTATTATATTAGTTTAAAAAATTTTCAAAGTTTTCTTTTTTTAGGAAAACAACCAAGATAGAAAAATGAACGAAGTTTAAGCAATTTTATTTATTGCGTGTTTGAATATATTGCTCTGCTTTATGGACGATTGAGATATGCAGTAGTAAAATGCATTATTAATTTAATTGCTAAACCTCCAGCAAAATTGACAAATTTGATTCACATTTAAATTAATTCAATTCCGGATCATTAGAAATCAGCAGTAATATAATCTTATTTATCCCATAACTTGGAAGAAGTTCAATCTACATTGCTATGACAGCTAGAAAAATTAAGAAAGGCTAAAAAAGCACTTACCTGGTATGAAAACCAAACCAGTTTTAACAAAACACGTATAGCTTTACACAGATTGCGTGAAAAATAAAATATACTTCGGAAAAGCTAAAATGATCATTTCAAAATCTAACTATTTTTCTTCAATAATCCGTAAGTCCATTGAGATTTCCATAGGGTAATACTATTTGCAATAATGTTCTTTCTTAAATTCTTCCCGCGATTTGGTAGAATAACCTCGGTATGTCAAAAGCTCCTTAAAATATTATTCGAACTTTTCATTCATCTTTTTTTCAAGTACCCTACTGGTCTGGTAAAATACTCGTATAGTTTTCAGTTGTCACCGACCAACCAGATATAAAAATTTAAACAAAGTTGCCAAAACATGAAGCATTTCCATTGGTTATGAAAGTTTCATGAGTGAGTGCTGCACGAACCACTATTAGTTTTGGCATCATCAAAACACAAATGTAACATAACCCGCGAATACATCGTCATCTGTGTTTGAGCAAGATCTTTATGTTTTATCAGATTCGGGCCGGGACGTAATCATGCTTGTTATTATTTTTTTTCTACACAGTTTATTCTGATAGGAACTGGAGTTATTTGTTCGCTGAGTATAATTATTAAGAAGTTTGTTTTGTGAAATTAGTACAAGTGATATTGTTTTTTTTTTTTGCGAACTGTATCATTGGAAATATTCCTAGGGATAGTTCTCAAATCCCCTGCTGATGACACTTTCTGACATATTTTTTACCTATTTTTAATTGTAAAATAATAAATTGACGGGTAAAGGTCTGAAGTTATATGATATCGAGTATCGTTTTACCGTTTTCCATTAAAAAATGATAGTTATTGAGTTATAAGCAATTGTAAAATGTGTAAAAAAAAAAAAAAAAAAAAAAAAAACAGTTGCAGACTAAATTTAATTTTTTTAACTATGAGTTAACAAATATAACAAATGAAAATTTTTATTGTTAAAAAATAATTAATTTTCATAAAGATACGTTTCACCTAAAAACGTTTTTCACATAATCCCAATTTTTAGCTAATTTTATATTTTTTTTACGAATTTAGAGGATAATTATATGATCTATAAATATTCTAAATGACATAATATAATAAAATAATATATATATATCATTTTCTACCATTGTTTAACTATCGTTTTTATCGTTTTTAGCTAATTTTATAAATTTTTTTGAACTTAGCGGATACCTTTATAATCTACAAATATTCTAAATGGTATATAACTTTTAAATGACATAATATCTGAAAATAATGTATACCTCTTTTTCTATCGTTGTACATATTTTTTTAAATGCCAAATAAAATACAGCTGACAAATTTAAATATAAGTATTGGTGAAGATTAATAAAACAATTAATTGAAACTGAAAGAAATTACTTTTGTAATAAATGACATCTCCATCTGATAAAGAACATGCGTGTCTGATTTTCAGGGGAAAATATATGTTCGGCTTAACTATTTGCCAAACTAACTAGTAAAACTTTCTGTTGAAATTTTGCCAATACCATACATATTGATTAAACATTTTATCAAAAGAATTTCTTGCTGTCTTTATAAAACATAATGAAAAAAAAATAGTTAAATCTCTATCCTCTAAAAAATGGTATTAAAGCCCGTGCATTACTTTTTAAATAAATCATATGCATTTATTTCGATTATAAATTTCTTCAGATATTACCTTGTAAGTAACATAGAAAAAAAATATTTTTAATAAGACAAAAAATACTTTCCAAAGTAATAAAGCAAGTTTATAATAAATGAGTTATGAAATGAAAAAGAGAAGTTCTGGAGAGAAGTATCGTTCTTTCTAATTAAAAACACATATTGAAAAAAAAAAGTACAAAAAAAATATTTTGCTAGATAAATTGCTAAAGAACATTACACAAATATTTTAAGTACTTGACAGGCTAGTGGGGGGTGGTGCGAAAGCAAACAAGAAAATTTTAAGAAGGATGTGTATGCGAAAATGATATTTTGCATAAGGTAGAATTGTATAATTTTACAGTAAAAATTTATTTTATTTATATCTTTTAAGAATACTATAGTTGTTTTCAATCCAGTTTCTTTAAATCTATTAATTTACTTATTAGTAGACTGATCTTTAGAGTGTAAAACAAATTGATACTAAGAAAAGTTATAGAAATATACCTAATTTCCATTAGTAAAGCCGGAAGATTTATTTATTTCATTCGGAAATATTGATAATTCTGGTTCAAAATTATTAGAATAACGATATTAACTACTTCCTCTGTTTTTAAATGCCTTTATTTAATTCGCATTAATTTTAGTATGCAAGCATGGAATACTGTAATCGACTTTTTGTCCCTTCTTGATATGGCAGATTCGGAAAAACAGCATTAACAAATGTATTTTCAATGGCAATGCAACATTTTTATACATTTGTAATTTTAAGACTAGTGTGACTGCCTGTCTTGGACAGTGGGTAAAAATCATGATCTTCACTTAAAATTTAAAATGATAAAAATTTTGTCACAAATATTTCAGACGCACCGGTGTTGACCGAAGCTACGCCTGTTGCAAAATCTCCTCCGATGAAAGTGACGTTTGTTTCTCGCCTGCGAGCGAGCGATGTATTTATATGATGCTAAGTGGCCACTAGTTTCGTTGCCTTGACGACCAGTGTTTTGGAATGTTTTTAGTTTAGTTTATTATGAGAGTAATTGAATTTTATGGATCTTATGAATGTTATATTTATTGAATAATAGTGGAAATGCCAGATTGTCTGGTATTGTAAATATGTGTATAGTAATATTTCAACATATAGAATAAACTTATTATGAAACAAGAAAACCTTCTGATAATTGAAGTAATTTTCTCTTCACGCCCTGCTTATTATATGTCTCAGTCAGCGGTTGGGTCAACAGCTACGGTGTGCGGCCTCTTTCCGTCCGCTGCCCTTTACTTTTATCCTATTTTACCGACTCTCTAGCGGAGGTCATTTCACAGCTAATCTAGCCACGTAATGAATATCCGATTCTCTAGCAGAATTTAGGAAAATAAGAAAATAAAAAATAGATTTCAAGCACTTGAGTCGTCAAATTTGAAAATGCAGGTAAATTACATCTACAGGGAATTGCCCGTGAAGGAAAATTGCCTCTTTAATGCTTATAAGCTAATGCTTAAAAGTCAAGAGGCGTGATTAAACAGATGATATACCTACGGAATCTTTACACTGCGTTTTATTATATTTAGATTCAGTACAAGGAAATTGTCTTTTTATTGTCCCTTTAACTAATATTTAAATGCCAAAAGGAGTGACTTAACAGATGAGATAGCAACGGAATCGTTACACTGCATTTATTATATTTAGATTCGGTACAAGAAAATTGCCTCTTTTATGTCGCTTTAACTAATGTTTAAATGCCAAGAGGCGTGATTGAACAGATGAGTTTGTGCTAGAATCATCACGATGCGTTTTGTTATATTAAGATTTTGTTTTAGTTGTCAACGCACATTGCATAAATTGTCATGCATTATTTATAATTAGATTTATTTACAAGTTACAACATCAATGAATTTAATTATTAATTGAAAGCTGTTCATCTGTAGTTATTTCAGCACTAGCCGTTGTATAGCATATTCTTATTTTTGCATTTTAGTTAATTTTTTTATTATTAATTTCATCCAAATTGTAGAATTTGTATAGCTTTCATTGTTTGAACGGTCAGTTTGTTGATAATTTTTTAGTTCAATGAATATTATTAGAATTATGCTGCCTTAGATTATTTTGAATGAAAAATTGTGTGCTGCTTTTAAAAACACACATTTTTTAAAAAGCAGTACATCATTAAATCACAGCACCCATAAAGTTATTACAATTCCATATTTTTCATTATAGTGATAATGCAAGATACGCAAGCTGAATGCTTAAGTAAATAAATATGAAGTAATATATAAAAAATAAAGATCCTTTACTTACATAAAACTTAATATTTTAGTATAAATGTGTTTAAAAGACACAAACTACGGCACTTTTTCATAGATACTGAGATTAGAATTTTAAATCACGAGTACGACTGTTTATATGTAATGATGCAGTTGGAAAAACATGCAATTTAAAATTTGGGTTAAATATAATTTTAAAACAATGCAATTAAAATGTAATTTCTTTTAAATGGTGTTCCTCAAAGCCACATTGAGCCACTTTTACATGGTTCCACTAATTTTTTCATTATTAAAAATATTATACATAATTTTTTGACATCAAAGAATTAACATTATTGGATGAAGTAAACTGCACATGTTTACGGAGGAATTTTTTAAATTATTTGTTTAACCATCTTTAAAGTTTTTGGTCAAAGTAGCCCTTGCTTGGGACTTCTTTGGTTCATTCACTTATGTTCATACAAATTGAGTACATTTCATATGTTAAACTACCGAAACTACATTACTAATTAATTTAGATTTCAAACTAGATTAAAAAATTATTTTATAAATCACTTAAATAAACTAAAATATTTATAAAAATTATAGACATGAGAAAAAGTTTTGATAATGTTATTCTCAGAAACTGGAAGAAAAACTATTAATGTAATGTTTCTCAAGAATAACATTGAAAAAAAATATTACTCATAACTTATAAGTAAATTATAGTAAATATTTACCCTTGAAATAGAGTGAGAAATGCCATTTACAAATGTCTTAAGAGTATATCAAAATTTAAATGGCTTCAACATCTTGATTTGCATATTGTCATTAAAATAACTGATCCAGGAAATAAATATATAACAGTCTTATGCGTAATATGTTTTTTCAATAACAAAATGTACGGCTTAAATGCGTCCGTTATTAGTGCAATAGGTTTGGTGATTGTAAGATTGTAATTTGTTAAAGTTGTATCAAATTTTAATGTGAAATTATGCGATCTTTTGTCTTAAATTAACCGGAACAATCCAATTTCTTCAATTTCAATTGTTTAGCTTCCTTTAGCTGACATTCAATTTTGTTCATGAGTGAAGATATAAACTGATGTAGGAATTTTGCTGTATTTTTAATTTATTGGTAGTGGAGTTAAATGTCTTACAGCGTCATTTAAAATCATCGCCTCTCACCACATGAAACTCACATGAAACTTAATATAAAAGCAATTTGCAATAATAATCATGTCATTTGAGAAAGCTCCATACTATGAAAGACACTTGTTCTAAAAGTACAATGTGTAACCATAAAAAAGGTACTCAAAGTCAGTTATGCAATTCATAGGGTACAATCGATATTTTAATCAATATACTGGTATCGAAAAATATCATTAAATGTTGTTTTCAGAAACACTAAAGACATCGTATACATATTCGAAATTGTATAAATTTACTATTATAATACATATCTATATATATACACTATATTGCCATTGATTATGGGACACTTGCGATTTTAGACATTTTACTAAATATCTAGAAAAATACATGAGGAATCATCTCGAAACTCTTAGTGTATAAATATAATAGTATACGTCATACATCTCAGTGAAGATTTTTTCCCGAAACTCCAAAGGGGACCGTCAACAAATTAAAAAAGGATGAATATCTTTTGAATAACCCTGTCAAAACTAATGTAGCAAAAGCGCTCAAACTCTAGATTGTGATTGAATGCTTTATTGTAATAAGCCTTGTTCATTTTTATGCAAATAGCATGCATACTCGCAGAGTAATTAAGGTTTTTATAAAAATGGTCCCAAATTTTTCCATGTTTTTCCATTATAATTTTCAGAGTTCTTAATATAAAATAATATTTTTTTCAGAAAATATGACAAACAACATTGCACACAGTACCCTGTAATCAGAATTAAAAAATAATGAAAATTGTATAAAAAATGAGTTGGTTTACTAAATAATTTTTTACTGCGCATGCGTCAACAATATCAAAATCTCATTTTCATATTATGTTAGCTAAATGTATTGAGCAACTTTTGTGAAATTCACAAAATCATAACTTGAAAATTTTGACAATAATCATCAATTGAATAAGTCGAAAATCCGTTATTCTCAAAATGAAGCAAAAACAAGAGGGGTTGTATCCATATATTCATTGATTAGTGTCAATATAGAATACACAATATGGGATGTACTACTGCATTTCGATAAAATCCCTCATTTTTTTGCTTCATTTTGGAACCAACGGATTTTGTCCTTTTTCTATAGACGATTACTTTCAGAATTTTCAAGCTATGATTTTGATACTTTTACAAAAGTTGCTCTATACATTTAGCTAACATAATATGCAAATGAAATTTTGATATCTTTGACGCATGCGCAGTAAAAAATTATATAGTAAACCTACTCATTTTTCATACAATTTTTATTATTTTTTAATTCTGATTACAGGGTACTGTGTGCAATGTTGTTTGTCATATTTTCTGAAAAAAATATTATTTTATATTAAGAACTCTGAAAATTATAATGGAAAAACTTGGAAAAATTTGGGACCATTTTTATAAAAACCTTAATTACTCTGCTAGTGTGCATGCTATTTGCATAAAAATGAACACAGTGTATTACAATAAGGCATTCAATCATAATCTAGAGTTTGAGCGCTTTTGCTACATTAGTTTTGACAGGGTTATTTAAAAGATATTCATTCTTTTTTAATTTGTTGACGGTCTCCTATGGCGTTTCGGTAAAAAATCTTTACGGAGGTGTATGACGTATACTATTATATTTATACACTAAGAGTTTCGAGATGATTCCTCATGTATTTTTCTAGATATTTAGTAAAATGTCTAAAATCGCAAGTGTCCCATAATCAATGGCAATATAGTGTATGTATATATATATATATATATATATATACGTTTTTAACTTTACATTTGTTTTCATTGGAAGATATAATTCTAAAGCAATGCATAGTCGGCCAATCTTTCTCCGTAATCGCCAAATCATTAAAAAATATTCAAATAGATTTAAGGATTTCCTTTAGGCACACCCCCATCATATTTTGGTTTAGATGAAAATAAAAAACATCTTTTATATTAATAGCAATATAAATTGACCATTTCTATGTTTCCATAGTGAATGAAGTATTATAGGCATTTTATATATTACTTTACAAATATTGAGTATTTTCAGGTACTAAGCAGATTGTTTGCTCACGAACATGGCATAATATAAAACAAATACGAATAGTTTCTCATTATGAAATTATTAATCATAATAAAACCAAGAAATTCCCAAATCGCTTTAAGGCAAATTTATTGTATTTCTAAAGAAAAATAACATTTCATTCAGAATATTTTCTGAGAGGAGAAGGGGAAATTATGTGTATTGCAGATTTTTAACACAAATATCTTCAAACTTTGATTTCTTATGAAAGCTAGTACTATCCCGCGATACTAGAAATTATATAAATTGAAAATATAAATATTCTTAGTTAAACCTTTCAAAAGAACTTTTTACTGCGCTACAAAATCCTGACTGCTTTATTATAGAACAGAGCACGGGCATAAAAATTTCTATTTGAGAAAACAACTGGGCGTGACATAAATTGTTATGACTTTTGTATAGCGAAGAAAGAAATATACGTATAGGTTTTCTATATATCATTTTTATGATTTTCAAGTAAAATTCTTTTGCTCAGTATGTTTTGACATTTATTTTAGAAAAAAAAGAAATATTCAAATATTTATATTAGAAATTATTTTAACTAAAAAATATACATAAATAAGTTTAGAAGTTTTTAACTATTTCATAACTATAAAAAAATCTCAAATGGACTTTAATCTAATTAATTTTTGTTCTAAATTAGGTTTAAATATGATTTATATATTTCTTTAAAATATATTTTAATTGATTTAAAACATATGTTTTTGATAAAATAATACATTAATTAACTACTTATAATATCATAGGTATCCTGTCAAACTATCCAATACGAAAACTGTGTTGACAGAATGAATTTGTCTTAAATTAAGATTTCTTAATTTACACCTCTTTTCTGAAATGGTAAAATTTCCCATTTTTTCGCCTTAATTAATATGTAATAACATTGTAATAACAATTGTAACATATGTAATTGTAACATATGTAATAACAATTGTCAAATAACATTAAATAAGGCTATTTTAAATATGCATTTCAATCAAAAAATCCGAATTTAATAAAGCATCCAGTTGACAACACTGTTTTCAAATTTCATAGATTAACTTGATACTGATGATATATTTATTTATGAACTGCTTTGTTTTCATATAACAGGCTAAACATGAATCTTGAGGATAAATTTCGTTTGCGATACAAATGTACAATACTAGAAATTCTCAAACTGCTTTTACTCAACATTAATTGTGATATAAGGTGAAGTAATAATCATTTGATACTTAATTCTTCTGTGATAAAAAGTTAATTAAATCCAATTGATTTTTTAAATCATCAGATTTTAAAACATTCACCTTTTATATAAACATTTTAATAACAATTTTAATTTTTCTTAAGAAAGGTGTTATAGTAAAAATAAAATACATTGACATGTTTCGGAACCGTCAAATAAGTTCCATAGTCATAATATAAATCTATATATATATTATGACTTATGATTTATATTATGACTATGGAACTTATTTGACGGTTCCGAAACATGTCAATGTATTTTATTTTTACTATAACACCTTTCTTAAGAAAAATTAAAATTGTTGTTAAAATGTTTAATTCTTCTGACATGAAAAAATCGTAAAAACATGAAAAATTCTATTTTTAATTTTTAGCATTGACGATGATTGTCTCTCCTGCATAAAATGATAAATAAATAAATGAATACAATAAAAAAATGTAGTTCTGCTATTTATTATAAAGAAACGCTGTAAAAACAACAGTGAATGCTGTTATTTTCTCAGTATACATTTTAACAATTACATTTTAAAGTACAAGCTTCCTTCATAGCATGCATGGTCACAGAGATGTCACAATGACTCACTGAGAGTCACTGTGGTCACATCACATCTGTGATCAAAATGCCACCACTCAGTGACGTCACATTGTGTCTGAGTTGTGAATTTCTTAAAAATCTTTAGAAAGTTACAATAATTCTTAAAAACATGTTATTTACTTTAAAAAACACTTTTGTCACAACGTCGCTTTTTTCATAGTTTCGTCACGATGTTAATGTCAAAGTAGTCACAAATGACACATTTTTCACAAATTTGTCACACAGTGGTCGAAATGTGACGTCACAAACGAGCTCTAAATCGGCCATAACGACTTCACATTTTAGTCACTGTGACTTCATATTGACGTCGTAATGACGTCACCATGACTTACGGGTAGTGAACACATCTAAAATATCTCACAACATTTTAAATATCTATGAAATAAATTACATATTTATGTAATAAACAATGTATTTTATAATAAATATGTAGACTTCACATCAAAGAATTTACCGAGCATATTCTAGATCAGACTTAGACTTTTACGTGCTTATTCCAGCGATAAAAAATTACAAATGTAACAAATTAAATTTTAACGGTTGCTCGTGATTCAAATGACTCCGACCATAGAACTTGTAGTTCTATTTTCCTGATTTCTTCTTAAATATGCGAAATATTAGTTCAAGGTTTCATTACCCACTCTGACATTATAACCAGAGGATATTTTATAAGTCACTCTTATGCAAAGGAACGTAAGTTGTATATGGCTCACATTATAGTAATCTGATAAAGCTACAGGTTATTTAGGACATTTATTTTAACACTAATTGCAAATATTTTATTTTGTTTTCAATTTGTTATTTGTCCCTCTGGAACGAACTGTCGAATGATGCGAGTATATTAAAAGTACTCATTTGGTCACTGGTCCAATTATTACTACTAATATTACTTAAATTTTTTATATACTAATCATTTACACATTGTAGTTACATTTTAATTAAAGAATAAGGATCCAGCGAACACACGATGCGTCCGCTATGGTCGCCGATAAAACAAAACAACAATAGACGAGTTTCAAAATTTGCCAAGGTTATGGGAAAGCCGTAATACCCTGCAATTTATGTGCGTTTAACCTTTGCTAAAACGTATGGTAGCAAATGCGTTCTTTTTATTCCCGATGTTGCAAAAGAATTTGTAAAGTACTTCGCTAAGTATTCGACGAAATACCTAGAATCGAATGTGTCCACTGAATTTTGCCACATATTCGACAAAGAATCTAGAATTTAAACTGCCATCTTATATTTAGCCATATAATGTAGAAGAACTCAGATGAAGTATGGTTATTCGAAGATGAAGTTTAAAGAAGAATATATATATATAAAAGAATCTTCTTCTATTCATAAAAAGCACATATGTTTTACATTTAAACATTTTTAGATGACATGTTAATTATTAAATAAAATGATCTGTTAAAGAATACTTATCCACTGTAAAAAATCAAGACATTTTAAATTTAAACACATTTTTAAAAAATTAAAAGCATTTTTTGTGAAACATATCTATTCCTGAATGTATGAATTATCAGTTATACTTTGTAGAAATAGAAGAATAAAATATGATTATTAAACGATTATTTCACGAATAAGAGGCAATGCTATGCTTTATTAAATACATTTTTACATCTAGGCATACGGTTAAGATACCTGCTACCTGAAGTAAACGTGGAGAGAATTCATATCTAAGTATTTTATCTTTGATATCAGCTTTTTAGATACTCACGTTTCGACATTTCGATGAAAACGCAAAGAGATGGAAATAAGTCTCATTCATAGAAAGTTTAGAATTACAACCGATAGTGTAGCTTTGAAAAAAAATCACTAAATAATAAAATCGATAAAAATACTGCTTTCTATAATGTAATAAAAAGAGTGATGATAATTACAGACAATTTATCATTATCGGAAATCTGAATAAGTTTTCAGAAGAAATTAAAACAAAAATCTTAAGAAAAATTATGAAAAAAATTCACATTTAGAAAAAGAATAGTGGTATTAGATTTGCTATAAAACAAAAGCCTCCAACAGCACCTTCAAAAATTTTTTATTTAGTTATGGATTTATTAAAAGTTTTCTAAACAAAAAATAATATTATAATGGTTATATGGCTTTTGTTTTTGATATTCTTAGGGAGTTTTTGTGAAATACAATTACGCAAATAACGAAGATATCTTCTAGTGTCGATATATTCAACTTAGTTTTCAGTAATTATTCTCCTAAATGAATATAAGAATCCGTGAAATCCTATGGTGGGCTATTCTATGGTAACATACGTTACATTTAGAACAATTTACTATAGTAATTTTAGTAACATAATACTAAAAAATATTCCATTGCAAAATTAACAGTTTGTCAATGAAACCTATCTAAGGATCATTTTGAATGAAAATTACTTAAAAGATGATAATGAAAATAACACTTTATATGATAATTTGAATTCTTTTTTCAGTAATTGCAGCTAGCATTTTAAATAAAACTACCACAATTTAAGAAACTACATTAAAATTAGATATTATTTTAATCTAAATTGGACTTTGAATAAGTTTAATTAGTAAACCATGTCAAATTTACATTTTGCATATTTTTTGTGTGTATTATATTACTAAAATTACTGAAAATAGTTCAAAAATGTAACGTAAGTTACCATGGAATGAACATGGTACATATGTGAGCTCTAAGACCTTTTCCTCGATATTACCTTATTCAATTTAATGAAATTTGGAATTCATATTTTCTGGATTATACTAGAGATTATTTAATATCTGATTTTCTTTAAATTATCGTTTTGAGTACGCCTAATCGAGTTCTTTAAGTGATTAGAACTAAGAGAAAAAAACTTGAGCGTTAAAATAATGAAAATGAAGTGTCTGTCAACTTTTGGGACAATAAAATTTAAGTTTTAATTTTTCTCACAAAGTCTATGATGGTATAATATTAGTTGTGCATAGTATTATTATTGTCCTGCGATTAATTATTATTATAATTCTTTTTTAAATTGTCTTTTTTTAAATTTTATGATACAAAAAACCGTTGTCTTGAAACTTTTGGGACACAGTGTAGTGTTATTACTTTCAAATTTAATGAGACAGTTTACCTCAAAATTGATTTGAAAAAATCGATTAAGTTTTAAAACATTAAAAAAATTCCTGCTTTATTATGTTTTTTTATGTTAGTTACGTGTTAGATTTCATCTTTTTTCACTACATATAGCAGTAAAAAATATATGTTAAAATTAATATCATATGTATCTAAAATCCATACGCTGTTTGTGTATTATACATTTGAAAATTAAAAAAAAAATATTAAGATTTAAACAGTACTAAGGATTTAAAAAAATCTAAATGTTCTTAAACTGTTAAAAACATTAAAAATAATGTGTATTTATTTTTTTCCAAATGTATTTTTAGTCGAACGTTGCAATGCAATGTGTTTACCATTCGAGCTATATACATATATATGGAGATTCTTCTTTAAAAAGTTCTTTTGAACACATAAGTAAATAATCTCGGAGGTAAATTAAATTCTGACACCGTTTTTAAACTTTTAAATGACTTATATTAAACGTTAATATTTACAAAAAAGATATTTACATAAGACTATTTACAAAGCAAACAATCATAACTCTAATTAATCAATTACATCTTATACGGGAACTCGTCTTCATCTTACGTTCTTTTTTACACCAACTTAAAACTAAAAACATTCCATTCTCCTTTCTTCCGTTCAGTTCTTTTTTCTACCGCTTAAATCGTCTGGCTTCTTAGGAATTAATAGTTTCTTCAAAATCGTCTGCCTCACTGAGAGCCTGTTCATCAGAGTTGCGATGCGTAGAAAATAATATGCAGATCTAATAGTGGAGGAGATTTCCCATATTTCGGCCATACTGATGAGACATTCGTCCTCGAATGTATTCTTGTTGGCTGGAAACAGGAGCTGGATCATCTGAAAAGATAAAGAAAAAAAAACACAGCAGCATCCAAAGTCTAAATTGAAAAAAAGAAGTCACCATTCAAATTGTTTATCAAAGCTTAGATTATTTCTTGAAAAAATTCATATATATTTTTTTTCGCGTCTTTTCGTCTTCTCTTTCTTACGTCCTTTCATCTTCTTTTATCTTACGTCTTTTCGTCTTCTTCTTTCATACGTCTTTTCATCTTCTATTACCTTACGTCTTTTCGTCTTTTCTTTCTTACGTCTTCCGTCTTCTTTTATCTTACGTCTTTTCGTCTTCTTTCATACGTCTTTTCATCTTCTTCTTTCATACGTCTTTTCATCTTCTTTTACCTTACGTCTTTTCGTCTTTTCTTTCTTACGTCTTCCGTCTTCTTTTATCTTACGTCTTTTCGTCTTCTTTCATATGTCTTTTCATCATCTTTTACCTTACGTCTTTTCGTCTTTTCGAGAATAAAGTTAAAATTCTATTAGTTGTCAGTCCAGAGGTTGTTATAGTTGGTATAGTGTCACAATCGGTGAAATTCTTTTTTTTTAAGCTTCGTCCGTCCACGGCTTCATGTACTCTGCACATGTACTGGTGACCATGGGTCCTTCGTTGAATCCAAGTTTCTTTTTATCGTAGGTGTCATTATTTTTTACTTTTATGACTTTGTACGGACCTAAATATTTTGGTTTTAACTTCAAACCTGGACCTTGTTGTGTGCGTTTTATAGCAACCACATCATTAATCTTAAATTTGTTAGCTTTCTTTCGTCTGAGGTTGTAAGTTTTACGGTTCTCTTCTTGGACTTTTAAAATCTGTTTTTTAGCATTTTTTCTCATATCTTCGCGATTATTTGTAAAATCAGATTGTATTTCAGCATTCAGAAGACTAGTAATTTCAATGTTATTTTTTAGTTTCTTTTAGTACCAAACATCAATTCAAAAGGAGTTGTGCTTATACTTCTCTGAAAAGTCGAATTTATCACCTGTTGGACGTTGCTTACATGTGTATACCATTTTTTAGGATTATCGACAGACAATTTAGACAGAACAGATATTATGACAGAATTTAGACGCTAAACTTGGCCGTTAGACCTGGGTAATCCAGTGGTAATCGGGATATGTTTAATATTTTCATTGATGCAATAATCTTCAAAAGCTTTAGAGGTAAATGCAGGACCTTTATCTGATATAATTCGAACTGGATTTCCAAAGATAGATTTTTGGATTTCTAATTTAGAAATTACTTCGGCAGCATCGGTAGATTTTGTGGGATACAACCAAACAAATTTTGTGAATGCGTCAATGACCGAAAGGATATGTTTGTAATTTTTATTAGTGCTTTCTAATGGACCTAAGTGATCAACATGGTACGTATGTAATAGAGTTTCTTCTTTTTCTATTGGGTGAAGTAAGCCTTCTTGTTTACCACATTTTCTATTAACTAAAATACAGGGAACACAATTTGCTATACATTTCTCAATTTTTTGTTTAACTTTAGGGATGTAAAAATCATTTTCTAAACTTTTCTCTGTTCTTGCAACTGCGTAATGACCTTTTTCGTGAGCGGCCTTGATTATATTCATTTGCATGTCTTCCGGTACAACAAATAAATCATTACCATTAACACATTTATAAAGAACATCATTTTTAACTAGATAATCATCATAAGATTTCACCTTTAGGATTTCTTTTATTGTTTTAATATGGTCATCGGTTTCTTGAGCTTGGATAATTTTTAAAGTTAAGCTATCTTGGATTACCATACAAATAGGATACCTACTTAATGCATCGACATGTCTCATACTGCTACCCTGTCTATGTTCAATAACATAATCAAAATCGGATAACATTATTGCCCATCTAGCTATTTTTGTACTCATTTCTTTTTTATCCATAGTCATTTTAAATGCATTACAATCGGTTACAATTTTAAATGGGATACCTAGCACATATACTCTAAACTTTTTCAGGGCTTCAATTACAGCTAAAACTTCTAATTCGTAACTAGTGTACTTTCGTTCAGCTTCGGTGGTTTTTTTACTGGCGAAATAAACTGGATGAAACTGATTATCTACTGGAGATTGTTGCATTAAAACAGCTCCATAGCCATCAATACTGGCATCACAATGGATTTCGGTCGCACTTTTGGGATTGTAAATTAAAAGTACTGGTTCTGACGACAAAATACGTTTGAGTTCATTAAAAACTCTTTGTTCTTCTATATCGAATTTAAATTTTGAATCTTTTCTTAGCAGGTCACTTAACGGTTTAGCTATAACCGAATAATTTCTTATAAATTTTCGAAAGTATCCTGTCAATCCTAAATAACTTTGAACATCTTTGGTACACTTTGGTTCGGGAAAATTTATTACTGCTTTAGTCTTCAGTGGAGAGGGATACAATTTACCATTTATGATTCTATACCCCAAGAAATCAATTTCACGCTTCAAAAAATTGCATTTTTTAAGATTTAATTCTAATCCATATTCCGATGCGGTTTCGAGTACAAGTTTTAATTTTTCCAGACCTTCAGCTTCGTTTTTAGCAGGTATTATTAAATCATCCATATAAATGACAACAATGTGATCTTTTAATAGGTTTCGAAATACATTATAAATATACTTTTGAAAAACACTAGGGCTATTGGTCAACCCGAATGGACATTTCAAAAATTCGTATTGTCCTTCATGAGTAACAAACGAGGTGTATTTCCGCGAGTCTTTTTCAACATCTACATGAAAGAAACCGTTTTTTAAATCTATGGTGGTAAATACTTCGGCAGAATGTAATTGGTCTATTACATCATCAATAACTGGCAAGGGGAAATGCTCACGTACTGTCTTTTTGTTAAGACATCTGTAATCAACACAAAGTCTCATTGTGTAATTTTTTTTCTTGACTAAAACAACCGGCGAAGAAAAATTAGAAGAACTTTCTCGAATTATTCCCTGAGCTAGCCACTCCTCAATTTGGTTTTCGACTATTTTTTTCTCGCATGGCGGTAATCTTCGAGAAGAAGAACAAACTGGGATTTCGTCAGTTAAATTAATTTTCATTTTAACATCTACTGTTTTAGTTTTAATTGGTACATAATTTTCAATTAAAGAGTATAACTCTGAACGTAATTTTTTGTCAGCAATGTGAGTTAAATCAATTTTAGGCTCATCCAAAACATTTACAATATTAACCAAAAAGTCATTAGACTGAGCTTCAGCTTTAAACAGTTTCACTTTATTCTCAGAAATAGTTAATGTACCTTGATGAATAACATCAGTGCCAATAATTAAATCGAAATTAATGCAACTGTCCTTAACGACAAAAATAGTAACTTTAAATTTTGAACCATCTACTTCGATTTCTGAATTGAAACAACCTTCTGGTTTAATTGAGGCTTTTCCTAGACCGGTCAAAGAGATACTCGTAGGTTTTAATTCTACAAAGTTCTTCAAATTATCATAAATACTTTTCTTTAACAAAGTCTTTTGGCTACCAGTATCTATTAAAGAGATTAAACGCAAAGAATAAAGCTTTATCTCTTTCAGAATTAAATCTTGGGATGTAATAATGTTTACTTGTGACTGAGCATTTTTAACACTTGTATCTTTAGATTTATTACATTGAAATGATTTATGACCATAAGCGTTACAAGCAAAACAAAGCGGCCCTTTATCTTTATTTACACAGTTAATACTCTTATGATTATTCCCGCCACAATTAAAACAACGCATATTTGGCTTTACAGGCTTAAATTTGTTCTTAACTTCAACTTCGGATTTAATTTTAGGCTTAGCTCCTTCATATTTATGAAATTTTGCATTTTCATACTCCGATCTTATTTTTTCATAAATCTTTTATTTTTGTTTAAATTCAGCAATATTGGGACAACCATACAAAAAAGATTTTTTAGAAATGGGGTCATTAATTCCGTTTATTACATACTGAATAAGGGCAGAATCTTCAATATTGCCTTTTGAGCATAATTGTTTCATATTTAAAAAATATTCATCTAACGATTCATGTGGTCTAATTTTTCTTTTGGACAGCAATTCGTGTAATTCAGCTGAATTGCACGTTTGACCAAATTCAGATATGAGTAGGGTTTTTAATTTAGACCACGAATTAATATTTGTTTCACTTTCAAGAAATAATTTTGCTTTGCCTGTCATACGGCGTTTAGCCAAAATCAATTTGTGCAAATCACTAACGTTAAATAATAAAACAATATCTTCAAAATCGGCAATCCATTTATTAATATTTTGTACTTGAGTACCTTCAAACATTGTAATCATACTTTCAATATCATTAATAGAAATGCTTGGTTTAATAACATAATCAGGAATTAGGATTTTCTGATTTTCATTACTTTCACAATTAGAACTACCAGAATCATTTCTCATATTATTCTCAAAAACAATTGAAATATTTTTAGTTTTATCTTGTAAATCATCATTAAATTCATCGGCACTCTCGTCATCACTAAGAGTACCTTCATCGGGTATCATATTAATTTTCAAAATACTAAAATCACATAAACTAGAAATTATTCTGGCAGCAATTTCATCAAAAGTTCCCGAATTATTTATACACAAAACATTGCAAATGGTAATTAAGCCGTTAACAGAAAAATTATCTTTAATTTCTTTGAATTTAGTTTGATATTCATCGGAATCTACTTCAAACGTAAACCCAGTAAAATTCCGAATTCTACGTCGATTATTTCTGTCACCAATTTCTTCAAAAATTAATTTGTGCAATATCTTAATACTAGCTGATTTTTCAGTTTTCAAAGAAAACTCTAATTCCTTTAAATCAACTAATTTTTCCATTATTGAAAAGAAAAATGAAATAATAAACTCACTTCATAATCAGATGCTCAGCTTCACAAACTTTGATAGCACTTTCGTCGCAAATTTATACCTCTTCTGAAATAGCTTTGTAGGCTTGACATTCCATCACAGTTCTAAAAAATATCGGCTTCCAAGATATTAAAAAATATATATTTCCATCTCTGTGAGCGTGCGTCTGTATCTCACTTACTGAGACCAAAATTTATGGAGATTCTTCTTTAAAAAGTTCTTTTGAACACATAAGTAAATAATCTCGGAGGTAAATTAAATTCTGACACCGTTTTTAAACTTTTAAATGACTTATATTAAACGTTAATATTTACAAAAAAGATATTTACATAAGATTATTTAAAAAGCAAACAATCATAACTCTAATTAATCAATTACATCTTATACGGGAACTCGTCTTCATCTTACGTTCTTTTTTACACCAACTTAAAACTAAAAACATTCCATTCTCCTTTCTTCCGTTCAGTTCTTTTTTCTACCGCTTAAATCGTCTGGCTTCTTAGGAATTAATAGTTTCTTCAAAATCGTCTGCCTCACTGAGAGCCTGTTCATCAGAGTTGCGATGCGTAGAAAATAATATGCAGATCTAATAGTGGAGGAGATTTCCCATATATATATATATTAAATAAAGAAGAGGGGGAAAATAAAACTGCTCCATTAAAACTACAAGAATGAAAAACTATATCCCATACATAATTACATTAATGAATAAAAATAATATATAAAACTTATTACCTATAATATTTAAATGATAAAAAATGTGCACTTACGTGGCGATCTGATATATCTTTAAATTTTGCGCTTTTTACTAGTACAGTTAGTTAATTTATTTTATTTTATTTTTAATTTCGCGAAAAATAATACATGTAAATATTATATTTTTAAATACCGAACATGTGTAGAAAAATTTGGTAAAAAATTAAAACCTAAAAAAATTAAATTTAAAAATTTCAGCATATAATTTTTTTTCAACTTTTATGATTTGTATATTTTTTTTGCACTGTTATTTACAGAATATAAAAGACTTTGTCTTGGTAATTATTTAAGATATTGGTAAAATTCATAATAATGTAACACGCGCTTTCCAAAGGAATAAAAGCAAAAAAAAAAAAAAAAAAAAAAAAAAAAAAAAATTAGACTCACGCGTCACGTGACCTGAGTTTTGCTAAATTAAAAAAAAATGTAGTTGCAATATTTCTCGTTTAAAAGAAATCTGGCAACACTAGTTCTATTAAAAATGTTCTTTCTTTTCTTAGTGATATTCGAATGTTGGTTAAAAAAAACTGTGGTTTATATCTTGTGATGGTGGCGTGCGCCAGAATTATGTAAAAGCTTTATTTGTATATAATGTGTGTGCGTTAGTGTTATATTTGTAAGTGTCGTCTTTTCAAGTAATAAAAAGTTTATAAAGAAGAATGCAACCCCGAGATATTTATTAAGATAAGTTATCACTTCTTCCTTTCTTCTCTTCTACATTTGTAAGACGACTTCTTACAAATTGGCTGCCCAACCTGGAGCCCTTACCTGGAAATAGTTCGATTTGTTCTGACATATTCTTAATTCTACAAATGTTTGATGCTTTTAATTGCGATATGTTATCTACAAGTAAGAAAGAGGAAAAAGGAAATGGCGCGAAGTCTTTCCAAGGTGTTCTACATCTTTGTGAATCTTCTAAAGCTTGATATATATATTTTTTAAATTGTGAAATATGCACGAAATAAAAATGCATGCATGTTTAATGCAAGAAAATGGCACGAGCAGTCGTTGCTCGTTTGTTTGTGAAATGTGTTCTTCAATGCTGTGAAAAAAAATTCCACGGAATAATCATATGCCAAGCACCATTTTTATTTGTTTGCGATATATGTTCTCGAATTTAATCTTGCTTCGATAACGCCATTTATATTTGTTTGTGAATTCTACGTTTTCTGTGCTTTTAAAAACTTACAGTTCTTGTGCCTGCAGGTGTAGCTCGACAATATTTATTTAATCTTCAAGTTACTTTCTTAAAATGGATCCATATTTTTATCAAAAGAATGCATTCTTTCCACAAGTGTCTATATTTTGTTTTCTATTTGTAAATTTTTTCATATTTTTAGTTTTAATTTATTGATTTATTTTACAGTTCATTTATTATATTGTGTAATTCCCCTTCCCTCCCCATGCTTATATTTTTATTCTTTTGTTTATTTTCATTCTCTGCCTGCATGTTTAATTTTTATCTTGATTAAATAACAACTTTCCTTACTTCGAATAAAAAAAGAAAAACAATAAAAAAAAAGGTTGATAAATAATGAAATAAGCATTTATTTACGTTATTATTTTTCTTTTCTTTTTACAAACAGGGAATTAAATTAATAGTGAAAAAATTTATTAAAATACATTGATACCATCAATACAAGTGTCATACGGTATGTGTTTATTAATTATTTTTTTCGTTTGTTTTTTTGTTGGTTTCGCAAGGTAACAGAATTTAATTAGAAATTTTATTTGAGTGTTCTATTGTTAGTTGTTTTAAGCATTTAATTTAGAGTTCTTGATATATTTTGAAATACGATTGAATACGATTTTTAAAACAGATTGAGTAAGTTTTTGCATTTATTTATTTATTTATTTTTATGAAATAAGACTTTCTTTTCTTTTAAAGTTATATTGAAAAAAAAACTATATTACGTAATCTTGTCATGATAATATGATAATAATATTGATTGACATTTTAATTATTCAGATATGTTTTGACTTATTTAGAACATTGTTTATGAATGTTGCCAACAATTCAGTACTAGTTTTATATCAGTTAAAATAATGTTTTGATTAAATGACACGTAATCACAAACTAGTTTATTTATATCAGCAATAATTTAAAGTATATTTTCTCAAAAAATAAATAAATAAAGTTTAAATTTTAAAGATACTTTTATGAAGTTTTATGAAATTTAATTATTTTAAAAGTATATTTTGCTAACGTTAAAGTTCACTGTTTTGTTTTATTGATGTCTTGTTTTTATGAGTTGTAAAGCAAAGCTCACGTCTGGGGAACAATTTATTTAAACGAATTTTTAGCATTAGTGGGTATATATCTTGTTGTTTGCTAAATTTACAAATGTCCGAGCTCAATAAAGCACGAAAAGAAGACCTGTTTCAGGTCGCTTTAGAAATGAATTTAGATGTACAACCCTCTATGACTGTTGTCACATTGCGTGATAAGATTAAATCCTCTCCCTGGTATGAAGTTGATTTCGTAAATTCGTTAATCAGAAACCGAATTGCGACTCGCGAGGAAAAGCAAAAAGCAGCTGAATTAGAACAGTGTAAATTAGAAGTAGAAGAAAAACATCGTTCGGAAGAACTGGAATTAAAAAAGTTTGAGATGAATTTTGAGCTTGAGAAGCTTAAGTTACAGGCTCAGAGCCAAAGTGTTTCCAGTGGAGCGGTAGGTGGTAATGCGGCAGGGATAATGTCTCATCCAGAGAGTAAAATAGATATCCAGAAGCTGTTGCCTACATTTAAGCCAGAGACAGATGATGTAACATTGTTTCTGGTGCTCCTGGAACGACAGTTAAAGCTTTCGAAGGTACCAGAACACCTCTGGGTTTCTTATTTACTAAGTGTTGTACCTTCTTCTATATCTACGCTTATTGCTCGTGAAAAAGAAGAAAACGCTTCAGATTTTTCACATGTTAAAGGTCTACTTCTAAAAAGGTTTAAAATTAGCGCTGAAAGGTTTAGACAGCTGTTTTTCACGCATTGCAAAGATAAAGAGATTACTTGGAGAGATTATTACTTCGAGTTACGTGCTTACTTTGAAAACTGGCTTAAAGAATTAAATGTAACGTCTTTTGAAGCTCTTCAGGATCTGATCATAGCGGATCAGATGAAAAGGCGCGTGCCTGTCGAATGCAAACAACATATGCTAGATGATTGGGAACATTTAAATTCACCAGTCGACCTTGCCGGAAAATTAGACGCGTATTATACTATCAGGTCTACGTTTTCTAAAGAAGATTCTGTTGTACCCCAGGAGAAAAAAGAGTATTCTCCCCGAGAAAATACTTGGAAGCAGAGTAAGCCTCCAAAAGAAGACAGATCTTCTCCTAAGTTTGCTAATAAACGTTTAGAATCCGACATATTTTGCTATGGTTGTGGCAAAGTGGGATTTATAAAGAAGAAATGCCCAAATTGTTCCCCTATGGTTAAAAAACAAACAGTGCAAGCTCATCGTCTTCAGCTATATAGTTTAAATACATCAGCAGTTTCAGCTCTAAATGTACCTATTACGACCTGCAATAAGAAGGTATTAGTCTGTGCAGATACAGGAGCGAATCGTTCTATTGCAGGAGAACGTATGTATAAATTATTTTTGAAAGCTGGTGTTGCAATGAAACCTCATACTCATGAAGTAACATTAGCTGATGGAACTACGATGGCTAGAAAAACTCTTTCTGCCACTGTGCGTTTAAAGATTGAAGACCGAGTTTTCAAAACAGAGTTTATTGTATTACCAAATGCCAAAAGTAATAGACTCTTTTAGGTATGGATTTCCTGCTTAAAGCTAACATAGTGTTAGACGCTGCAAGTAAAACATGACATTTTAGTGATAAACCCCAGAAAAAGTTCTATTTTGTAGAAGAACATGAAGTACAAAGTAATACGTGTACTGATGCAGTCAAAGTATGTCTGTATGCCTTACGTAAAGATGTAGGCAAAAATTTAAATTCCGATGAAAGGAAAAAACTTAAAGATATTCCAAAAAGCTTTCAAAAGTGTTTTCGACCAGGGGGAGAAACAACCCCAAATCTTAAACGTTTTGTAAATATTTCAAAATGTGTGAAAGAACGTGTTGAAGTGAAACAAGATCAGAGGAAGAAATATTATGATAAAAATCATAGACGAATATATTTCAAGTCTGGTGAAAAGGTATGGATTAACCTACACCCAGTTATCAATGCAAGTAGAAATAAAATATCAAAATTAATGCCTAAAAGAGATGGACCATACATAATTTTGACTCAAAAGTCACTAGTGACATATGACATTGCTAGTCTAGAAAATCCTACTGAACGAATTGGATCTTACCACGTTTCTGCCTTGTTGCCTTTCCAAGAATCTGAAACTATTCCAGTTGCACCCTTGAGAAAAATAGGAAGACCAAAAAAGCATCCTGTTTCCTCTCCGAGACGTAGATCGGAAACAGAGGGGGAGGATGTAACACTCGCTTTCCAAAGGAATAAAAGCAAAAAAAAAAAAGACTCACGCGTCACGTGACCTGAGTTTTGCTTAAAAAAATGTAGTTGTAATATTTCTCGTTTAAAAGAAATCTGGCAACACTAGTTCTATTAAAAATGTTCTTTCTTTTCTTAGTGATATTCGAATGTTGGTTAAAAAAACTGTGGTTTATATCTTGTGATGGTGGCGTGCGCCAGAATTATGTAAAAGCTTTATTTGTATATAATGTGTGTGTTAGTGTTATATTTGTAAGTGTCGTCTTTTCAAGTAATAAAAAGTTTATAAAGAAGAATGCAACCCCGAGATATTTATTAAGATAAGTTGTCACTTCTTTCTTTCTTCTCTTCTACATTTGTAAGACGACTTCTTACAATAATATATAAAATTAACAATAATATTCATAATTCATAAGAAAAACAATTGACAACACAGACAAATTTTTGTAATTAAACATTTAGTTGATAATATATATATATATATATAACTTCTAAATTACAGGCAGGTTTTCATGTTTAAAAGTATATCACATAATGCGTCGAAAAGTCTTGCTTTGCTGAGCTGGGTTTTGGGGGAACAGCCCTGGAAGTGTGTAAATTTTTAACAAAACGAGAAAATACAAACTTTGCCATGATTTTAACGTCTTTTTTCAATAAAAAAGGTGACGACTCACTCACATTCATTCAAATATGTTTAAAAAAGTTTGCGTTGTATATGATAAAAATTGAAAATGCATTTTTAATAATTGTTGTTCGAAGATTTGAACAGTTCAATTGTTAAAATTTTTCTTCTATTGCCAAATTTGTCTGTGTAACTTGGCCCCACCAGTGGCCGAGAGGTTCGGACCTCTCAACTGGTAGACGGCAGGTGTTGGGTTCGAACCCAATCGCGGCTGTCGGCCTAACCGTTCGGAGTTTTCCGTGGTTTTCTTCGAACCTTGCGTAAATACGGGTTAGGTTCCCTTAGAAAGACCCCCACGGAGGGCAATCCCCCTGGTCCTATATCCCATTAGCGTAGATAATCGGACGACAAAAATCAATTAATCAATCAGTCTGTGTAACTTTGTAAATAACAACAGCATCCATTCATACCGTATTTTTATAGTACCTTTAAGTACTCCTTGGTGATCTATATTAATTTCAATATTTTTAAAATCACTTAATATCATTCATATTAACGACTTTTCCCGGAAAAAAGTGTGGAATTCTTTTAAGTTGCCCCGTAACTGAAGTAAAGAAAAGAATTTCGTAGTTAAAGGATTTTAACGCTATCCGTGATAGCCTATCGGCGACAGCGCTTCGTACTCAAAAGTAGGACTATTCGGGACGTAGGTAGAGGTCGCCGACGAAGATTGGCCGCTCCCGCGGCGGTTTTGACATAGAAAGAAAAACAGTCCAGATTTTTCCGCTAGATAATATTTCACCATTCGAAAGATATCTTATACAAATTTCATGGGATTTGCATAACTTTTTTCTTAAAATAAACATTAATTCTCTGAATTATAATTTGAAGCAAAGTTTTGTAAACTTTTAATTATAGTGTTAAAAATCTGTAGCATTTGCTGCATACTCACTCCGACTCTTGTATAGAATATTTCTATTCCGACCAATTAGAATGCTCCATAATATAATCGAGTAACCGATTTCTATACAGGAGGCGGAGTGAGTATGCCGCAAATGCTACAGTTTTTTAACAGTGTAGATAAAGAGTAATTTAACATTTTAGTAGACATGTGATAAATAAACGAATTTTACCTCAGTATTTTTTAATACAGAATAAGGATTTATAAATATTCTTCATTTTCCTGGTATATACACATTCAGACTGAGTAAAAGTTTTAAAAGTATGGTACTAGCGATTTTTGAAAAATCATGCATAGAAGTGTATAAGCTGTCATTTAGTGAAAAGACCGTTTACATTTTTAAGTGCATTCAAAATATATAAAATGCTTAGTAAAAGAAACAAAACTACTAATTATATAACTTAGAAATAATTTTAAAAAATCACATGTTAATTTAAAATATTTATTTAAAATAGTGATATAAAATGTTTAGTAAAATACTGTAGAATGCAGAAACATGCATCAAAAATAAATAAGTCTCAAAATTTAAATTTAGAGCCTACTCTGACAATAAAATGAAGTTTTAACATACAAGTAATATTTTTCTCGCATGTTTCCATTAAATTCGCATATTTTAAGAAATGATTTTTTTATGCAAAATATGAGTCATTTTTTATGAATTCTGAAATTTCAAAATCTTATTCACACATTTTGCAGCAAAAAAAATTTCAAGTAGAAATTGAAAAATAAATTGTATATAACACCCATCAATTTTTTCCTTCCAACATGTCATCAATTTGTTCCTTAAACCGCCATTTGAGAATTTTACTGTAAATATAAATATTATTTAGAGTTATATAATTAGAATTAGCATCTGAAGGCATAATTTTATCATGTTTTTTTTTTTTTTTTTTTTTTTTTTTTTTAACAGCAGTTATCATCTTTAAATTTATAGGCCGAATATGCTGTCCTACAGCAGGCTTCGTGCTAATATTATTATAAATGATAATAAATATGAAGAAATGCAATAATAGTTTAAAAAAAGACATATTGTTTTCTAAGGAACAATTAAGTTTAAAATTTAGCTTTTAATAGCGAGAAAATAAAAAACTAAACAAATTTCCGTTCACGTTTTAAAACAAACTCAGGAAAAGAAATAAGCTTCACGAAAGAGGAAGTTTTAGTTGGAAGTTTTGTAGTTGGTGTTTCAACTATTTTTTATCATAATTTTACTCATTCAACTAATAGAAATTAATGTAATTTCGTAAATTTCATTAATAGCGATAATGTGAAACCTTCGCGAGAAAATGTAAGCAAACCTCGAGTTTTGTTCTATCGAGAGATATTTAACAAGAAATTGAAAAAATGATGTCTAAATTTTCCATAGTATCTCAGTTAATTGTTATCACACTTTTAAAAATCTTATATCTATTTATTTGAAAATCATTATCTTTCTAAAGATATAATTTTAAATTATTTTAAAGGTTATGGTCTATGGCTAATATGTTTTATAAATTAAAAAAAAACAATCTAAAAATCAAAATAGAATGCAATTTTAAGTGTGCCTAAATCACAAAAAAATACTTTTAAATCATGTATAGTAAAAGCGGTGTGAGCAAATAAAGAAGCAAGCTTTAAAATTCATGTCACATAAATTACAAGATCCATCTTCAAAACCTCAAAGGAACTGTTGCGGATAAAAATTTAAAGATGTTATTGACTTGAACATGTACCTCATTAAGGAATGTATTTTTTAATCAAAAGAAAATATCTTGATAAAAAAAAAACATCTAAAAAAGATTTATTTTCTAATCAGTAAAATATTTGGGATCCCCTTGAAATTTTATGCCGATTTTAAAATTCCATGCAGCAATGAACGAAAAGCAAAATAATGTTTTTCAGATGTTTGTACTAATGCAATTTGATTGGGGAGATTATGTTATATATATGTCTAAGAAATTAAATTTTGTATACTTCAGTGGGCCATAAATATTTAGATAATTTAAAAAAAAAGAAAAAAAATCTCAATTTAGAGGCGGAAATTTTTGAATATTTTTTATCTTATGCGAAATATAACGTGTAATAAAAAAAGATAATCCCCTAACAAATATTAGATTTATTAAAAATAAATATAATAAAATAGTTCAAATTAAAAAATTATATAGAGTCTAGCATTAAAATAAGAATTTTGAAATATTAATTATAGACAACATACAGTGAACAAAGTTTGTTTTCACACATTTTCTCGTGTTGGGTAAATTGTGAGAAGATGCCGTAGTTTTTGATTTACTTCTTTTAAAAATCGCCTGTTTATTTTATTTGTTATTCATTGATTTCTTGTTAGAGTTTGGACTCTTATATATGATTAAAATATTTTTTTTTTATAAATATTGTAAAAAGTATCGAAAATGTTATTTGTTATTTTATTACACATTTCGACAAGAATTTTGCGTAAATTGTTTAAACTAAATAAAAAAAAACCCATAATCATTTAATAAATTTTTGAAGGATTTAGGTGGATTAATTACATTTGAATTTACAGGTATTTTATGCAGTATTTATAATCTTACTCAAATCTTTTATTTATAATTGTTTGTTTATTATTTTATAGATTTATAAAATGTACAAATATGATATTCTTACAATATAAATATAGAAATATTTCCGAATTGAAAAATTCCAATCTCCCTCTATCAGTGGTAAGAAAGCTCAAAAAGATACAAAGGCAAAATAAATCATCCTTTTCAAAATATTTTTGTTTTGTATAACCACTATTGCTTTTGGAACAAAATAAAGTAATGTATCTGTAACTCATTCTAAACAGTATTACAATTAATCGCCGAATTAAAAAAAATACAATAGGTATTTTTATTAGTACTTATAAGTACTGTCAGTAGATAAAGGGTTAAAGATATATTTTACATCAATGTTCAGTTTTTCAGAATAAATCTATTATACAGTATCAGTATCCCAAAAGTCCGGGCTTTTTGTTTGAATGTCAGTATATCAATCTATGCATAAAATAATATCTCCATCCTAATTCATAATAAAACGCGCAGATCTGTTTTACTGAACCTAGAAGCATAAAAATGTTAAAAAAAAAGTCTTTAAAAATTCTTAATACCTAATAAAGAATTCTGACTCCTAATTTCTACTTCTCATCACTAAGAAAGGATTTTTTGAAATTTGTCGCCTAACAGTTTTAAAGAGAAGAGTCGAAAATTTTAGAGCATTGGGTCATATTCCAATAGTCGTTTTCAATAGATTCGTGAAATTAAATAAAAAATGTATCTTGAAAAAAAAAATAAATAAACGCCTTTTGCAACGACTTTAGAAACGTTCCTGCTAAGATGGTTAAAGGAGGTGAGGGTAAAATATTACAGAAGTTTTGACCATATCTCATTTTCTATTTTAGGTGAGAGCCGGAAATTTTAAAAAATAAATCTACTAAGAAAATACTCGAAGAGATATTTCAGTAAATTATCTGAAAGAAAGGAGGTATAGTTAAAATTTTCAGAACATTTGGCTTTACCTTTATAGCCGTTTTAGTTACGAGCGTAAAAATTTTATAAATATATCTTCCAAATAAGAATTAAACACGTATTTCACGTATAAGAATTAAACACGTATTTT
Source organism: Maratus speculifer (assembly GCA_964019185.1). Classification (NCBI taxonomy): domain Eukaryota; kingdom Metazoa; phylum Arthropoda; class Arachnida; order Araneae; family Salticidae; genus Maratus; species Maratus speculifer. The sequence continues at coordinate 194,143,853 of OZ025291.1, read as the reverse complement.
GCCGAAATGTCTTACTAAAAAGAATCAAACGCAGAAAGAAATTTTTAGAATTTTTTGTTAAATCAGGCAGGTGATATAGGTAGGAACGTGGAACTCCAGAATAAGAAACCGCAAAAATAAGTAAATAAACACGACGATTTTAGAAATTCTTCCACTAAGGTGGTTAAAGTGGGGGGTGGATCGAATATTTTAGAACATTTGGCCATATCTCATCAGTCGTTTTACATAATAGCCCGAAATTCCAGAAAAGAAATCTACTAAAAAAAAATTAAAAAGATATTTAGCAAAATAACTGGATTAATCAGGTATGGATAAATCTGTATTAAAAATCCGTGTATCTAAATTTAGAGGGTGGAGGGGAAGGGGTGCTAGCCATTATCAAATTGTTAAAACTTAACTAATGAACTCCCCAGACTTATGAGAGAAGTGTTTTAGCATAATGAAACTGTATACAAATTTTGACGCAAATCGGATATCTTTGTAACGTTCGTTATAGCTTTACGTACAGCCGTGGGGGAAAAATTAAACACCTCCTACTAACTTCTCAAAAACAATATCGTAAAAGACAGTTATTGGTACCAAACGTTTGAAAATAATGTCTACCTTTAAATAATATATATATATAATTTGCTTAGAAGGCTACATATTAAAACGAACATTAACTTTGTTGTTTTTTCTTTAAACAGTACCCAATTCTGAAAGAATAAATAATTTTATACCCTTCAAATAGCCAAAAATAAATTTCGATACAATTCGTGCGACAAGTTTCCAAGAAATAAATTATTTTTAAGCGAGCTTATTTTAGGGGCTGTGCCCAAATTAAAGTTTGGTATTCGATTATTGTCCAATAGATTCTTCTTGATCTAGGATTCTTAGGCGCCACTCTAGCAGCTATTGAAGAATGCCGGAGGACAGGGTCGAGGACAGGACCTTCTATGGTTGACAGCCCCATAAACAATAGTTTTGCGTTTTTGAAGCATAATTTAAAAATTACTGTAAAGAAAAAAATTGAAATTTTATCTTTCATAAAGCAGGACTTTATAAATGTAATTTCATCAAAAACATTGTTTATTTCAAACAGATTTATTTAAAGTAATTTATTTGTATTTCACTGCATTTGGTGCATGTTTACTTATAATTAGTTTGTGTTGTTATTGAATATAATTTTTTTAGTTACAAGATACAGAATTACAAAAAGTACAATAGTTCGAAATATTAAATTTATTTACTTACGTAAATACTATGCAGTAAATTCAAATATGCTTTATTCACATTATTTATATCAATTATTATTATGGTAAAATTATTGTTAAGTAAGATATGTTTCTTTTCATTTATATTTAACGCAATAAAAGTCTCATTTAAAATACATAACAATACATTTAATCTATCTGTTTAATTACTTTTTAATCTACTTGGAACAAAAAAAATATATATATTGTTTATCGAAAATTCGTTTCACTTCATTTTTAATGAAGTATCATTAATGTAAAAGTGTCATTTAGAAATTTTTACAAAATGTCTAAAATAAGTTAATTAAAATTAACGATTTCAAAAGGTTAAGAGAAAAGTAATTTCTAAAATTAACTATTGCTCAGTAGGTTTATTAATTTGTACAAGAGTTAATTCTGTAGCAAGTATAATTCAACAATTTTAAATGAAAATTTTCTCAAGAGTATTCCTTAAGGTAATTATGTTCTTTATATTAGAAGTATCATTTTTAATTTTCGAACTTCTTTTTCTTTGACAAACCAATTATTGTGTACACGTTCTCCGTCTGACCAAAACTGCTTTTAATTAAAATTTATAATAGCTTTTAAGGAATAAATAAGATATCGAATTTGTTAAAATTAAGTTTGAACAGAATTAAGTTTATTGAAGAAGTTTTTTATTTTCGAAAAAAAAAGAGTAATTTTGAAGCTAAATTTCCATTCTAATTGAAAGAATTATTTTTCACCGCTTTTTTATGCCAACATTATTAAATAATGAAAATTTTTAGTAATATTTAAATGAGCTTTAATTAACAGTCTAGTGTACAAATTTTTAACACACAACTAACTGGTTTGAAAATTTATTTTATTGAAAATTTGGCTTAATAAATTGCAAATGCTTAAATACACACACGCAGATAAAACATGTACAAACATAAAAAGAAAAAAAATAGAAATCGTTTCCGCTTAATAATCAAAATCATATTAAATAGTATGGAAAATTGTTAAGAAGAAGAAAAGTTATAATTTTACGTTACTATATGTTAAATAAATACTTTTAGCATTCCTTCAGTCTAAAATTCTTCATAATCCTGAATATATTGTATCTTTTATGTATTAGCCAAAAATAGTTGTAAAAAGTTTGACAAAATCTTTTTGTTATATCAATACACATTCTATTTCGAGGTATTGAACTAACTTCCACATATTTTTTTTTTTTTTTAATATAAGACACGATAAAAAAAATTCTACATCTCTTAATTAGAATAATTAAAATTTTATATGAAACTAGTATCAAAGTATCAATTAGTATTAGAGGATTCTTTTTAAATAAATGAATTTTAGCGGCTCTATCAAGTTCAATTTCCGCTTGTTTAAATAAAACAAAATGACTAAGTCTCTCCTATAACTGTATTATTATTTGCACATATGACCATATAACTCCCTTAATGTGCTTCAACTATGCCAGCTGAAGTATTTCAATATAATTAATTATTTCTTTTTCAAGTTATACTTTTCTGCATAAAAAAGCCGATCCTTTAAACTAAAGCAAAATTCTTACCTTTTTAGGCTCGATTTGGAAAGTAATGAAAGAAAAAATTGTAATTTGGAATTCGCATAAAGCCGAGAACAATAAGGAAAAGCTAATAAAAGTTGAAATTCCAATTTTTTTTTTCGAATATTACTTTTTAGATAGATTTCGTATGAAATGCTACCTACTGCGGTCACTCCTATGAAGGAATTTCTGAAAACATTTTGCAGATGTATGCCGATCATAACTTCTAGACCCCAAAACTATCATCATTAAAAAACTTTATCTATCTATCTATCTATCTCTATCTGTTTATCTATCTATCTATCTACATATAACCATTAATTGTATTACAATATATGAACCATTGAATTTAATAGAAAATTACCACGCTATATACATATATAACTTTTTTTTATACACAAGATAACTTCTATAATTCTGCTTCAATCTCCTCCAAACTTACACATAAAATCAAAGGGTATAAAATATCGGCTGAGTTCGGTAATGCCCAAAATCGGACTAAGGGATAGAAAATAAGGAGGGATTTGAGAAAACCGTAAAAACTCTATGACATTTTAGTTAAAATAGATATCGAATCAGTTTAAATCTTATATTACTTCTAAAAATAGGCCAAAAATTTATGGATGACAGATTTTGGATAAATTAAAAATGGGCTAAAGGGGAGCGTTCTTGGGAGAAAAAAGTTCATAACTTCATCAATTCTCAAGATATCAAATACAACTAAATCTTTTACACATGTTCAAAAAATTATCTAATACTTTTGCATTTACAAGTTTTTGGTAGGACTGACGCTTATCGATAAAAAAATTAAAAAAGAAAACAAAAAGAGAGGTGGAAAAAAATCCACATTTCCGTCAATTTTCAATCTATCAAATCCAATTAAATTTATTTTATATCTTCTCAATAATATCTACAACTTTTACATTGACAAGTTTTTCATACAACCAATTTTTATAGCAAAAATAATTTAATAAAAAATAGAAGTTCAAGAAAAAGATTTTAATCAAAACTGCTTTTATTCCGACTCATTTTTAAATTCACTTTTGATTTTAAATGCATCCAAAATGCAGGTCCTCTTATTTAGGGACTATCTAATGTGACTGATTTGTCCAGTTTTTTAATAAAGGCAGAATATATTTTAAAAAAGACTGCCAAAATAAGTATTTTGAAAAGAATTTCCCGAAGTGATTGTGATTGAAAATTGGGGAAATATTCAAATAACAAACTGGAATTTTTCTGACTCATACTTAAATCCATTTTTGATCTCAAACGCATCCACTTTACAGGTATTCTTAATTAGGAACTATATAATGTGACATATTGACCAGTTTTTTAATAAAGGCAGAATATATTTTTGTAAAAATGTATAATTCTATTTCATTTTAAAGTTTTAAAAATGATTTGAAATAATTAAAAAAGGCCTTCAAAAATTAATGAGATTCATGTTATTCATGATTCACATTGAAACTGGGAAAAGAAATGCAGAATTTTTCCCTGTTACTTGACAAAGTACTGTATCAGTTGGTTAAAAAGAATGAAACAAATATTTCTTTTTAAAAAAAGTTTATTCTTAAATACACTCAATTCCTGAAAGCAATATTTATCGAAAATATTTTTTATTGTACAGCAACGAGACGGGAAAGATAATAAAGTGCACATTTCCATATTCCAGTCTCCTAAAATACAATATCCATCGTTAAAATTCTAAATTCTTAGGGATGAAAAACGAAAAGATTCAATAGACTGTGTGTCGTTAATATTTTTGGAATACAAAATTTATAAATAAATACCACTCAGTTTTTAATGCATTTAAAAATATATGGTGCACTTTTGATTTCAAGCTTATTTAAGGCTTATGTAATATTTTATTAATTGAGTCAATTTGAAAAACAATATATGAAAAGTACGATAACACAAATGGAATATTTAGGTAGCAGCAAATTTCCATACATTGAAAGAAATTTTAATGAAAACCTCTTTTAGAGTAACTTTTGATGCATTCTTGCATATTTTTGTTCGTATATATACATTTTTTTTAAAAATTTGTTGCTTTAAAAACATTCAGCAATACAAAATATCATTTTGAGTTTTCTTTATTCACTTGGAGTTTTTGAGAGAAAAAAATGTATTTTTAATATAATATAATTCATATATGCTTAATTAAAATTATCATTTTCAAAAATAAATAAATAAATAAATAAATAAATAAATAAAGATTCAAGAAAAAATAATTCTAAAGGTAATTTTCTAAAAGTAAATAACTAAGTATAATCCAATGAAAATTTTAAAAAGTTACCTATACTTCAAATTTGCACCAGAATGAAACTGGTATTTAAAATTAAATTTTCTACAATATTTCCCATGATATGAAATTCAAATTAACCAAATGTATAAAAATAACTTAGACTTTTAAGTTTTCAAATTGTTTAAAAGTAAGCAAATTTGAAGAAATTATTTTCCGTATATTAATGTAGGAAAGATGATAAACAAACCAAATTTGACATTCTACTTGCGTAAACCATTCTTAATAATCTTAGATATTTTTTCATTTACGGTGCAAATGTATATTTGTTACATAATTTTTTTGCGGTTGTATACAATGTTCTAATAATTACAGTTTTCTAGAAATTTATAGTATCGTTACATATACATAATACACTGAAAATAGAAAATCGTACAAAATGTGTTTTGAAATTTGTAAAAAATAATCGATTGCTTTCAAACAAGACTATGCATGAAAGATAAGAGAATGTTTTTAACACTTTGTACAGCAGACCACATATACGCCTAATGACAACATTCATTAATACCACCGCCAGCCGCAATAACCACCTCTACAGGCTGTCAAAACTGACTGCAGGAAATATCGGATGAGTGTTGGAAACATTTGAATACACAATGTTTGTTAAGAGTGCTTCTTAGTCCTTCTCAAGTACACCAAATATTTTATAGGGTATTGGTTATTGTCTGGGTTGCTGTGATAAAAAAATTGAAGCTGATATTGTCATGAATGCTTTGCCCATAAATTTTCAGCATTTATGGGCTGTATGGTATAGTGCAAAGTTTTGGTAATAAACAGACGACCTCTTGCGTATTAAAAAGGTAATTTACTGCTTTAAAACCTTTGTATTAGCAACTGCGTTTGTGGTTCACTTTCTTGATTTGAGCAATTTTTTTTCTGATTAGAAAGAAACAAGAGCCTTTCAGCCTCCTCATCATGTTTTGGAATGCTAATATGGCGTATGTCTTTGGTCAAGTGATTACCTGTGGTTGGTTTTCTTGGGCAAAAATTATACTTCACCAACTCTCACTACCTCATGAAAGGTTCTCGAGAATCATATATGAGGTCATGACCACATAAAACTCCAAATCCCTGGTGTTTGCACTCATCGACATATTTCATTCATTCGGACATATGGATTCCGTTGTCTTCATGATTTTATGCTGCTGACATAACGCTTGCTGCATGAAAGGTTTGCCACATGAAGTTTGCAGCCTTCTTGTTATATCTCATACCTTAAAAATTAATGTTCGGTCAAGTTAAAAGAATACAGCAATCTCTGAATCGAGGTGTCAATCTTCTAACAAACTAATACAGAATCCCTCTTTATTTCCTCAGCTAATCTAAATTATGACATGTTTACATGCGACAGAAAAATATTAATTATGATATACAGGGAAATATTTCAATTGTAATGTGTGTTATATTTGACGCATTTTGCATATGCTAGTCATTGATTAAAGTTGGTCATTACGTCTACATAATGTTAGCAATACAAATCGGCCTCATTGAAGAACATTTGTCAAGAAACATGTTATAACTAGTAAATTCACGTGGGACATGATTGATGTAGTCTTCAAGATTCTAATTAAAAGAAGAAAATAAGTTTGACGCAAGTTTAACTTTTTGCAAGTTATCGAAATTTTCGTGATGCAATCGCTACAAATCATAATATGGTAAAACCATTTTCTTTCAATATTTAAATCAATCGATTATTCGGATCACTAAATTTTGAATGATATATCAATCTGTTAATTTTTTAAGTTAATTCTGCGTAAACGTTTGGCTCAAAGTACTAGAAATTTTACTCAATGCAAAAACTATTTAGGTCAATGATTAATTAGCTTTAATTTTTTAATCATACATCATTTGAAAAAATGTTAATGTATCATGTCAAAACTCTAATTAGGTAGATTTCGTATGAAATACTACCTATTGCGATCGCACCAATGTTGGAATTTCTGAAAAACTTTTGCAGATCTACACCGATCATGACCCCTAGACCCCAAAACAACCATCAGTAAAAAAGTTTATGTATATATATATCACTTTCTTATGGACACGATAACTTCTTCTATAGTTTTGCTCCAATCTCTTCCAAACTGATACATAAAATCAAGGGGTATAAAATCTCGGCTAAGTTGGTTAATGGGCAAAATCGGTCCGAGGAGGGTGGAAATAGGGAGGGCTTTGTGAAAATCGAAAAAACGCCATAAATTCTTACATAAAATAGATTTAAAGTTTATATTACTTCTTAAATATGGCCCAAAAGTTTATGCGTGGCAGATTTTAGATAAATTAAGAAATGGGCTTAAGGGGCGAAAAAAAGGGTTTTTGGGGAAAAAAATCACAACTTCATCAATTCTAAAGATTTTAAGTGCAAATAAATTTTTTATAAATGTTGTCAAAATTATCTAAAACTTTTGTATTTACAAGTTTTTGATAGGACCAACTTTTACCGATGAAAAAAATTAAAAACAAAAAGAAAAAGGGGGTTGAAAAAAGAAACAAATCCATAACTCCGTCAATTTTTAAGCTATCAAATCTAATTAAAATTATTTTACATCTTCCCAATAATATCTACAACTTTTATGTTGTCAAGTTCCTCATAGGACCAATTCGTATAGAAAAAAAAAAAAAAAAAAAAAAAAAAAAAAAAAAAAAAAAAAAGGAGTTGGAGAAAAATCCTCAAATCGAAACTGCTTATATTCTGACTAATTTTTAAATTCATTTTTGGTTTTAAACGTATCCAATTTATAGATCCTCTTATTTAGGAACTATATAATGTGACGCATTGGTCAGTTTTTTGATAAAGACAAAATATATTTCAAAAAAGGTTGCCAAAAAGGGCATTTTGAACAGAATTTCCCGAAATCATCGTGACTGAAAATTTAAGGAAGTATTCAAATAAGAAATTGCGTTTTTTTCTGACTCGTTTTTAAATCCATTTTTGCTCTAAAAACATCCAATTTATAGATCCTTTTACTTAGGAACTATATAATGTAACGCATTGTCCAGTTTTTTGATAAAGACAGAATATATTTAAAAAAAGGTTGCCAAAAAGGTAATTTTGAACAGAATTTTCTGAAGTGATCATGATTGAAAATTTGAGGAAGTATTCAAATAACAAATTGCTTTTTTCTGACTCGTTTTTAAATCTATTTTCGCTCTCAAATGTATCCAATTTACAGATCTTCTTATTTAGAAACTATATAATGTGACGCATTGGCCAATTTTTTTTTAAAAGATAGAATATAATTTTAAAAATGCTGTCAAAGTGGGCGTTTCGCACAAATTTTTCCGAAGCTATCATGATTAAAGAATTAAGGATGCATTGAAATAACAATTTGGCTATTTTATGAGTCATTTTTAAATTCAATTTTGCTCTCAAACGCATTCAATTGATAGGTTTTTGTTACTTAGGAACTATATAATGTGCTGTTATGGTTAATTTTTTAATAAACTCAGAATATATTTGAATATATGTTGTCAAAATGGGCATTTGAGCTGAATTTCACTTAAGATGATTCTGATAAAACCAGTTCTTGCAGAAAAATGATATTAAGAATTTTTCATTAGCGGCCAAATGGAGTTATTAAACTGGGTATATCTTTAACCATACTTTATTTTTGTTATTGAAATGAGCACTCTTCCAAATCTACCTCCGCCTACAGGCCAAGCCGACAGGGATTTATATTTTTAGAATGGTACTTGTTCAATAATCGGTATTTTTTTTTCTTCACCTACATATAAGAAAGAATGTTAACATCAAAAGAAGTACTCATATGCAAAAAAAAGTTAAACATTTCGCAAAATTACTTTTGCATTTTATTCTATTGATAAGGTTGTCATAGATGCGCCTTTTCCCAGAAAAAGTTTTATATGTGTAGTTGTACGAAAAATCGATTTATTATGCTACATGTCTTTTTCGGTATCACAAGTGAAGAGGTGGGTGGATTGTGTTGGAAGATAAACAAACTCAACGCTCCAAACCTCATCCTAAGTCTTAATTCTTATGCAAGTTTTTACTCCTGCATGCAGAGTTAAATGCAATAATTTCATGTTACAATTAAAGCGATGCAAACTTTTGAAGAAATACAGATACATTTTTTGTTGCAATATTTTAATTAACCCTGTACGAAAAACAATAAACTAAAAAATAATATGTAACATTATCTTCACCCAGTTCTTCTTCCTATTGAAAATAAAACACAAAAAAGCATTTTAAAATTTTGAATTTTACAAAATTCATTATTATTTTCCATCAAAACAGTTTTCTATTTTTTCCTTCCCAACTACTTTAAAAGACTGTCATGAAATATCTTATTTTGAAATTTCAAATTTATAAATTATCTATTTGTTTATTATGTAGCAGAAAATGCACCACAGCCCTAAATGTTTACACATTTTCTTTTTATAAGATTTTCGAATTTTATGAAGTTGGTCGTACCATGTTTAGATATTCCGAATATTATTTCGTTTAAATATGTTAAAGACAGTAAAATTTAAATATGTCCTTCAGTAATTTTGCGTACAAAAGTTTCCAGATCAGAGCAATATATGTATGTTACAGGCCAAACCCGATTTTAGGCCAAACTAGATTGGCCTAGGCCGAACAAGTTTATCCTAACGCCCATCGGATAGACTAGTTTTTCCCAGGCCAAACCGGTCTATCCTAACGTCCATCGGATAAACTAGTTTTTCCTAGGCCTAGTAGTCTATCCTACGGGCCATAGGACAAACTAGATTTTCCTAGGACAAACTAGTTTGACCTAACTCTTATAGGATAAATTAGTTTAGCCTGCTGTTTATTGGTCTGAACTAGTTTATCCTAGGCCGATCTAGTTTGTCCTAGGCCAATTCAATTTGGCGTGATTTTATTGAATTCAATGACCACTTGAGTGCCAACATTCTGGTTTGTCCTAGACTGATCTAGTTTATCCTAGGCCAATGTAATCTTACGTGTATTTAGTTCACAGCTGCCAAAGCCTGAGAAATAATTGGCTCTCAGTTTCTGTATGTATGTATGTACGCATATATTTACGCATATATGTACTTATGTACGTACTGTATGTAACGCGATAAATCTGGATAGAAATATCCGATTGCTTCAAATTTTGGATGTAGGTTCATTCTGATAAGGTACTTTTCTCTAACAGAATTTTAATACCCTTCGAATGAAATACATTATACACATACAGGGGTGATGGCAAAAGCACTTTGCACAAGGTTAGCAATGAAGCAATTGTCGGGATCAATATTATAAAGAATATTAACCAGTTAAACTGATGGCTTTGCATTCACAGGCTGTTTATACTACTTGTGTATTACAGCCTTTTTTTTTAAAAGAATAACACCTTCGAAAAATACAGTAAGGGGAATTACTTTTTCCCATTCCCGATTAAACATTTATCCCAATAACCATTAAAACCCCAGACTAATCACAGATACGCTTTATAAAATTAAATAATTATCCAAAATTGAAGCAAATCAGATAATTGTGTTCAAAAAAGGATTCATGAGATTTACAGAGGGTAATCCCCTATTCCTCTTTTTATACTTCATCATTAAACCATCAAAACTATTCAGGGATTCGCCTTATAAAAAAATATATATATATATTCAAAATTTACGGCAAATCGGATGAATCTGCATAAAATCCAATTTATCTAATTTAAGGAAGGCGAAAGATCGTTCACTACTCCTTTGTACTTAAAAAGCCAAAATTAATTAAATAAGCACCTGATCAAAGTGAATTCATCTCCAAAATTTTAAACAAATTGGATAATTCTGTATTATAACCAATTTATTTAATTTAAGGAAGGAAATAAATTGTACGCTTTCCCTTTATACTTATGCAAAGAATCACCAAAATTGATCAGTGGCATGCTTCATCGGAATGAAGAAATCCTAGATTTTCAGCAAATTGGTTAATTCTGCATAAAAAACTCATTTGCCAAAATTAGGCGGGAGACCCCCCCCCCCACGCACGTCCCTTTGTTCTGTTACGTACTTACGTATATATTTTTGTTCTGAATGTTCAATCCAAACTGCTGAAACAGCAAAACCTTATTTCAAATAATTTCATTTTTACAACTTAATGATTTTCATTTCAAAATAGAATTATAGATACAGAACCCAAGGGCACATTAGTTCTCAGGCTTTGGTAGCCTGATGAAAAACACGTCAAATTACATTATTTATATTAAGAGTTATCGCGTTACGTTCATACGTACTAACATATATGCATACATACATGCGTATATACAGAACCTTCGAGCCCATTATTTCTCAGGCTTTGACGCGAGTGAGCTAAAAACAAAAAATTACATTAGCCTTGGATAAACTAGATAAGCCTAGGATAAACTAGAATGTTGGCGCTGATGCGGTTATTGAATTGAATATAATCACACCACATTGATTTTGCCTAGGATAAACTAGTTCTGACTAATAAACAGCAGGCTAAACTAATTTATCCTATAAGAGTTAGGCCAAACTAGTTTGGCATAGGAAAATCTAGTTTATTCGACGGGCGTTAGGATAAACCGGTTTGGTCTAGAAAAAACTAGTTTATCCGAAGGGTGTTAGGATAGACCGGTTTGGCTTAGGAAAAACTAGTTTATCCGATGGGCGTTATGATAAACTAGTTTGGCCTAGGCCAATCTAATTTGGCCTAAAATCGGATTTTGCCTGTAACATATATAAGAATGAAATACAAAATTAATTTAATAAGTAGCACTGGTTTTTCACGGATTATATACTTTTCCCGAAATGTTTATTTTTTCGCAGATTATAGTGCACTGACTACAGAAAAATTGCTGCATAAAGTCTTTTTAAAATATTTGTTAAATACTTAAAAGATTAAAAATATAAAATATAAAAATTGAAATGGTTGGTTTTACTCATCTTTTTATAATCTTCTTCACGATTTTTTTAAAGAGACCAAAGTAGTACCCTAACATACACTTGTCCCAAAAACCTTTGTGTGTGTCTTCAAAAAGCTTAAGGTCTTGGTGAAAACGTTGCCCGCACTCGTCCCTTACGTAATCCAAGTTTTCAAAATAAGATCCAGATGTAGATGGAGAAAATTATCTTCAGAGATTTGTTCACACCTATTACAGTTTGACAGTTTTTTAAATAAAACAGCACAATTTTTTTCATAATTTTCATTTTTATAATTTTGTATATAATTTTTCTATTTTGTAGAAAGTAAAAATGAATATTGGATTTAACAGTAAAAAATAAATAGAGATTAAATAACAAAAACTAAAAACAAAACAAAAAAAGAATGACATAACTTACCTTTTACATGCTAGTGTAATCAATGAATATTTTAAAATGTGCATCATTATGTATAGAATTGAGGCTATTAATTTTTATTATTTGTTTAAGAAAAAATCTTTTTTTTTCTTTTTTCTTATATGTTTAATACAAATTGTACATTTTTCAATAAATGTCAAAAGAATGAGTTATTTCAGATTTTTATTGCAATATTACTTTTGCTCTTAGCTATTGTTTTAACATATCTGTCGAAAATTATTTTCTTACTAAATATACAAATGACTCCTAATTTGCAGCAAAAGCTATGTTCCTTATTTATGCAATGTTTTTCTGTGAATTTTAATCGCAGAATAATGGGATTTTTTTTTGTTCTGTTAGGCAGTGTAACAGAAAAAATTTACAAAATGCAATCTGTAGGACCGGTGGAGCATATAAAAATTCAAATGCAATAATTTTTAAATAAATGTTTTTATTGACACAAATCAGTTGTAAAATATTTCGTTACTTAAATTAAAACTTTTTTGTTACTGTGACTATATGTCTATGACTAGTGGTTAAGGAATTAGACATAGAACATTTCCTTGAAGTGAACATCCTGTATAGAAGAAAGTAAAAATGTCACGTGATAGTATTCTTAAAATACCGCCTTTAAGAAAAAAGATGTTTCATCAAAAGTAGTAAAAAATATTTAAATCTGTAAATCAACATAATTAAAAAAATGAGAAAAATGTAAAATCGAAAAAAAACCCCTAGAAATACTATTAAAGCATTTATATATAAAAAATAAACATCACTCATACAATTATTCTGGTATTGAACTTATTTTATGCTTTTGATTCAGATATTCTTTTTAAATTTAACAAAAATCATGTTTTTTTTAATAATACTTTTTTTTAAATTTTGATTGTATTACTTTTATTTTTAGTTTAATAGATTACTTTTTTTCAAAAATATGAAAGGAAATTGTAGTAAATTCGGATTGGATAATCCGTGAGAAGATGGTGGAGCTTCACGGAATTAAAAAATTACGATTAGCGGAAGGATTTGAATTATTTTTACGAAATTTATTACAACACAATATTTGTGTTTCTATTATTATTTTTTTACTATTATTACTACTGTTTTTTACTTTTATTGTTATTATTATTTATTGCATTTTCTTTATGAATTCCTTTACCAATTCAGTAATTAGTTTTTTTTTTGGGGGGGGGGGGATATAATATATTTTTGTGGTTTTCCATCAGCTTCTTGAGATTTTTCACAGTAATTGTATACAATTAAGATTAACAAGAATGAAATGTTCTAGCACCATTTAATCCCTTGATGTACAGTGGGATAGGCTACATCCCATCTACGATTAATAAAGGTTTGCAACAGTATAATTTTATTAATAATTTTCTTTTCTAACTTTGGCCCAAAAAAGCATTGAAATTTCTTTATTTTAATACAAATTTTTGAAAAAAATTACGGCTAGATTTCAGAGTCAAATAAATGTAAATGATTGCCCCTCAAAATGTTATAGTAAAACTTATTAATGAAAAGTAAGTAAATGAGTAATAAACGATATTTTTTTTAAAAAGGGTCTCTTAATTACATTTTAAGAACATGTTAAATAACAATAATGCAAATAAAATTGATTCACATAAATCTTTTTTCACAATCACAAAACAAAAAACAAATGTACAATATATATATTTTTTCACCTTTGCGCCTTCTGAAAATCTTTTACTACGCCGTCAAAAAAGAATTGGAAATATAAAAATAACTTAAGCTTTTAAGTTCAATCAATTCCGAAAAAGAAATATCTGTCGAATAGAAAGTTTTTCCAGTCTAGTAAAGTAACGAAAAAAAAAAAATAAACTTTCAATTTTTGGCATTGTAGTCACGTAAACTACAAGTTTCGTCTTCAACACTCTGAACTCATGGGAACAAATAATCAAGAAGGATACTGGCGAAATGATGTTAAAAATAAAAGAATAACGCCAGTTACAAAGAAATACCCATGCGATTTCAAATACATGCAAAGTATTTGTTTTTATCCTTTACGTATTCAAGACATGTTTTAATTTTTAATTTTTACAGATTAATTTTATTTATTGAATTTAAAAATATTAAATTGTTAGGAAGAAGATTAAATTGCAAAAACTGTATTTTCAATCAGTGTCTAAAATGCAATAATGAAATTTAAAAATTAACAAAAAATGCCCATTTTCTGTTTAGATTCTTTGTTGTCTGAAATGTTTTATGCAGTATTGGACAGCACTGAATAGCTGTCAAATATTGCTATTTTTATTTACCGAGATCAGAGCGCTCCGACGCAAATGGTTAATTTTCACAACTACATTTCTTTTAGTATATTTTGCTTTAATTAATCTAAAAATTTATCTTATTAAATAAGGTACTACATTAGTGATAGCAAGCAGATATTTAGGTGAGAGCTATCTTATCACAGTATTTAATATTTTTCACTTTTAACTTTCATATGCGTCAAAACGCGTAGACATTTTGCACTTTAGATATGAACAAATCCAACAGTACAAACTTCTGTCTCCATCCTCATTTCTCAAATAATTGGAATTCTACTTGAATCTATTAAAAAATTAAAGAAAGAAGCTTAAGATAATAATATTTTTAACACTTACAAAAATCGTTGAACAGTGGTTTAGCATGTTGTTTGTCTATCCGTCTGCCTGTCTGTCTACATTCTAGCTCTTGTAAATAAACTGGGATTTCCATGCAATTAATAAAAGTTATTTAAAACTATCATAGCACATTTGGTATTTTACATGGAGTACGTTGGAATAATAATTCATTTTTAGGACCATTCAATGTTTACATATGGGGGAAATTGCTTACAGGATACTTTACGAAAATAAGCTTTTTCAAATAGATTAAAACTGACAGAAATAATTAAATTTGACTAGGATGAAGTTATAATAAGGCATTTATATCATTTTTTATTCATTTACAGAAACACGAAAGAAACGCCGTTACATTATTGGATTTGAATAACACTTGCTGGAATGAACGTTTTAAAATTTGGTATGCGCATTTAAATTTACTTTTTTTGCATGTTATTTATTATATATAAATTCTATACCTTGTTACAGGGATGCCAAAAATATATTTTTTATCATTCTCCTTACTAGAGAAAATTGCTGAAATGGAATCTTCAACTGAAGTATGTGTATTTCTGAAATCAACTAAATTCTGGCATGGGTGCTGTTAATGGAACAAATTTTTCATATACAGAGCTACTGAAAAAATTCGGATAAATTTCCGACTGTAAAAGAGAACAGCTGAAATTGGGCTTTTATATTTGTCATTCCTTTCTAGATGGCTAAATTAGATGCAATATTTTAATTTTTTAAACCGTACATTATTAATATTAATATTAATATTATTATTTTTATTAATTTAATTTTTAATGTGTTAGAAAGTATTTCGTAATCTATACTTGACGCATAACATTTTTATTTCCCTTTTATATTTTATTCTATCTTCAAATACGAAAGTATTGTAATCGAAATTTTCTGACTTCAGGTTTTGGACGAATTTAAACGTGAATTACAGCACCGTACCTCGATGAAACATGAAAAACAACCATTTTATGCACATTTTCCCTCATTTAATAGTAATAAATATATTATTATTAACTATATTTAACTGATGTTCATTGCTTCTATCATAACTAAAAAATAAATAAAAATGAGCATATCTGTGATCAAAATCTTCATTTGCTATTATAAAATAATAATAGTAATAATTTCTTAATTTGACTTTTAAAGAATGTAAATAAAAAAAAATAAAACAGGGTTTAACTGATCCCATCTGCACTTTCCCCCTTGATTGAAGGGGTGCAAGTGTGAAATAAGGTTGGTCAAGCGCACACTCCCGCATCCCATGTCCACGTTCCGGGGAATACTAACTCCCCCCCTTCCCCACCAGTCGCGCCTCTGTTAGAAATAAGCGTCGCACAGATCATTAGCTTATCAGGAGGACACATTCCTCTCAGTTTCCATATGCAACAGATTACTTATAATTTAGTAATTCACTGTTTGTGTCTTCGTGAATATAGTGAACATCTAAAGGGATTTTGCGCGATGTCGCTGTGTTTTATTTGGGACTCTCCTTTAGAAGAGGGGCCGTCAGTGAAGTTAATCGAGGTACTGCAGCATTAATCAAGGCACGTACAGAAAGAAAGGATGGAAAGTCAGTTTTCCTAAAGGGGGAAACCTCAGTAGATGTGCATGTTACGTGTTGAAAAGTATGCATAAATGAAAGAATGGTTAATATTATTATTTTTATAATTTTATTTCTTAATGTGTTAGAAAGTATTTCATAATCTATACTTGGCGCATAACATTTTTATTTCCCTTTTTTGTTTTCTTCTATCTTCAAATACGAAAGTATTGTAATCGAAATTTTTTGACTTCAGGTTTTCGACGAATTAACACGTTTTAGGCGGTCAAAGATTAAAAAAAAAATGTTTTTACAAAATGTCTGTCTGTCTGCGTGTATATCTGTCTGCGTGACCGTAGGCCGCCATTCTGCCATCAAAAAGTATATGAAAATATGCATAGAATTGAAAGAAATTTTTTATCTGAATGTTTATTTGAATGTGATATGAATGTTTTTGGCTGTGGCAAGCAGGTTCTCCTTTAATTTTTAAATATTCTGTCGGAATCGGGCGCTTCAATAACGATTTTTGTACCATTTTAAATCGTACGAACTAAATGTGTATGATTTTACGCATCGAATTGAACGAAATTTTTTCTCTAAGTTTATGGTTATGACTAGTTGGTACTCCCTGAATTTGAAAAAAATCCGCCGGAAGTGAGCACGCGATTTTTATGCCATTTTCAATATTTTACTCCCAGAAAAGTGTATGAAGTTATGCATAGAATTGAATGAAATTTTTTGTATAAGTGTTTGGCTATGGTAAGCAGATCCTCCCTGAATTTGAAAAAAATCCGTCGGAAGGAGGCGCTATAATCTGGAACTCTGTGCTATTTTTACTATTTGACCATTAAAAAGTATTTGAACTTATGCATAAAAATAAACTTAGTTTTTTATAAATGATTTTTTGAGGTACGCCGAGTAGATCCTTACTAATTTGAAAAAAAATTGCCTATCGTTCTACTGTGCATAGGTTCGTGCTGATACAGAAACTCGTTTTTAGTCCGATTAACTGACTGAAGCAGGAATTTAAAGTACAAATCATAGTTTGTATAGTATTGAATTAATAATATTAACATATATGAACATGTGTAACTAAGTTTTGAAATATTAAAATGTACATATGGGATAGAAGAAAGTTTTGGAATTGGCACATCCAACTAGTTTTAATTCGTTTGAATCGGTAAACGATTTTTTATAGGAATGTTTATGTAATGTTTGAAAGGCCTTTAAAGGGAAAGCGAATATAATTGAAAATTTAAAAAACGATCTTGACCGAAATTTACTCAAACGGCGAAATTAAATTGAAAATAAGATTATTATTGGCTTTATTTGGTTAAAGCTATATGGATTCAAAATATGTTCGGTATTTTTATTTTTTTATATGTGATTTGTGGTAAATACTTGATAATGACAATGATATTAATTTTTGATAATAATTTATTTCTTATTCCAATCAGACAATCATTAAATTATTTTTAAAACCAAATCACATAAATGACAATTTGAATAGGTATATGTCGACTGAAAGTAGAGTATATGTATTTTGTGAGAAAATAAATAAATAATAATGCATATAATTTTTTTGGTCAAACAATAGAAACCTATATCTTGACAAATCATTTATTTAGATATTCATTGCCTAAAATGTATATATACATATTTTAAATATTCAATCGATTGAAGAAATTGTATCATTTTTACACTCATTTCACGAAACATAATTATTAAAATTTCTCCATGTTCATTTAGACACATGACACCTCGCATAAATAATGCGTTTGAATTTTTTTTTCCTTACTTTAAAATGAAATTTAATTTTTCTCGCAGAGATCATTCAAACAAACATTTATTTATTTTTTTTAACATAGAAATACATGAAATTCAAACAAAAATAGCTTTAATTTACTGAAAGACTGCCGAAATTCAATACGTGTAAGAACAACAATTAGCTATAATAATGAGCCCTTGTATATAAAACCTATTTTTTATGAGTTGAAACAACAATAGTTGAAATTGAAAAAGATGGAATAATTCAGAGTAAAAGTATTATATCCATTAATCGATAGAATTTTATATCCCAATTTAATAATGCCCCACCAGTGGCCGAGAGGTTCGGACCTCTCAACTGGTAGACGGCAGGTGCTGGGTTCGAATCCAATCGCGGCTGTCGGCCTAACCGTTCGGAGTTTTCCGTGGTTTTCTTCGAACCTTGCGTAAATACGGTTAGGTTCCCTTAGAAAGACCCCCACGGAGGGCACTCCCCCTGGTCCTATATCCCATTAGCGTCGATAATCGGACGACAAAAATCAACCAACAAACCCAATTTAATAATTGTATTCCCTTTCTCCCCAAGATTGTTTTATTTTCTAATTTAATTAAGCATTTTATATTTAGGCCTTGTTTTAGCTGCAGTTAGGTTTTCCTATTAATGACAACTGATACTGCTAGATAGTGTTTTGTATTCAGATTGGTGTCTTAAAAATAAAAGTATTTTTCTTCGAATAATATTTTAAAAATCTCTGAACATATTATTTATTCTTAAATAACATAAACCTTTTTAAATCTTGGATATTCATGGATAAAGCAATCATTTGAAAACATATACATTAAAGTCTAGAAAACATAGGGTTTTATATTATTTCACATTTATTGATGTAAATAATTATATAGACAGCCTTAAAAACGTTGCGATATGTCCACTTAGAGCAGATTAGATTTGGTAGCATTCAGCGAATTTTCTTTAGTGTAAACAATAACGTAATCTTACATATGGGAGAAGCGGAAAAAGTGATTATTTCCTTAGCTGATATCAGAGAGGGAAAATACGGGTTCCAACTAATAGAACAATACTATAATAATGACTCAAAAAGTTTGAAAAATTCTGGTAGAAATAAAGAAATGGCGGATTTTATGTAATATTTCTAACAATGTAAAAATTGTGGAATAGCGAATTCACTGTTAACATTTATGACACAGCTCAAATTTATGACACATTTTTTAATTGTTAACATTTGATAATAACATGTGTTAGACATTTACAATATCTTGTAAACGATAATTTACGATATCTTGTTGAGTTTAAGATTATTACAAAAATAAATTCTATTTCACACTTTAATAACGTGGAAGAACTGAAAAAAAAAATATATGAAACTTTTTTAATTATATTTTTTATTTTTTATTTATTATTTTATTTTTAATTATTATAAATGATCGTTCTATCTTCTTAATAGTCTATACAATACGCACCTTGATACTTGCAACATGATTTAGAAGATAACTAATTGGAAAACATATGGAAAGCTACATAATACAATGGACACAGAAAAGAGAAGAAATTACTGCAGATATTAAACAAAATTAGATACATACACTTATACATCTTTGAAATATTTTTTGAATTATCATTTTATCGATTATTTCGCATGCACTATTTCACAACAAGAGCGTAAGGAATAAATGACCGTTTTATCATCTTAATAGTCTATAACAGGGCTGTCCAACGCAGCGCTCGCGGACTCCATGGCGCCCTTTGAAAAATTTGTCGGTGCCCGTTTGAAGATTGCCTGTTATAAGTGTTTTCGGAAGTAAAATCCCGTTATAAAAAATAGTTTCTTTAAAACCATTAATATTTGCATCAAAGATATTTTTAAAACTTACGAAAACGTCAGAAAAACATTTTGAAAATTAAAAATCATGTATACTTTCACGATTTGAAGTTATTGTTTATAAACTGCAATTACAATCGTTAAATCTGGTAATAATTGCAAATAGCTCTTTTTAAACGCTTAATAGTAGCGAAAAAATAAATGTTTTTCACCTTCCCTCCTGCCTCTTGTGCATGAAAATTTAGTTTTTGTCTCTTTGCTGTTGCGACACTACCCCATTGGCTGTTTTATACGAATGATAAAGGGTCTTCATTTTTATTTCTTAACTTTTGAAATATTAAGTTTTTTTTCAATTTACTTAAAAAAATTAATAAAACACTGCAGAATAATTCCCATCTATCAAAGCACTTCCAGACTACCTCTCTGGTACTGTTCAAATGGATTGGCCACAATTATGCCTGTCTTTGTTTTTGTACTTTTTATAAAACTAAATTCACGCCTTCAAAATGAATCGAAGAATTTTTTTACATCTTAAAGAAATCTTTCAATATATCAGATTTCAATGGCTTCTTCTTCTTCTTTTTTTCTTTTCTTTCTTGTTATTATAAGCGCGACTGAAGTTTATTGTACGTTATTCTACAACCATTCGAGACAGACATCTCATAGAAAATGAATAATTTGTAGTTATATATGTAACTCCACAACCGAAGAGACCTTTTCCTTACCGCTCTTAGTTCAGAAAAAAGCATAATTTGAAGTTACTCATGTAACTTTACAATCATAGGGACCTTTTGCCTACCGCTCTAAAATACATTTGCATTATGTTCAGACGTGCCTATATAATACTGTGCGATAGTATTGACGCATCTTTTCAGTCATATGAATAATGGCGCCCTTCATTCAGTGCCAACAACTCAGGTGCGCCCCTGATTAATTAAAGGTTGGACAGCCCTGGTCTATAAAATACTCACGTTCATTGTTACTGCATGGAAGAGATTACCGAAAATAATAAAATATATTAAATATGAAAGTGTTGATCGAGATGTCATGCGGTTTCAGAATATTTTTAATTTATTATTTCAACGATCATTTAGCATACATTGCTTTACAACAAAAGCGTGACGAATAAATGACTGTTCCATCTTCTTAATAAACTATAAAATAATATTGATAGTTGCTACATGAGTAAGAAGATAACTTGTTGGAAAGTATGTGGAACACTACATAATACAAGGAACATAGAAAAGAGAAGAGATTACCGAAAATAATAAAATAAATTAAATACGAAAGTGTTGAACGCGATGTCATGCGGTTTCAGAATATTTTTCATTTATTATTTCAGCGATCAAGTAGTCAAGGCATTTAGTAAAAAATAAATGCAAGTTTTGGTGTAGTTTTAATTTTTGGTTCTTTTTATGTTTTTGGGGTCGCGGAATACGAATCTGGCATTATCCAACAAAATTGCACTCCGGAAACACTTTTTTTGGCAAAAGCGTTCAAAAACTGTGGCTTTTTTTCGTTTTTTCTGAATAACTTCAAAATTATGCATTTTACATAAAAGTCATTTGTATATAAATTAAAGAGCACAAAATTTCCTACATTTTATGTACTAAAAGTTTTTTCTCTGATCAAAGATTTAGCCGTGAGAGAGCCGAAAAAATTGCGTGTAAAAAGAAAATAATTCTGAAAAACGTGAACTACAGCACCGTACCTAGATGAAACATGAAAAACAACCATTTTATGCACATTTTCCCTCATTTAATAGTACTAAATATATTATTATTAACTGTATTTTATTAATCTGATGTTCATTGTTTCTTTCATAACTAAAAAATAAATAAAAATGAGCATATCTGTGATCAAAATCTTCATTTGCTATTATAAAATACTAATAGTAATAAAATCTTAGTTTGACTTTTAAAGAATGTAAATAAAATAAATAAAACAGGCTTTAACTGATCCCATCTGCACTTTCCCCCTTGATTGAAGGGGTACAAGTGTGAAATAAGGTTGGTCAAGCGCCCACTCCCGCATCCCATGTCCACGTTCAGGGGAATACTAACCCCCCCCTTCCCCACCAGTCGCGCTTCTGTTAGAAATAAGCGTCGCACAGATCACTAACTTATCAGGAGGACACATTCCTCTCAGTTTCCATATGCAACAAATTACTTATAATTTAGTAATTCACTGCTTGTGTCTTCGTGAATTTGGTGAACATCTAAAGTGATTTTGCGCGATGTCGCTGTGTTTTATTTGGGACTCTCCTTTAGAAGAGGGGCCGTAAGTGAAGTTAATCAAGGCACGTACAGAAAGAAAGGATGGAAAGTCAGTTTTCCTAAAGGGGAAAACCTCAGTACATGTGCATGTTACGTGTTGAAAAGTATGCATAAATGAAAGAATGATTACTGCTTATGTGAAGAAGATTGAGGAACAAAGTGCTAGCGCTTCTCAAATTTTAAAATCATCAACTCCTCATTTAAATTTTTGAACTAATTGTTTTATACGTAGACTGTGCATTTCGGAAGAGTTCATTGCAACACAAGCGAAACTTCCACCAAGCGAACGCAATACTGTATGCAGTGTGCGACACATGGGATTCAAAAGTACAATTCTGAAAGCAGCAAGAGCTCGCAATTATGATTATGGCAAGGCTATAATTTAGCGCATTGAACCAGTGAATGATTTGATAGCCGCAGATGCTCAATACCACGTCAAATGTTTCAAATATATTTATGGGAGGCCTAAGGTCCAAGAACAGAAGGAACGTGGTCCATTTACCGAGGCAATCGATAGAGCAATGCAAAGTATATATGATTACCTTGAAAATCATGATGATGAGTGTCAATTCTCCATGGAAGATTTAATGAAACAGGTTACAGGGAGTTATTAACCTGATATGAGAACTGTAAAATTTAACCTCATTGAGAGATATGGAGACGACATACTGATTACAAAGAATCAGAAAAAAAGTCCATTGTGTGTTTCAAGAATATAGGAGGGAAGATACTGACTAACGCATGGTATCAACAAACATGTCAATCTGATTGAGATGAGAGGCTGCGAGTGGTTGAAGCAGCAGCAAAAATTATTTGCGAAAATATCAGATACAATATTTACTTCGGGAAACTGCAACAACATCGCAATTGTGTGTCAAGACGAAGCGGATGAGCTAGACTTTGAAGCCGATCTAGAAATGGCTTGCCCACACAATGAATCAGAGGTCCTAATGAAAGGGGAAATAGTCATGCCGCAAGGTATCAAATATTTACTATAAAAACTTTTATTTATAATATTGATAGTTATAAAAACACCCACTAATTCCATTCGTCTATTTTCTGTTTTATAGATGTCGGTGAAAAGCAGGGACCCGCAAATAAAATAAAACGGAAATAGTACTTTGTTTTTTAAGTAAATGTACTTACTAATGTACTTAATTATTTATAATTGAATAATAATTCATAATGAGTCGTCGTTTTTATTGTTAGCAACTTCATTGTAAAATATAGTCGATTATAATATCTTCAGTATCATTTAAAGTCAAACTTTTCGAAAAATGATCAGTTTTCATGTTATATCTATGTACAGTGTCATAATTCCCATTTTCCGAATTTTTTATTTTTTAATTTCACAACCCACATTTTGAACTTCGAGAACTTTGAAAACTGGAATCCGTGTCAGCTTTTATATGTTAAAGCCTCTTTTATTTATTTTATTTACATTATTTAAAAGTCAAATTAAGAAATTATTTCTATTATTATTTTGTTATAGCAGATTAAGATTTTGATCACAAATGCTCATTTTTACTTATTTTTTTTGTTATGAAATAAACAATGAACATCAGATTAATAAAATACAGTCAATAATAATATAATTACTATTATTAAATGGGGAAAATTTGCGTAAAATTGTTGTTTTTCATGTTTCATTGATGTACGGTACTGTAATTCACGTTTTTCAGAAATTTTGGCTTTTCACACCCATTTTTGCGGTTCTCTCACGGCTAAACCACTAATCAGAAAAAAACCCTTTTAATTGCCGAAACGTCAGTGAAGCCTTACTGTGGAGACACGAAATTTTTTGGTTTCTGTCTGTCTGTCTGTCAGTTTGTCAGTCTGTCTGTTCCGCGATAACTACCGCAAAAAACATCCGAAAGACTTGAAATTAAGTGTGCATATTGGTAAGGCACTCGGATTTAGCTGTATAGTTTTTTGTTATATTTTATTCATTCGTTCGTAAAATATAGAATATTTTATTTTGCGCAATAATGTTTTTCTATGGCAAATCCAACGATTTTCAAATTTTTATTTGTTGAGAGAAAATGACTCATTTGATTAATGGAATTCAACGATAAATGGATACTGAAATTTGCCAGTACGGGGCTTAAATTATTCATATTGTTTTGAAATTTTATCTATGCATATGTCAGATTTTTTAAATTATTGCTGTAAATCTTGGCCATTTTTTATAAATATGTTCCAATAATATAAGCTAATTTGTTTTAGAGATTTACTTATTTCAAATGTATTTATTTCGTTTTCTTCATTTCTTTTAATAGTCGCTAAGCAACCATTTATCCTAATTCTTATTCTTATAATATTATAAATTTTAAAATGTGTACGGAAATTTGAATAACATAACTTCAATGCTTCAATAGCATAACTTCAACTTTGTATCTTTGCGTATAGATAATTATAGCCAGAAAAGAACAAAGGCTATGTATTATTTATTTTATTCGAATATTTTCGTTAATAATTCTGAATTTCATTATTTTTCATGCATAACCAATCGGCATTTTTTAGATAAAATTTAATCAATTTTCTTTCCGTTGCCAAGAAAATCAAAATTTCGAATATTAATTTTTCAGCGACGATAAATTTTCAATTGAGCAATTTCCATGCGAAAACTGAAACTAAGGAAAATTTAAAAGAAAAAAATAAATATGACGTCGTATTTGCAATAAAAATAAATATACTATTTTTTGTTAAATATTAAACACTGATATTTGTTTCGTTAACATGAATTTTTTTGTCAATATGGCGACATAATTAAAAATAAAAGGAATAAAAATATTTTAAATAAAATATTTATTTGGTAAACTATGACGTCATAATTGAAATAAAAGAGGTATTTTATAGTAGTCGTTAAAAATAAACGGGACATGGATAGCAGTAATTCATGGAGTTAGAAAAATAATGACGTCATATTTAAAATGGATAAGAAATATTTTTTACAAATACTAAATTATAAGTTACATACAGATAAAAAACTTCATTAAAAACTAAAAATTAGCAGTGGAAGGCTTTTTTTTTGTCGGAAAAAAGGGGAAAATAAAACTGATTAATGTATTTTTGAAGCTATTTTTTTCTTTAAAGTTAAAAAGAATTAAGTTTCAGTTTGTGCAGATGGTATAAAAATTAAAATAAATTTTCTAAAACTAAAAATATATTTTCAAATATTGACGTTTCATTAATGAACTTTTTCAACAGAAGCGAAAATCATCTGTCAGCAAATTAAAATTTACAACCAAGAATCTACACTATTAAAATCCGACCGTATGTATGTATGTATGTAACGCTATCTCCTCCGATCCCGGATACTTAGAAAAGTCGCTTTTGTTTTGAATTGAAGGGAAAAGAATCCCGGGTTCCCGAGTTGCGCATTCGTCTCTCTGTTCGCATGTAGCAACTCAAACACTACCCAACCGAATAGTTTGAAACATAAAATATATATAATTATTAGATGTCGAGTCATTTCAAATTTTATGAAAATCGTATGCACCTATGAATGGTAATTTATAACAATGTGATTTCAGTTTTTTTAAGAATGTTTTATTTTAAAATTAATTTTAGCTTCTTACTAACGTGTAATAAAGGTACAAGGTAAACTACAGGGCTGAAAAAAAGTTTTCAAGTATGTTTTCCATTTATTAGTGCAAATTGCTCAAAAAGAATTTTAAGCTTTTTTCTAGCTAAACTAAATTTTCCCATTATATAATATGTATATCAACTGACAGATCAAATACAGGGTTGTTCAAAAACATTGGAATACATATTTGGCTATATACCCCTTATTTCCCTAATTAAAGTATTGTTAAAGATTTCATGAAGTGTTGGAAAGTGCTTTATAATCTATGATTAACGCATGATTTTTCTTACTTGTTTAATATAAAGGGAAATTTCTTTCGAAATAGAAAGTACGTAATTTTTATATTTTTGATAGCTCAATTCTTTTTTTAAACAATTTGTATTGCACTAGCAGATGCATTTAATGTATTATGATTACAATTCTCTGCTAAAAAATTTAAACTAGTAAGTCACAAAGTCTCTAAACGAGCACACATTTTGTCAAAGCGGGCAAAAAACATAATACATAAGTGGGCAGAATTCACAACAAGTAAGAAAAATCATGCGTTAAGCATAGATTACGAAGCACTTTAAACACTTCATGAAATCTTTTACAAAAGTTTGTTATTTTGGGAAATAATAGTGTATAGCCAAATATACCCAAATATGTATTCTAGTACACATTACTTATATAAACAAAATAGTTGTGTTTGCTTAATTATTTTATCTTAACAGATGACTTATTGCCGAAACGTCAGTGAAGGCTTATTTTGGAGACACGAAATTTTTTGGTTTCTGTCTGTCAGTCTGTCTGTTCCGCGATAACTAATGCAAAAAACATCCGGTTGGCTTGAAATTAAGTGGGTATGTTAGTGAGGCACTGAGATTAAGCTGTATAGTTTTTTGTAAGATTTGATTCATTCGTTCGAAAAATGTAGAATATTTTATTTTGCGCAATAATGCTTTTCTATGGCAAATCCAATGATTTTTAATTTCTTTTTTCTTGAGAGAAAATGTCACATTTCATTAATGGAATTCAATGATAAATGGATACTGAAATTTGCCGGTTAATTTATTCGTATTGTTTTGAAATTTTGTCAACAAATTTGTCAGATTTTTTGAATTATTACTGTAAATTTTGGAGATTTTTTATAAATGTGTTCCAATAATATAAACTAATTTGTTTTAGAGATTTACTTATTTCAAATGTATTTATTTCATTTTCTTTATTTTCTCTTAATGGTTGCTAAGCAACTATTCATCATAATCCTTAATTTTATAATGTTATAAATTTGAATGAAGTCAACGTCAAAACTGATGAATTAATGTGTTTGTATCTTTGTGTATAACTATAACATAGACCAGAAAAGAACATAGGCTATGTTTTATTAATTTTATTAACATATTTTCCTTAATAATTCAAAATTTCTTCTTTTTCATGCAGAATCAATAGCGATTTTTTAGATAAAATTTAACCAATTTCCTTTATCGTTGCCTAAAAAAAAAAATCAAAATATGAATTAATTTTTTAACGGCAATAAGTTTCTTCGAAAAATTAAACTAAGAAAAAATAAATATATCGTCAGAATAAAAATAAATATAAATGTAGAATTTTGTTAAATATTAAACACGGAAATTTGTTTCGTTAATAAGAATTTTTCTGACAAAAATGGGGGCATTATTAGAAGTAAAAAATAATAATAATTATATTTTTAACAATTATTTCACCTGATAAAATTTGACGTCATAATTGAAATAAAACAGGTATTTTATAGTAGTCGTAAAAAATATTAGAAACATGGATATCAATAACTCATGAATAATGACGTCATTGCCAAAACTTCAGTGACGGTTTATTTTGGCGACACAAAATTTATTGTTTTCCGCCTGTCAGTCTGTCTGACCGCGATAACTGCCACAAAATGCAATCAAAACATATTTTTTTCGGAAACAAAATTGTAAAACCCTAAATTACTGAGTTTACACTTTCAAAAGTTCCTGATATATCAGATTAAGTGTTTGTGGTGGGCAGGTATGTAGAAGTATGAGTATAATGAAAAATGCTTATTAAAACTGTTACTTATCCTTATAAATAAAAATGTATAAATAAATACAAGATATACGATAACCATTAGCAAATTGATAGAAAGTTACAAATTTAAGTTTAATGAGATTACGGGGGGTTCAGGGGGGCTCCGCCCCCCTGAAGAAATCTACAATGTTATAAAAAAAACAAAAATAATAGATCATGAAAATCTCAGAATATCCTAACATAACTAAATCTTTAATTTAACGCTTTTGATGGCTGAAAACTTCTTATTCTTATTTTATTCTTATAAATAATTACGTAATTTGAAAATTTTAAATTAGAGTTTGCAGGAAGTTGAATATTACCCAAAGTGTGTTTAAAAAAATGATGTGCAAAGCTGACGTTGAGGCTCCTGATCTGCAGATTTACTAGTGTATAAAATGTAGGAAATATTGTGCTCTTTAATTTATGTATTGGTGACTTTAATATAAAATGCATAATTTTGAAGTTATTTAGAAAAAACCGAAAATGCCACGTTTTTTACACGTTTCCGGGGAGAAATTTTGTTGGATAGTGCCAGATTCGTGTTCGGCGACCCAAAAAACATAAAGGGAACCAAAAATCGAAACAGCACCAAAACTTGCATTTATTTGCACTTTTTGAGCACTTAATGCCTGGACTAAAGAGCATGACGAATAAATGACTGTTCCATCTTCTTAATAAACTATAAAATAATCTTGATAGTTGCTACATGAGTAAGAAGATAACTTGTTGGAAAGCATGTGGATACAAGTATGTAATACAAAGCACATAGAAAAGAGAAGAGATTACCGAAAATAATAAAATTAATTAAATACGAAAGTATTGAACGAGATGCCATGAGGTTTTAGAATATTTTAAAATTATTATTTCAGCGATCATTTAGTATGTATTGTTTTTCAACAAGAGCGTGACGAATAAATGACCGTTCCATCTTCTTAATAATCTATAAAATACTCTTGATAGTTGCTACATGAGTAAGAAGATAACTTGTTGGAAGATAAACACTACATCAATAAATATCAATAAATATAAAAACTTTGTTAAATCACCATAAAAAGAAAAACTATATAGGACGCGTTTCGAGCTGCAAAATTACCGCTCGTCTTCAGCTGGTCCAAACACGTGTTACGTATACTGTAGTGTTTCTACACTACAGTATAATATAGTTACAGAAATGAATAAAAATTACTGAAGATATTCAACGAATTTAAATATGTACTGTTATACGTGTTATAATTTTTTTTTTCTATTATTTTGTCGATGATTTGGCATGCTCAACAAGGTCATAGCAGATAAATGACCATTCTGTCTACTTAACAGTCCATAATATCTATTGATTTCGTTACATGATTAAGGTGAAATCGTGTTGGAAAACATGTGGAACACTACATAATAAAATAAACATAAAATAGGAGAAATTACTGCAGATATTAAACGAAATTAAATATTCATTATTACCCTACTAAATTAAAAGCTACTAAATGAACACACACAATATACTACTAAATAAACATAACTTATTTATTATACCAATAATTTCATGAATTGCGGGATTTGTTTAAATTCCAATTGTATAATGAATAATTCGTCTTAAAGAGATTGACTGAACATTTGATTAAATAAAGATTTTTAAAAAAATCCCACAGATTAATCCTTAAAAAAAATCGTAGATTTCAAAAGAGCTAAAAAATTCATAACTTGTTTAATATAAATAAATAATTATCGTTAGATTCTCAATGTAATTTTTGACATGCATATATTATATAAAACCTTCGTAATTTTATGTATAAATTTGTTCATAACTTCACAGTTGTCTCTCTACATAATCATTTGGAAACGCTTGTTTTTTGCCAGATATTGATATTTATGCAAATATTACAACAAAATAAACAAAAAAATAATGTTAAAAAATATAATAAAATTTCTTAATATATATACTTATATCACAAACATCCCATACTATTCTTTAATAGAAGGATTTTTTTTTTTTTTTTTTTTTGCATTTTAAAATGCCAATTTAAAGTAAAATATTTATTTTATTAATTCAATACCATGATCGTTCTTCGTTAATTCAGAATATTGCCTTCATTTTAAAAAGTTTTCTGAATAATTTTTAATAAAACACAAGAGACTGGAGACATCATCTGACGACGAATTTTTCACTAATGAGTTCGCTGAACTCTAATTTTCAAAGACGTTTTTACGTTAAATAAATAAAAAAAATGTTTAACCGGGTGCTGAGAGATTTTCACATGTCTTTAAATAAGCTAATTAAACTTAAAGAACATCGCAGACTATTAACATAAAGCTAATATTTTTAATGAATTACTAAATTCTTTACTTAATAAATTATTCGAAGTTATATCTGTTCAAAGCATTATTTGAAATATTAAAAAGTAAAATGTATTCCCTAGAGTTTTTGAATGCTAATTATGATCGCAATACTATGATTACTATTTTCATTTTCCAGGAAAGGGAATTTTTCTTCATTTTAAAGTTAATTACTATTCATTTATTTCAAGCTAATTTCTTCATCCAAATTGTTTATTGTTTATTTTTTTCAACTAGGTGCTATAATATCATTTTAGAATTTATCAGCATTTTTAATACAATACTTAAATTTTGTTAATAACATATTACATAATTATAGCAAACAAAGCAATTATTTCAAAAAATATGAACTTTAATTAATTTAATCTATTGCTTAATGGATTTCTTTGTCATTTTGTTTCATTAGTAGACCAACATTTATATTTTTGAACTTTTTCTTTATAACTAAATTAGTTGAAAAGATATAACACTTTAAAAAATCTTTGTTTATTATTATAATTTTAAAGACATACCTTTGTAGGTAATTGGTTTATACATTTCGCGACAAATGACACAGTTTTTGATAGTAAGTAAAAATTTATTAAAATTTTTAATTTTAATTCTATTAAAATTTTTAATTTTAAGAAATCAAGATATTAGAATATGAATGTTCTCGCACGCGGGAAATATATGGCGCATATTTACAATTTATTTAATAAAAATGTATGGCGCATGCGCCATACATTTTTATTATCTGTGCATGTGAAAATCTACGCAAAGAATAGCACAAATAAAAATGCATGTTCTTATTTCAGAGATTTATAAAAATGAGTGCATGCTTCATTGCAAAATGAAAGTAAAACTGAAAATAAATATTAATGTATAATGAAAATAAAACATAAATTTTCTTGTATTAGTATGAAATACAGTTAAACATGAATAAGAAATTTTGGTGATTGCGACAAAAGTATCTATGCATCAGTCTGTATTTAATAATTTGAAAACATTTTTCTTCATTTAAAAATATTTAAATGATCCGGAAAATAGCATCTGTCTTTTCCAGCTATATGAACTCTGATGTATCTTTAACTTATTCTTTTTTTATTTCTCTTTTTTCCCTAAATTTCACCTCACAAATTTTCTGTTAAAATTAATTCTGAAATCTTTTTTATCTCTAAATGAATGCATGGACATTTCCATGAAATAAGATAAAGAAAAAGGGAAAATCTTTAAAGACGCTGACAATTGTGGAACCCCGCTCTTAACGGCAAATTTCCCTACTTACAAGATTTGAATTCTTCTAAATAAGCAACCCTACTCAGGGCTTTCTTAATCCGAGCCAGACTGTATGCAAAATGTGTTCCAGACAGCGTAACCAAGAAAGTGATAAATTTTCGAAATTATTTAAAAGATAAACGTTTTACAATAAAAAAAATGAGGATTTACAATTAATTAAAGGCCTTCAATTTGATACTGCATAATTTAGGCTATGGATCATGAAATAATTATTTTAAGGGTGTTAGACATTTTAGATCTGTATTTGTGAACCTAACTTCTCAGCCCCCTAATTTATAAATTTCAGAAAAGGGGCTCTTTCTCTCATCTAGTGTGTCTTTTCGTTTGTGCAAAATCATTGAATGTGTGTTCGCTATGTATTTTATCTTAGGTCTGATCAGAATAAGCAAACGTACCCATGATAAAAATCACATCCAGTCACTATGGGTTTTAAAAAGAATCTTTCATTTTGATGATTGTTGAGATGACTAAATTTTTGGGGAAATGTATATTATATAAAACAAGTAGAAACCATTTTATCAAGTGACAAAAGTTCATCCTGAATACTCTTAATATTAACCAAGTTTCGAAAATATATTAATCTTTAACATCAGCTTTTAATAATTTTAACTGTGTTTGATGTAATATATTTTGACTCACTAAATTTTTTGATTGCCGACTCGTTGTGGTCTTTTTTTAATACATGTATATATATATATATATAGTTTTAATTCAACATGAAAATTTGCAGCACCATTGGCGCTAAAGCAGCTCATGTATAATGCTACAAATTATATTTTATATTATAAAATGTAAGTTCAAAATCACTCTTTGCCGTTTATATTTTTGACGCCTAAATCCATTAGTATCCTATTAAATTCAGATATATTTGTAGTACTACTAATAGCGTTAATAAAAATTTTAATTTAGGTTTATTAAAGTTTTTTAAAAGAATATATGGTTTTCTGAAAGTTAAATTAAAAAATTATAGTTATTTTTGGTCAATAGATAACAGTTTTGAGGTATTACATAATCTTAATTTCACTACTCAAAAAATGCAGGTATTCGATTTTGAAAACCTATTCACCAATATAGCTATTCATCAATTATTTAATGTTTTAATGAATATTTTTGATTTTTTTTATTTAGAAGATGAGTTGAAAATTAATCGAGATTTGTTTTTAAATTTATGTCATTTTTGTTTTTGCAATAATTATGCGAATTTCAATAATAATACATATAAACAGATTTGTGGAATAGCAATGGGGACAAATTATTCAAGTACTGCAGCAAATTTATTTTTATTTTATTTTGAATACAATCATACTATAAATTACAATAAATCTTTAAAGATCTTTAGGTATATTGATGACATTTTGATTTTCAATTTTGATTTTACTAATGAATATATCAAAGTTTATCCGGATTGTTTAAAATTGAATAGGGCAAGCGTTGACGATTATAATGTTGATTTTTCGGATATTTCTTTTAATAATTTGGATAATAAAGTAAATTTAGATTTATATGATAAAAGAAATAGTTTTTAGATTTTTTACAAGAAGTATGCCACATTGGTACTCGAATTTGCATAAAAAGTTACATAAATATAATAATTAATCAATTAATTTGGTTTTATAAAATTTGAAGTAATGAAAAATATTTTTATAAGCAAGTTTTTAAATTTATAGCCAATCTTTTTTACAATAATAATTATCCAATTAATTTTTGAAATACTATTTAAGAACTGTTATAAAAAATAATTGGCAACGTTGCGGATTGTAGGGATAACTCTTAAATTGACCGCAAGCTTCCCGAACATTCTTTATGAAGGTTTTATTCTAAAGTCTATTTCAGAACGAGTTTAACCGGATGGTCTGAGTGTAAGGAAAGTATGCAGATCTGGAATTTGAAATTTTATGAAATTTGGACTCTAAAGAAGCATTTTTGTTAATTTGTAGTTTTACAGGCAGGAGATATACAGGTATCACTGTTCTTTATGTTTATGTTTTGTTTCAGGAAAGGGAGGAGCCCTTGCAAATGCTGCATTCATTTTATATGATAGTTTTTAAATCATAATAGACTTTTTACATTATAAATGTTATTTTAATTTATATATTATTTTTATATCTTTTATAATTTTTTGTTTTGTTATGTTTAGGTATTTTTGTATTTTATGTTTATTAAAACATTTTCAGTTTGCTTTGGTTATTAAACTGCCATTTTTTGTTGTTATATATATATTTTTAATGCAGGTTTGGAAGGCGTTCAGAAACCTGAAACAATTCAAATTTTTGAAAAGAGAGGGGTGGGGTTAAGTCTCGTCTGTCCTTTCTCTGATGAGAACGGACTGTATTTTCTTGCCTGCAAATGCATTTTTTTATAGTGTGCTTCTTTCTATGTATTAGGCAATGTTCTCATTCAAGTCGTATATTAATGTCACATCAATGTATATTTTCTTCATGAATAAAAAAAATGTATATCCTTCATTGCGTTCATCATTGCAATATGTAGTTTAAAAAAAATAATGCTTTACTTAGAACTACACATTTCATATACATTTAAGTCTTATGTATTATTTATAATATTTTATTGTGATACAGCTCATATTCAAAATATTAGAATAATTGAGAAAAAGTAATAAGAAAAAATTATTTGTCATTTATTTATTTTTTATACTAAGTAAATGCAATCAAATTTCTTATAAATTACATCTGGAATGTTTGGATAAGATTTTAACATTTATAAAATATAAAATACAGCACAATAAATTAGGTATACAGCTTCCTTAAACACACCAGAATATTAGAATAAAATTTAGATTGGTTCAAAATATTAGAATATTTTATTTTACGCAACAATATTACCTTATGAATATGAAGTAAATGGTAGTTAATATTTTGTAGCATCCCCTTTAGCTTTCATAACAGCGTACAATCGATCTTGCATACTATATACAAGGTCTTTACAAACATTTCTATCAATATTAGCCCAAATAGACTTTATACGTGCCACTAACTCAGTTTTACTTGAAGGAGGATTTTCTTGAAGTTATTTCTTCATTATACACCATAAGTTTTCGATGGGATTAAGATCTGGTGAATTTGGTGGCCAAGGAAGTACCTTAATGTTGCGTTGGCGGAACCAATTCTTAGTTGACACCGAGGTATGCGGGGACGCTAAATCTTGTTGAAATATGAAATCATCTTCAAATAAATCTTCTGATGATGGAATCATGTAGTAGTCTAAAATTTCTTGATATATCAGAGAGTTAACCTTTTCGTAGACGATGCATAACTTTCCAGGTCCTTCTGCACTCATACAACGCCAAACCATGACACTAGCAGCAAATTTTACGGAACGTTTAAGGCATTCTTTATCAAATGCTTCTTGCTTCATTCTCTAAACTCGAATACCTTGATTACCATATGAAACACAAAACATACTTTCATCACTAAATAATATATTTTTCCAATCTTCATTGCTCCATAAACGACTTGATTTACACCAATTCAATCTTATACGCTTTTGTCTTGCAGTCATGAGAGGTTTTGTTTTCGGTACACGATTCAAATTTAAATTTATGGCGACGTCTTAATGTTGTCGATGTAGAAACTTCAACTCCTTCTTCTTTCCATTTTCGGTGCAAGAATCGCACACTTTTAAAACGGTTTTTCTAAACTATACGCTTCAGTTTCCTGTCATCTCTAGCAGATGTTTTTGGTTTTCGGCCACCATTTCGGCGATTATTTTGAAATTTTCCAATTTTTGAATATTGTGTTAGTATTTTACTAACGCTCGATTGCGAACAATGTAAATAATTCGCTATAAAACATTGATTTTTACCGTGCCGATACAAATCAACCATACGAAGTTTAGTAGATTCAGGAATATCACTCACACGGCCCATTTTAAGACGAAAAAGAAACAAACTGCAAAAAAGAATACTGATTTTAAATAAAATAGTCTGAATTTAATCAATGATGCCACCAGTTAAGAATTGGTAATAATTAAAGGAGAATTAATGTGAAATATTCTAATATTTTGAACCACTTGAATAAATATTCTAATATTTTGACTTTTCAAAATAATTTTTTTTGCAATTAATCTTTTCAAAAATGATATTAAATTTAAGATAACAAG
Source organism: Maratus speculifer (assembly GCA_964019185.1). NCBI lineage: Eukaryota > Metazoa > Arthropoda > Arachnida > Araneae > Salticidae > Maratus > Maratus speculifer. The sequence goes on along the minus strand of OZ025291.1, from coordinate 194,108,096 downwards.
TAAGTTTAATCAACAATAAGTTCTTAATAAAAATATCGTTTGCATATTTTCATTAAAAGACATTAAATTACCAAACGATATTTTCAATTTCTAAAAAAAAGGTAATTATTCTAATATTTTGAATATGAGCTGTATTTGTTCTTCAATAAGACCAAAATAACTTTTCATATATCTTGTTTGATTTAAAAGTATGTTTTCGACTCTTATTTTGATATAAAGTATTTTTTCTTTGCAATAAAATATCGGTTAAATATATTAATTCTATTCATTTTCAAAAGCTGATTTTAATATGTTTTAATTTTAAAAATTATAACTCATTTGCGTGTCGAAGTTACTAAAGTTTTTTTAGGAAACTGGAAATCCGACAACTGTTTGTATAAAGGCAACTGCAAAAATTCATTAACCGATACACGTTTACGCTGTAAATAAAACAAGCAATAAGATTACTAGGAATTTTTTAGAATGCTGAAATTAATAGAAATTTTTATATAACTGCAACCTAGCTTACACATCATATTTATTAATACTGCTGTAGGAAAGATGCAGATTTCTGAAGCTTTTCAAAAACTAATTATGTAAATTTGCATCTTTTTTTGAACAGTGAATTCAAAAAGTTTACTAAGCATAAAGACTTCCGAAACCTTACATGTGTAGGATCACAGATTTATTTTTATAGTATACTGATTAATGAGGATCAATGATCAGAAAAGTGTTCCTGGAGGAGTTTTGTTCTTTCAGGCACTTTCCTCAAATTATTTATGAAACTGCAATGATTCTTCAATCGTCTTTATCAAAAGAAATTTTGAGTCGCGCTTTGTTTCCCTACCAGTCAAGCTCCAGGAAAAAAAATAATAAAAATATACTACAGTGAAACTCCGATTTTACGTTTCTCAAGGGACTGAGTAAAAAAACGTAAAATACGGGAAATACATAGAAAGCAAAAAAAGTAGAAAACAACTAAAGGTAGTAAAGATGACTCTTTCAAAATGTATTACAATCTATATTTTACGAAAAGAACATTATTATACATACCATTTTTAAGATGATTTTACTAACACATTTAATTGCGAATCCTGGCATTTAGGTTGAAAATAGTCCGTAATAGTAGATTGTTTTTTAGTCATTGAGTTCAAAGTGAATGCAGCATCTTCCAGGATTGAAATACTTTGCAATTTTTTTCATGGTCTTTATGAGAAAGAAAATAGTTTTTCACTGTTTGTAAGCTCTTCAATGCAATATTAAAAGAAGGGACGGACTGTGCTTCTGTTTCTTGTTCTTCATCTGCATCGGTGGACGAAAAGTCCATAACGTCGGCTACGGATGGAGCAGTAGCTCTTTCAGCTTCACCTGTTGCTAAATTTTCCGGAATGTAATCATTGAAATCATAGATAACTGTTTCGTTGTCATTGTCCGAGTCTACCGCAACTGATTCCTCATCTGTTCTCGGTTCATTAGATGCTACGAATCCGCTTTCTTCAAAACAATGGGAAATGCAGTGTTGTGTAACGTTTCTCCACGACGCAGAAATAAAATGCATAGCCTCTAGAACACTTAACTTTAACTTACAGGCGTCATTTAGGTTTCCATTTTCTATTTCAGCTACTGCTTTCCGGACAAGTTGCTTTCTATAAAAAACCTTGAAAGATCGAATAATGCCGAGATCACAAGGCTGCAATTTGCTTGTGCAATTTGACGGAAAAAATTCGACATGCACATTAGACAGCTGCGAAACCGGATGTGCACTGCATTGGTCAATAAATAAAATTATTTTACGATTCTGCAACTCCATTTTTTTGTTTAGTTTGCGCAAAAAGTCTTCGAAAATCGGTTTGGCCATCCACGCATTTTTGTTTGCTTCGTACTTTGTCGGATAACTTCTCACGGTTTTGAAGCATCGTGAGTTGCGCGACTTTCCGACAACAAGAGGCGTAAGCTTCTCACTTCCATCAGAATAACAGCAAAGTAAAACCGTAAGACGCAATTTAGACATCTTCCCTCCATGGCAGGAGTCTCCTTTTGCAACATAACTTTTATCCGGTAGGAGGCTAAAGAAAAGTCCGGTTTCATCCGCATTGAATATGTCCTTTGGCTTGTATCCTTTGGTCAAATTTGGTAGATTTTTCTTCCAATCTTCTATTTTAGCTTCATTTACACTTGATGATTCTCCCGAAAGCTATCTATACACAAGATTATGACTTTTCTTCATTCGGTCAATCCAGCCATTTGAAGCTGTGAAATCTTTCAAACCACCAAGCCTATCGGCGATTTCTAGAGCTTTTTCTCTTAGTATCGTGCCATTTATAGGTACATTCGCGGCACGAGCTTCTTTAAGCCACTTTAATAAGATACCTTCCAGCTCGTCGTACGGCGATTTTTTCAATGTTCTCCGTTTCTTAGCCTTTTTTCTTCGAATTTCTCGATGTTTTTTTCAATGCACTCTTTTTTCTGTAGTATAGATTGCAGGGTTTTTACAGGAATTCCTTGCAACTGAGCAAACGCTACTTTGGTTCCGTGGAATTCATCAAATTGTTTAACAATTTCGGCTTTCTCAGCAACAGAAAAGTTTTTGCGTTTTTTACTCGTCATTTTGGCACAAAAAGGTTATAAATGCGACCACCGCGTGCTAAACAGCATTTGAAAACGTTAAGAAAGGTAAGGATCCCTTTCCCTCCCTGACGAAAGAAATGAGCCACCCCATCTGATTGGTAACTGGATTGTCTCTTCCCCCGCCTCCCATCTCATCCCTTCACCAATAAAGTGTGTTGTTTCTTTACTTTGCTCCCCCGCCAGCTACCCTGGGGAGGAAAGGTAGCAGTCCGCGACAGCAGGTGTTCAACAAACTAGGGGGTGGGACCAGTTTCAGAAGACAGGAGTCTTTAGAATACGTTTCTGTTTTCATAGATTGCGTAACTTTTAACAACGTGGATTAAGTTTAAAAAAGCACAAAAGGAAAAATTATTGCTTATTTTAGAACATTTTTTCCTTTTTTTTACTTTCCAGAAAAAACGTAAAATGCGGGAAATTCCATAAATAACAAACTTACGATCCGGGTTAAATTAACATTACAACTATACGGAAAAACTGGGACCTGAAGAAAAAAACGTATAATGCGGGAAAAACGTAGATTCGGGGCACGTAAAATCGGGGTTTCACTGTATTTTTAGTACTACCGTAATACTTATCATATGCAAAATGTAATATATGAAAATAAAATGTGTATAAATTATTTATAAAATGTATTGCAATTCCATAACAAAATTTAAATGTATTTTTAAATATTTTAATATACATCTTAATGATCTATTAATGAATTGCTGATGAACCAATTTCGACAAATTAGGGGGAACTGGGGCACATTGATGCATGGGGAACATTGATACAACCCCTCTACTGCTCACAAGGTCATTACAAGAAGTTTCACAACAGCTCCAAAAGGTGATGCTGGGGCACTCAGCTACATACAGAAAGTCTTGGGATGATTCAGTAGTTTGATGAAATGGGACGGGTGATTTATTATTTTTGTAGGTCAAAAGTAAATATTAGTTGTACAATTGAAATAATATTATACAACTGCTCCAGTATTTTAACCCGAAAAGAATACTCTTCCTGGCAAGCAAAACTACTCTTTACCAATTTCTCATTCTTTAATGTTAGATAAATTATGAAGTGTTGGATTTGAGACCCATTTTATTAAAAATGGCTGTATGGGGTACATTGATACAGTCTATGTCGGGGCATATTGATACAACTAAAATGCTTTCCTAGTTCATTTTTTCATTACCTTTTGTTACTTCTTTTACCATACACTCCTTAATCCAACTATTTTTCGCCAAAAATTTCTAATATTAGTTTTTATTGAACTGAAATAGCTCTAATTTTTTAACACATTTTATAGTATTTTTGAAAACAGAAGACCTACGAATTTACCCAACATCTAGTGCTAGTACAACTAACAAAAGAAAAGGACAGCAGCCTGGCAAATCTCGAGTTTATATCTATTTTCCATTGAAAATATTATTTTCGAGATGAGAAATATTAAGTAAGAGAAACAAGCTGCAGAACAGGAAAGGATAATTATATTGTAAACAGAATTTTTTATGTAATTGTCCTTTATTTTCTGTTTATAAAGCAATTTATAAACAAGAAACCTGGTAATTTTTTCATCTTTCCTAAGAAAGAAGATAATGCTGGGGTTGAAGTGCAAGATATGGCAATGTTACGACAGGCAACAATCAGACAAGGAACAGCCAGAACATCGAGTTATTATTCATTTAATTTTGATTGCTTAAATATTACTTGAAATAAATTGTGTGTGATTTGAATTTCTATAAATAAATATAAAATGGTTTGCTAATTATTTTTCAATGAAAAATATGCATTGGTGTTATTTTGTCTCCATTTTTCTCAGACGTATCCCAGACAGTGCAATAGAAGATGTCACTGAATTATTATATATATATATATATATATATATATATATAGTATATATACATATATTAAACTGACACGCGTTTTCGAATTTTAACTGCAAATGTTTTCCGATTTTAGTTCAAGTGGAATACGTTACAACTAAACATTGAAATGTACTCTTAAGAATAGTTCGGCACACAACTGAGTTATAATTTTAAAATTAAAACATAATAAAATCAGCTTTTGAAAATGAATAGAATTAATATATTTAACAGATATTTTATTGCAAAGAAAAAATATTTTATATCGAAATAAGAGTCGAAAACATACTTTTAAATCAAACAAGATATATGAAAAGTTATTTTGGTCTTATTGAAGAACAAATATCACAATAAAATATTATAAATAATACATAAGACTTAAATGTATATGAAATGTGTAGTTCTAAGTAAAGCATTATTTTTTTTAAACTACATATTGCGATGATGAACGCAATGAAGGATGTAAATTTTTTTATTCATGAAGAAAATATATATTGATGTGACATTAATATACGACTTGAATTAGAACATTCCAACATGGAACGAATCACACTATAAAAAAATGCATTATATTCGCAATGATTCATATTTATACTGCAATAACAATAACCGAATTTCCATTATAAAATAGAAGATATTGAAAGTAAAAGGTAACGATAAATTAATTTTTGAGTTTGCTTATGTTATAAATATTGATTCCTGGACATGACAATCGTTATTACTAAACACTAATGAAGTACAACTCACACTTATCTTTTAATCATACAAAGCTACATATTTTTAAAAGTGTATCTCGACACGTTATTTATCAAATAACAATTGTAATTAAATGAGAGATTATGCATGTATCATTTTATCAACTATTTTACAATTTTGGATCATATTTCGTTTTTCAATATGAATTATAACCGCTTCCGGCCCAGCCGCCGTAATTGTATCGTTATCAAAGTCTAAAAACAATTTTTATATTTATATTTTTCTTTCCTTTTTAAATACGTTTGCAATAATATATATTTATAATACTGATTTATGATACTGGTATAAAAGTCAGCAAAATACTACTAATATGTATAAAATAGCATTATACAAATACAATTTACGAAAATGGCTGCTATTTGGAAAATGTGTTATATCATGCATTCAACAATAATGTTGTCTTCTTTCAATTATCCCCTTAATCGTGAGATGTAAGTAAACGTCTTATCAAAAGAAAAAAAACCACAAACATTCTTTTCCTTTTTTTATTAATAAAAATAACAAGTATTACTACAAAAGTTGCTTCACAAACTCAGAAGAATAAGAAAGTCGAATGTTTTGATTATTTATAAATAATCAAAATTTTGGATTAAATGTTTTTTATATTGACATAAAAATTTTGATAATACCTTGTATTTTTATTTTAAAAAATCTATAACAGGCTTAAAATCTATAACAGAAAAAAATCATAATTTATTCTGGTGAAAAAAAAATAATAAAATAAAAAGAAATAAAAACTGAACTTTTTTATTGAATGGAAAATAATAACTACATCCTAAGACAACATTTCCTCCTCTAGAGATATCTTAAGATATGACGTACGAAATCTTCAGTACGCTAAATAATTCCCTAATAAGAGTTATTTTCTAAATATTACCAAATGTAGTTCAATGAATCAGGTGATAACTATGTATAATTCGTGATTATAATTCATTAATAACTTCTTGATAAATTTGTTAAAGTTTTAATATTGACAATTATTTAATTATAAATATTGTTTGATTAAAAACTTTAGAGTTGCAACATTACGCATAAATAATTTTGTGCTGTTGAAAAAACTTTTTGAGTTATATTTTTGAAAATTTAATAACATTGTTTTGCATGTTCACCTATACTAATCAAGTAAGAAACCTCCTATAATAATTCAGTGACATCTTGTATTTCACACATTTAAACCTTTAAGACCTGAAGAATTTTGTTAGACTTAAAAAGTCTTGGTTTATAACCATAATTAATTGAACAAGATTTAATTGAAATACATGTATAACCCTTTCAGGTTTATTTTTTTCCACTTTGAGAACAAAATTATTATTACTTTAATAATGTTAATCACAGCAATCTAAAACGTCGTATTTATGTTTAAAGAATATCACGTTGTCTGAAATGTGACTGATGTACTTATTTTGCGGACTTTGAAATTCATATTTATACAACAGTAGGCTAAAAAACTGTTTTTGGAAACGTTTTGGTGGTATTGTATTACTGTAGGGTTTGAAAGGGTAGTACAACTTTCTAATGTTTTTTTGTGTTTTATCACGCATGGTTCGTTCAGAAAAGTAACCTATATTCTAAATTTATAGAAATCAATGTGTTTCAAATAAAGGAATTATCAATTGTTCAAAGAGAATTATGTAAACTTTTATTATTTTTAAATTTAAAACTACACTATGTGTAAATTACTTAAATATGACAAAAGTGTTTCAAAAGTGTTGTTTTAAATTTCTTTTAATTTACTTTCAATTGTAAACGAAGCCATTGACCAAGAACGTAAAATAAAATAAAAATACAAATATTAACATCTTAATTTTCAAATGTCAAGTAATTGGAGTGAAATTGAAAATCAATTTTTAGATACGGAAAATAAAGTATAGATAGTTAGGTACGTGGACTATTAGTTGTAATATGCTTTTTTAAGTAAGCTGATCCAAATTCATGGTACGTTATTTATTATTATCATTATTAATAATAAATGTCAAACTATAAATGAAGACATTTTAAGTAAGGCATTGACATATACTATCATTGCTATATATAAAAAAATAAAGAAATAATTTTTAAGACAAATAATATGCGATGAAAAAACATGTACTAATAAATGTACACCAGACCCGAAAGGGTTAAAAAAAATTCTGATATCAGTTTAACGCAAGGAAGGATTCACACAATTATGTGGAGTAATATCGGTTTTAAATCGGAGAAGAATAGGATGTTTTTCTTTTTCATTTTTTTGGGATTCGTCACCTGAGAATTCGTCACCTGAGAATAATAAGGTTCTAACTGACATTTTGAAAAAAATCGCCTTTTTGGCATAGGAATGTTCTATTTGTAACAATGAATGCCTTTCTGCATTAAAATTTCGATATATATAATTTACATCCCCTTCCGAAAGTGAATAATATAGTTCCATCAGAAATTGTTGAGAGCACTCAGAATAACAGAGTTCTATGTACAAAGTAATCGCAGACAGCATATAACATAATATATTATTATTTTATTTTACAATATTTAATAAAAACCGGCAGTCTTTTATTTCTTGTGTGAAAGAATATATTATTTCGATAATTAAATCGCTTTACGGTAAAATATAGAGGGAATTTTTATCAGTGAAAATCCTTTTAAATATGGTTTTTTGTACGTCGATTCGCCGATATGCAAAACGAATTGTGTTTAATTTTATTAATGGACCTGATACAAGCAGGAATGCAAGGATGAAGGACAAATCGTAATTTATGTAGTTTTAGAATGTCCTATGGGAAGAATAAATGACAATTTAGATGAAGCACCAGCTCTAGATATTCTTGATGCTAAAACTATTTTAAAAAATCAGTTAAAGTAATTCCTACTAATCCAATTGTTTGCAGTACTATGGATTTTTCGTAAGTTAAAAGTGCCTTTATGTAGTTATGTACATCCTACTGGCAATACCTTGTTTCCAGTTACGAACAAAATACTCGAAGTAAATTCTTAAAGTAGAATAATCTCAAATGATACCAAGAATAAAATAAAAGCTCATATTGAAAGTTTTCCTAAGATTGAGTTATACTACAATAGAGCAAGCACTAAAAAAACATACTTAGAATCAGGGCTTAACTTACAGAAAATGTATGACTTGTACTTTCAGAAATGGTGAGAAAACAACGTATAGCCAGTGAAACTTTCATGTTATAGGCACATATTTAATAACGTAGTTCAACATAGAATTCAATAAACCAAAGAAAGATAAGTGTGATCACTGTGAGGAGTATTAGCATGCTGAAACTCAGGGAGAAATTAATAATGACATGCAATTTAAATATGATCTGCACAAAAGAGAAGTTGAATCCACCAGAACTTTCAGAAATGACGATAGAAATTCCGCTGGTAAGTCAGTCATTTGCTTTGTATTACAAAAGTTATAACATGTCCTAAAAGTGATGTCAGCAACATTTTTTTATAAAGAAAATTAACTTGCATAACATGACAGCACATGCAACATGGAAGAAACAAAAGAAAGCATATTGTTGCTTGTGGACAGACGACATTTCAGGCAGAGATGGGAATGATATAAGCTCAGCTGTTCGGAAGATACTAACAGACTTTTCACATGCTGATAGTTTAATTTTATATTGTGACAGTTGTGTTCCTCAGTATAGAAACCAAATGATATCTTATGCAATTGCAATACTTATACAATCTCATCCACATATTAACGACATTACTCTAAGATATTGTACACCTGAACAATCATGTGTGCAAGAAGTGGTTAATATTCAGAGCCGAATAGAAAGAGCAAAGAATGCAGCAGAATATTTTTTGTCACTTTCATGTGTACGTCTGTTGCTCAGAGTAAATCGCAGTAATCCATTTACAACCTTGAGAATGAAATCAGAACAGTTCTTAGATTTCCACTCGTGTAGCAAAAAATTTGCCTATAATCTCGTTCCGTAGACCAAGGTGATACAATTATGATTCACACAATTTATTTATAATATTGAGTTTAAGACAAGCAACTGCTGTGACCAGAATTTCTCAGCGGTGAATTTGCGAAGGAGCCCTTCCAAACGACAAGGAGTATCAACATCATTTCCACAAAGGACTTTATCAAATCCTAAATTAGCACAAATAAAGAAGGATTCCATTGGTGAATTCCATGAAAATGCGACATGGACATCATTTTTTAAATTTGAACTAAATTAGTATTTTTTTGTTCCAATTGATAGAAAATAAGTCAAATTTTATGAAAATAAAAAGATATAATAAGATAATTGTAAAAATAAATTTTTATAGTTAATTATTATCAAGACTAACTTTGAAATCAAAAATCTGCTATTTTTATCTCTAGTTTAATGTCTCTTGAAGCAATTAAATATTATATAGATTTTTGAAACAAATATATCTTTTAAAAAAATGGCTAACAGTATGTTTAAAAACACCAAAATTTTCACCTGAAACATTTTAATTATTTTGCTGTTGCTCCCAAACTTTATATTAGTGTTCACGTCATGTCTGTCACAGAAAATGTCAATTTTTTTATTTTCAAGAAAATCTACTTGATAAAAATTATTAACACTTTATTTTCTCTTTTTATGTATCAAAAGGAACAGTTCATAAAAAAATTGAAAGATAAATTAAAAATTTGAGTGAAATATAAAGCATTACATTTTGTCATGTCTGTCACGCTAGTCATGTCTGTCACAATTAGTTTTTCAAGCAACTTTACCTTAATCTCTTTCCTAGAAAGTTATTTTTGTATTTTTTTAACTTAGTGTTGATGCCAATAATATTTATTTACAGCTCAACTCAACAAAATGCTTAAATTTAGAATGCATGTAATAGTTACCAGATAATTATGTTGATACCAATTTCTTTGTTTCAGATATATTATCTGTCACAATTATTTTTTCAAGCAGTTTTGCTTTAATCTTCTGATTTGAAAGTTATTATTATTTAACTTGGAATTGATGGCTATGGTATTTCTTGATATGAAACGTCTAATGTCTATAATCTAAAGTTTTCTACTATTTAAAAGAAAATCTGCTAAATAGAAAATTTCTGGTACAAACTCATTTCAGTTAAAACTATTTGCATATTTATTAGAACGAGATTAAATCTGCTCATTGGCAGAATATTTCCTCTGCTATATATATTACAATTGTATATTATTGTTATACTGACTCAGTCACTGTTTCTTCAGAACCATATATAGTGATATCTGATTATGGTAATTATGACAATTATGCTGTTATAATGTTTACCAATTTGATCACTGAAAAAAAATCATGATAAATAATTCAAAGTCAAAGAGGTTGAATTCTTATGTGATGGAACATCTCAACACTTCAAACAAAAATATATGATATTTTCAATACACAAAACAAATTCCCAACAGTCTGGCATTTTTCAGTGACATCACATGGAAAAGGATGTATTGATGAGACTATTAAGAATCAGTTCCTTGATGCTACTCAAGCTAGAAGTATAAATCCTAGAGCATCATGTAAGTGTGCTGAAGCTGCAAGGAAAATTGGTCCTGGAATCTATTTCTTCATGAATCACAAGAAAAAAAATACAAAGAATGAAAGCAAAACTTGATCTGACATGACAAGTAATCAAAACAATGCCAGAAACAAGAAAGTTGCATTGTTTCCGATCATGTGTACCTGGCATAATATTCTTTTCAATTTCAATACTGGTACATGCACTGAAAATTACCTCTTGGAAAATGCAACAAAGCAATATAGCCAATGGGTGAATGTGTAATAAAACAATAAGGTTTATCATGGAATAATAACACAAATCACACAGACACAGCAACAACATAAAATAAAATGAAATACCAACCTTAGTACCAACTAAAATTAAAAGCATGTTTAAATTTGAACCTGAAGATCATGTGGTTTAGTATGAGAAGAACCAAATATTAGCAAATGTTTCAACTCCAACACTAGTCACTTCCAAGGGATTTTATAAATTTTAAATATTTTTTATAATTTATTTTGAGATTCTTTTAACATAATATACCAATGTTATATCATATTGTAATCTCCAAGTTGTGATAAAAATAAAGAAAGTAATATTTAAGAAAAAAAAATACTTAAATTCATAGAAAATTGTACATGTGTCATGTCTGTCACAAAACTTTGTCATGTCTGTCACGCTGATAAATATTTTTTTATATTTTTCTATTTACAAATTTTTCAATATTTTTCTTTCTGCTTCACATATCCAAGTCTTATTTTGTTTCCTAAAAAATTCTGGACTTGGTATGCATGCCAATTAAGAGCAAATGATATTAATATGTGTCTAGTCAAAATCTATGTCTAAATTTTGTCATGTCTGTCACGGCAGGTTTTAACCCTCAATTTAATTTATTTTTTTCCTTGAATTAAAATTTTAGTGTTTTTTATAGCATAAGGCCTATATTTACATCACCCCATGCAATTTTTTAACTATCAGTTAATATTTAGTACTTAAAGATGAAAAAAAAAGTTCTCTCAGTCATGTCTGTCACAAAATGGAATTCACCCATTAACAAAGATAAAATAAAAGACCTTCAGAGCACGCTAGAAGTAATTTCCGAGAGATGAAACGTTCTATTTTCAAAATATGTTAATAGAAATTACCCTAATTGTATTATGAAATAAAGCATGGTTTATGAGCATTCCGAAATTTCGACTAATATAGGAATATCAAAGTTATTTTGTTCCTTTAAAAAGAATAAGAAAGTTTTTTACTTAGAGATATAAAATCTTTTCTTTACATCAAGAGTATACCTGACTGTAATAAAATTTTTTTATTTATAATTCATTTCAATTTCATTTATCAATATAATTACATTTTTTGTATTAAATTACTATTTTTTGTATTAAATGTATTAAATTTTATACTCCCCCACTGAAATAGTTCGCTAAAAAAGGAAAGCTGTTGGGCTCCTATTTAATAAAATTAAATATTTAAGCTATTTTATGTTCAGTTAAATAATATATTTAAATTACGTGTATTCATTAGTTTTGTGAAGATGGTTTAATTAGTACGAAAATATGGAGGCGGTAATTTGCTGTTATTGTGCTACAATATACATAGTAATAAATATTTTACTATCCACTGAAGTTTATTCGAATTAATAAAAGAAATTTCCTTTTGTTATATTATCAAAAATTACACAAAATAAGCAAAATATGGCATTTTCATGATAGAACCATCTTATTCTAAGAATAACACGACGTTTGAGAATAATATGGTTCTATCAAATTTTTTAAATGTAAAAAAATCCATGAAAATGTTATTTAAAAACTTTGATTTTGTAGAAATAGTGTCTGTACCTACATATGAATCTATTAGGGCCAAAAGTTTTTTGAAAACTTTAATAGCTACACGTAAACAGCATGCCAATTTTCAAAGTGTTCTAACTCGAAATCGTTTTTAGGCAGATAGAACCATCTTATTGTCAGGTGCCGAATTGTGTAGATCATGTCTTAAAAGGTTTGAAAAAAAAAAATTTCGAAATTTTTAACGGTTATTTTGTGAGGGAGTGACCTTTGTCATAAAGGCACTCTAGTATTTCTGAGATCGTGACGTCAATAATTTAACATGTGTAAGCGTAAAAGCGACATCTATCCTCTCTTTTACTTTAACTTTCTAGAGTGTGTGTGCTCTTTCGGATTCTGCAGTTGGCTCGCGGTTATTAGTAATATGTTAATGTGAAGTATCTCAGTTTGCAACATATAAAAGTTTGGGTGTGAGTGTGTGGTGAGTGTCTCTGGCATTAGCCAGCGTGTGTCTCTGGCATTAGCCAGCGAGTGTCTCTGGCATTAGCCAGCGAGAGAGCATCTGTGGCGTTAGCCAGTGTGTGAGTATCTGTGGCTTTAGATAGCGAAGTGAGATATTGTTCAGCGAAGTGCTAGCCGATTGAAAGTAGCAGCGGGCCTCCAGTGAAGTGTAAAGGAGTTTCGATAGTTGACTTGAGAGTTGGCCGGGGTAAGAAACCTCTTAGTTTTATTTTGATTATTTGTGAATAAAGAATTACACACAGCCACGGGCTGTCTAATTAAGCTTTATCTAGTAGCTCAGCCAAGAGATAGTGAGAAGTGTTAGAAGGTGCCAGGATTGAGCTCGTCCGGAGCCTGTGAGTATGCGTTTAGCTTTTTCATAGTATTCTCAGTTGTGTAAAATTAAGACTTGCTCCACTTCCCTTCAGCCCTCATCATTTTAATAAACTTTGTTGTTTTATCTTAAGTACTGAGTATGTCTGCATTTAACTCCCACCACGACCAACCAAACGTTATAAATGGCACTCAGCATGCATATAACGTTACAAATGGCGCCCAACGAAACATCGGACATTGTGAGATTGTGCCACGTGTGTATTTCACCGGTGAGGGTGATATTAGTGAATTTTTAGTTAAATTAGATGATTATATTTTGTTCAATAATATACCTGAGAAAAGTAGATACGTAGTGCTTAAATGCTCATTGAAGGGCGAAGCACTTTTGTGGTTGGAAAATATAGGAAAGTTTTTGATTACTGATGAAGCGAAAAGATTTGAACAAACTGTGATTGAGTTAAAGAAGGCATTTCCTCCCGTTAAAGATAAGAGTATTTTGAAAAAAGAGTTCTATTGTAATAAACTGAATATTTATGAGTCGGCGTCAAAATTTTATCTACGTAAGCTTGAACTAAAAAATAAATTAGATTTAGATATCACATTTGAGGAATTGTTGGACATTGTTTTTCCTCTTTTTAATCCAAATATACAGGACTTTATTGAAGTTAGAGCACCGAAGGATTTTGCAGATATGCATCAGATATTATCGACATATGAGACTCGGCATAGCTCGGATCAACGGGATTTGCGTAGCCCTCGTCAGAGACCTGTCGCGGATAGTAATTTGAGAAATGAGGGGGATCGTAATTTTTTGAGAGGGGGACAGCGAATTCCGGATAATAATTTGCGTAATAGAAATGATGGATATGTCGAATACGAGTAATGGTAATAGGAATTGTAGTGGTGTTAATAGTTTTAGAAGTGGTGAGAGAAATATGTATGGAAATAGACAGAATAGTGGTTATGATCGGAGAGGGGGAGTACGGGACAGGAATGATTCTTCGCAAGTAAGGAGATTAACTTCGTATGAGAATTTGGAAAATAGGTTAATGCAAAAGAGATGTGTTCAGAGGTCGGTTCAGTTAAACTGGTAGGTGACTGTATTTCGGAAGGTATGCAGTCACAGATTAAATCGGAAAAGCCTTCTGTGAGTTTGAATAAAATTACTATTAATCCGGTTGAGTTACCTGAAGTGTTAATTGTGTTAGATGGCATTGTCGTTAAAAGTGTCTTCGATACAGGGGCAGATAAGTCGTTCATTTCTTTTGATTGTTATCGGAAATATTTTTTGTATAAGAAGTTGAAGAGGTCAAGTCTGGTGGTTCACTTGGCACAAGGAGTAGCTTGCGATAATAAAGGTTCAGTAGAATTGGAAGTTGAAATTCGTTCGGTTAAGACATGTTGGGAGTTTTGTGTGTTAGATGGATTAACAGTGCATTGTATAGTTGGTGTGGATTATATGAAGGATAGAGGAATTAGTTTGGATTTCTTTAAAAAGTCGTTAATCGTGAATAATGATGAGAATGTGAGTAAGAAAGAGCATGTTTCAGTGTCAGTTAATTTGGAGGAGTCGGGGTTAAGTGAAATCGAGAAGGAGGAATTTAATAAGTTTCTGAATGAATTTGGAGAGTTTTTTTCTGATAAACCGGGTTTAACGCATGCTGCGTGGCATGAGATTGATACTGGTTTAAAAGCACCTGTTGCTAGTAAACCATATCGTTATGATAAAGTTAAACAAGGTATAATTGATTATCATATTCAAAAAATGCTAGCGGACGATATTATAATGCCAATTGAGTCCCCTTTTGCATCGCCAGTAGTGTTATGTCGTAAAAATAATGGGAAAAGTTTAGATAATCCAGAGGCATATAGGTTTGCAGTAGATTATAGAAAGTTAAATGCGATAACGCAATACCCTCAGTATCCTATTCCAGTTATTGATGACATTTTGGCTAATATAACGAGTACGAATTATATGTCAACTTTGGATCTTACGTCGGGTTATTTTCAGATTGCAATGAAGCCGGAGGACATACCGAAGACTGCGTTCATTACTCGGGACGGTTGTTTTCCTTTTAAAAGAATGAGTTTTGGTTTATCGGGAGCGCCGGCAACGTTCCAGAAGGCCATGAATAATATCCTTAAACCTTTGATTGGTAAGGGTGTCCTGGTCTACCTGGACGATATTATTATAATGGCAGCTACTTTTGAAGAGCATTTAAGATTATTGAGGGAAGTGTTTACGTTGTTAAGAGATGCTGGGTTAAAAGTTAAGTTAGAAAAATGTAAATTTTTGAGAAAAGAGATAAAGTATTTAGGAGTTAAAATTACGCGTCATGGTATTAATATAGATAATGAGAAAATTGAGGCAATTACGTCAATGAGTCCCCCCAAAAATAGTAAGGAAGTGGCGACATTTTTATGAATGGTGGCTTGGTTTGCCAAGTTCATCCCACGTTTTTCAGAGTTATGTGAACCGTTGTATAATTTAAAAAGGAAAAGGGTGAAGTTTATATGGTCATCAGCGGCTCAGAGATCGTTTGAATTATTAAAAGAGACAGTAGTTTCCCCTCCTGTTTTGGCTCACCCCGATTATTCGTCTCAGTTTGAAGTGTATTGCGATGCGAGTGCAGTGGGGGTTGGAGCGATGTTAGCACAGAAAGGTCGACCTATAGCGTTTGCGTCGAGAATTTTAAATGCAGCGGAAAGGAATTATTCGATTACGGGCAGGGAGTGTCTTGCAGTAATTTGGGCTTTGAATAAATTTCGTTGTTTTTTCACTAATATACCAGTTAAAGTCATTACGGATCATTCAGCTTTGACAAAGTTAACTAATGGAAAGGGTTTGTCGTCTCGTATGGTCAGATGGTGTTTGAAGTTAGCAAAGTATAATGTTGTTATAGAACATAGGGCTGGCAAGGAAAATGCGGTAGCGGACGCTTTGTCTCGAAACCCGCATGGTGGTTTAGAGGTCACGGAGGGAATTAAGTGTTGTGCATTGTCTTCGTTGGTGTTAAGGTCACGAGAGCAGTTGATAAGGGAACAGAAACAAGATGAAGAGTTTGGTAGTTTATATCGTTACCTGGAAAATCCTGATGATGTCCCGAGTGCAGATGTGCCTATGTTTGAAAAATGGTCCCGATCTTTTAAGCTTATCGATGGTCTTCTTTTTTATTCTAAAATTGTAAATTCACGTGGTGAATTAAGAGTTTTTATTCCGGCTAGTCTTCGTAAGGCCATCTTGAAAGAATTTCATGATAATCCATTAGCAGGTCACTTAGGAATCAGGAAAACTTATGTTCGAATTTGTGAATCCTGCTACTTCCCTAAAATGCGGGAAGCAGTGCTCGCTTATGTCTCCAGCTGTAGCACATGCCAACGTTATAATTATAAAAATGTAAGTCCAGCTGGCAAATTAATTCCTATTAAAGTAAATTTTCCTAATGAATGTGTAGGTGTAGATTTAATCGGTCCTTATCCTTTGTCTAATCCTAAAAGATATAGATTTGTACTAGTTATAGTTGATTATTTTAGTAAATGGGTAGAGTTAGTCCCCCTCAGGAAGGCTTCTGCACCTGCAGTTGCCGATGCATTTTTGAGAATTATATTTATAAATATGGTGCACCAATTAGGGTAGTGAGCGATCATGGCCCTTGTTTTATTTCTCATATATTTAAGGCCCTGTGTGAGAAGCTGGAGATCGATCATTCTTTTACTGTTCCTTATCGTCCTCAGTCTAATATGGCTGAACGTGTAAATCGTACATTAATTCAAATGATTTCTTCGTATGTTGGTTCTCATCATGCAAATTGGGACCAGTTGCTTCAGCATTTTGCGTACGCACTTCGTACGGCAGTTCACGAGTCGACGGGGAAAACGCCGGCTGAATTGTTTTTGGGTAGAAAAGTCATTACTCCATTCCAAAGGTTAGTTATGGTGACAGATGCGGAAAGTCAGTACATGTGCCAGGATATTGAGAGGTTGGTTAAGGAAGCTTAGGTTCAGATGGGAAAAGCGCAAGAAAAGCAAGCTCAGTGTTATAATATGCGTAGAAGGGAGTTAGAAGTGAAAGTTGGAGATTTTGTGTTGGTAGAAAAGCATTGGTTAAGTTCAAGTCGTCAAAAGAGAGTAGCTAAGTTTGGTCCGAAGTTTGTAGGTCCGTTTGAAGTTTTGGAAGTTCGAAATAATAATTTGGTTGTTGATGTCAATGGTGAAAGAATGACGGTTAATCTGGATCAGGTTAGAGTTTATAAGTTTAGAGAAAATGGTAGTGAAGGTTCTCATGTGTCGAGTGGTGTTTCGCGAAATTCCCGATCCAATGAGTGTCCCGAGTCCAGCACTTCTTCATCTAATTCTTTTCATCAATATTCAAGAAGAAAATTTGGTCAAACAGCTCCAAAAACTGTTATTGAAAGTCAAAAGCCTAGCAATCCGAGAGCAAAGTATGATAATAAAAATAAGAAAAGAGTGTCAAATACATCAGACTCTGTGTGCCATAAAAGACAAAAGATTATAAATTATCCCGTTCCTCCACTTATTAGACAGCAACCTTACAAACATAAATTATCTAATAGTTCACCATCTTCAGTGATTAATCCCCGGAAAAAATTTCGTATGGACACTCGTCAAACTCTTAAAAGAACTCTAGATTCCGAATTTTTGCCTAATAAGAAACAGCATAGATCCGGAAAGAAACGTGGCCTAGGATCTTCAGTAACTTCGGGTGCGTCTAGAAAGAGGAGACAACGCTCAGATTACCGGCCTCAACAGTGTGAATCTCGCCAGGGAGTGACCCCAGCGAACCGGCCAGAGCAGAGTCGTCGAGCGGAACCTACAAGTATCCCACGGCATCCATTCAGAACCAGGCTGCAGGCACGACAGTAAACTGTGGCGTCACTGTACAGTTAAGATGACGAAAGATCCTTCGTACAAGGTTTCTGGGACAAGAGGAGAAAGCCATCCTGTAGTATGAAGCCGGCTAGCAGCGAATCATCTCTATGATTGGGTGATAATGTTCTTTATTAAATTTCTATTAGAGTGCATATATGTGGTAGCAATGTGAAGGAATAGAAAGCAGAGAGACTGTTTTGTACTTTTGGCCATTTTTGGAATTTGTTGACGGACTCACGATTAGTGCTTAATTGTGTTCAAAATTTGTTTGCAAAATTGTTAGTTTTATGTATGTTTGAAATTTTGGTCTTAACTGCTTTTAAAAATTCTGGATCTATTGTTAAATTGTTATGTTATTTGTTAAAAATGTTACTATATTGCTATATTGTTCATGTGTTATAAAATGTATGTTAATGTATGTTTAAATTTTCAGAAAGTACAGATAGTAATTTGGGTTATTTTGTACACGCGCCGCGGTTCAGGCGCGCACGTGTTTTGCGGTCAAGAAGTCCTTGACACGCGTTTCTATCTCTTGTACTAACATTTAATAAATTAACTTTCGTCTTACCGTTCGTGTTTTATGTGTTACGTTTGTACTTTAGTTGGGAATGGTTTCCGCAAGTTGCGAAGTTTTAAGCTGCGTTTGAATTTGAAATTGTATTGTATTAAAATTGAATGTTAATGTGATTTTCTTGCAGGGAAGTATACCTGTGTTATGTATTGAATCTGCTATTTTTCTTTTAGTTAATACAGATGAAGAGCATGATGACGTCATTTTGTAAATTTGATATTTTTTGATTGTTGCATAAGCACAGCGATGTGACGCTGAACGTATGTGCCCCAAATATTGTGAAAGTGGAGTTAAGTTATGAAGAATTTTGGGAGTTAGTTCATTGGCTAATGGGTATGTAGGTATTACGTAGTAGCAGGGTTATTTTAGTATGAAGTAAATTTAATTTTAGATGAGTTCGGAATTTGGATGAGGAAAATTTTTGCGCATTGGGTTTTTTGGACTTGGTGCGACTTCTAGTATTAGGAATGTTATGGAGAGATTTTTGGTAAAATTATAGTTGTATTGCAATATTGAGGAAAATTTCGGAAGTTTAGTGTTTTGATAAATTTTAGCACTCCCGGTGGAGTGGGCTGTTTTGAAAGAAGTAATTAGTTTTGAAAGTTTTACGAGTTTTTGGAAGTTTTACGGAGGCTATTTGTAAGATAGAAGAATGATTGGATTGAATATGTGAATTTTTGAGGCAAACTGAGGTTTTTTTGGTTGTGATGGTTTAAAGTTAATATTTTAAAAGTTGTGTTTTGGTTCTAAATTTCACCCATCACTGTGTTTTTTTTACGGCTCGAAATTTATAACAAGAAAAAGTCCTGGGCATGCATTTGGCCCAGTCCTTTTTCTCTGCGGAGCCCGAGGGGGGGTTGTGAGGGAGTGACATTTGTCATAAAGGCACTCTAGTATTTTTGAGATCGTGACGTCAGTAATTTAACATGTGTAAGCGTAAAAGCGACATCTATCCTCTCTTTTACTTTAACTTTCTAGAGTGTGTGTGCTCTTTCGGATTCTGCAGTTGGCTCGCGGTTATTAGTAATATGTTAATGTGAAGTATCTCAGTTTGGGTGTGAGTGTGTGGTGAGTGTCTCTGGCATTAGCCAGCGAGTGTCTCTGGCATTAGCTAGCGAGAGAGCATCTGTGGCCTTAGCCAGTGTGTGAGTATCTGTGGCGTTAGATAGCGAAGTGAGTATTGTTCAGCGAAGTGCTAGCCGATTGAAAGTAGCAGCGGGCCTCCAGTGAAGTGTAAAGGAGTTTCGATAGTTGACTTGAGAGTTGGCCGGGGTAAGAAACTTCATAGTAGTTTCATTTTGATTATTTGTGAATAAAGAATTACACACAGCCACGGGCTGTCTAATTAAGCTTTATCTAGTAGCTCAGCCAAGAGATAGTGAGAAGTGTTAGAAGGTGCCACGATTGAGCTAGTCCGGAGCCTGTGAGTATGCGTTTAGCTTTTTCATAGTATTCTCAGTTGTGTAAAATTAAGACTTGCTCCACTTCCCTTCAGCCCTCATCATTTTAATAAACTTTGTTGTTTTATCTTAAGTACTGAATATGTCTGCATTTAACTCCCACCACGACCAACCAAACGTTATAAATGATACTCATCATGCATATAACGTTACAATTTAATTATGAGTATATCACGATAACTACATGCGTATTTATACAAACTAAAGAATTTATATATTTTTTTGCTTATTCCTAGAATGTAAATAATGAATTTTTTTTATAGGTATGAATTCTACTTTTTAAACTGTCAAATTTAAAGAAAATTAAATATTGTAGAATATATTTAAAAACCTTTATTTAATGCAATGTAGTACTTTTATGTAAGCAATTTCTACTTTAACAGCTCTCTAAATAACAATTTTTAAATACAAACTGTTCAGATTTAAAACAAACAAAAGCAAAATCGAAGAAATTTTGTAATTAAATTTTCTTTTCTATGTTTTTGCAGCAAAGAAACTACTATAATAGGCAAACAAAAGTAGTTTCAAAACTGGTAAATTTTGTTTTGTGAAATTTAAAATTTAATTACTGAAAAGGACGGAAATCACAAAGGAATGTGTTACTTAGTTTCTTTAAATATCTGGCAACCTTGGTAACATTTAACGTTGTTTTCTAGTGTTTTTATGAGAGAACGTTTGCATTTATGTTTTTGCTTTTGATTTCCAGAAACTAATTTGCTAAGTTTTAATTAATTTTGTTATCCATGAGTATTATTAAAAAGGCTAAACTTGGGTTTTAAAAACCTTATTAAAAAGTTTATAATATTGATATGTGCTATAGAGAGGAGAGATAGAGAGATATGGAGATGTAAATATTTAATTATTGCAAGAATATTTATATAGAAAGGAGGCAATTATCATACCTTTAAAATGAAGATTTATATGAGATAATGTGATATAAACATTATTGAGATCAGAAAGGAAGCTTATATTTTTCAAAAATTAAAAACTATATATAAGTGATGAAACATGAATGTTATCGAAAACAAGGCATATTTATTGATAGAACACATAAAAAGAGATAAAAAAAGAAAAACACTCAAAATAAAGAATATATATACAAGAATTTGCTGCAGCAAACTTACTAGTAACCTCTAGATTAAATTCGTGAAGTTGATATTTACATGATGAAATCAGATTTGTGTTTACTTTGGCAACTATATTTTTTTGCCTCACTTAGGCTTTGTACCATGTGCTGCTGAATTGTGGCAGTGATTTTATTTCTTTTTCGATCATTAGATCTTATCAGTCAATTTGACTGATCTTTGGCTAAAACAATTGTATGCACCACGCTGCTTTTTATATCACTTATATTTTTGAACTAGATCGATATTTAAGACCATCATGGCCTGGATCACTATTTTGTGATTACGCTTTCTTGAGGGTACACACGATCACAAACAGGTAGGCAAAGAACATATAGCCTGTTAGTCGACACCACACTTATTTCCCTTATGGGACTTTTTTATTAGCACTATTTTCTTTTTAGATGATGTCGATATTTCAGATGATGGCGATCACTCTTATATAGAGAAGATACACAAACAATCACATTGGAGACACAGAAGGTACTCAGCCGGTCAGTCAGCACTACAGTCTAAACTCTTGGGAGATCATCTTCTTAACGTAATATAGAAGCAAAAAAAAGATTCATACTTGAAGAATTAACTTACAAAATATAGAAAATCACCAGCCCACGCTGCAGAAAAGGCTTTTTTTTACCTAAACTGCAGCGCGGCTTTTTCGCGTAAAACTCGTAGCTTGCCGCTTTTTCAACTGTTGCCAAAAGGCGTTGAGAAGAAGTGAGGGAGAAAAAGTGATTTTCTACCGTGAATGATTCTTCTCTGTTTCTCCCCACGCTGGAGTGGAATTCACGTGTTTTCTCTCTCTTGCGATTTTCGTATTTGGCTGTGGGGGAAATGAAGTGTTTATTTTTATGATGCGTTTGCTCTGCCGATTGGTTTCGAGTTCTCGCCACTTGTTTACTATATGTAGAGACCTTTCTCTCTACATGTGCATTGATTCAGGAGAAACGTAAATTCTGAAAACAATTAAATTTACAGTAAAAGTATACATCTTTATTCTAGTAATAAATTATTAATTTTTAGCTGTTTTAAAGAAAAAAAAATAAATTAAACATTCTTTTTCGTTTTATGAACGATACGTTTTAATAGGTGCAATACCGTAAGAAAACAGTAACATATTTTTGAAAATCTTTAATGCATTTTAAAATTGATTTCATATGACTTTTTTTTCAAAATCGTCTTTATAATAGCATTAGAAATGTTTTTTTAATGTAAAATATAAGTCCCGAATATATAAATAAAACACACAAAATATAATAATTTATATTAAATCTAGATAATCTGCTGGGAATTGCGTATTTTAAATAGTCACTTCATATGTTTTTAGTAAATCAAGTTATTTTATTCTGTCACAGTTTCTAAAAAATCTGGTAATAATGTAATTTTTTAAAAAACAGGGTACATTTCAAAATAGCTGTTAAGCAAAAAATATTTTTGAATAAATAATTATTACAAATTATCAAATATGATCTAAAAAGTATTGATGCATCACCTACGTAAAACAAGGAAACTATTAGTTGCCCCCCCCCCCCAAAAAAAAAAACTATTAGCTAAATGCTAACTTATACTTTGTACAAACTACATGTTTTTCATTCTGTGAATATTGAAAATTTGTAATAATTATTTATTCAAAAATATTTCTTGCTTAACAGCTATTTTGAAATGTACTCTGTTTTTTAAAAATTTACATTATTACCAGATTTTTTAGAAACTGTGACAGAATAAAATAACTTGATTAGATTGTTAGATATTTTCTGTTAAATTCAGGAATTGAAAGAAATTTACTGGAGCATAAACAAGAGAAATCTCTCTTGGAAATTAATTATTGTCCACATTTCCGAAGAGGGTCGGGCTTCAACTATTTTAAAATATAGATTTGTTTTAAAGAACATTTTTTGTATTATTCCAACAACGATAGAATTTTTAAATAAATATTATGTAACTTACTTACTAACATGATATATTATTTTTATTAATTTTTTACCATGACAATAATTTTATAAACATACTTTTTAACAGAAAATAATTAAAGGGAATGTTATTTCATGATACACCAATTTTTCAAAATTTGTATAACATTGTTGAAGATATCGAATGTAGTAAAACTTTACATCTTTTTCAAAAGAATGTCTTTTAAGATAATTGATCGGAAAATGCTTTTATTTATTTTTTTAAGAAGATAATTGTTTTTTCTGAAATTTATACCATTCAATACCATTGTAAAATAAAAAAAATAAATAAAAAATGCTAAATTCCTTTTTATTCAAGTAACTGCCCATTTGTCAGATATTAAATTTTGAAATTAAATGTTTGTATAAACTCCAAAGTATTTAATATTGTTGCCTAATTTTGTGATCAAATTTGTTTCATAATTTTTTTAACGGATGAAAATGTTCACCTGATTGAAATTTAAAAGTATTTATCCTAAAGTACTCTGTGTTTCAGAAAAAGTATTATTCAATATTTTAATTTAAAAAAATTAAACATAAGATGGTCATCAATAAATGTAATGCAAGAAATCAGAAGGCGCTATCTAAGTTCTTTGTAAAAGGGAAAAAATCGTTAACTTAACCTGAATTTTAAGTCAAAGAAGTTGAACTCTCATCAAGTAACACACAGAGTTGTCTTTTTTTTGAACTTCCTAATCAATGTGTAACTAAATTTTGTTTGAGTTTAAAACAGTTATTGGTAATTATATTTTGATACGCAATATACTGGGTGGCTGAAATGTGTTGGTAGGTTGTTTGATGCTGTCGTTTAATATTTAAAATTTCATAAAACCTGACTATTTTTTAGTAATATTTTTATGGACTTTCATGTGATCTATTATGTATTTATATTATCTAGCTTCTTGTTAAGCCCTGTGTTATTCGTTTGGCTAAAGCCCAATTAGCAGCAAATGGAGAGAAGACATCAGCGATTCCATCTCGCATAAAATTTCACTTCAAAAAGTGCAGAGTATTGCTAAGCAGTAGAAAGAAATAGGATACATTGATGTGAAAAGGAAATCCAGCCTGCCACTTTCAGTCAGTATCCCAAGAATTCCCAATATTATCAAGAAGAGAGATTTTCAAAACGATGGCATAAAACGGAAATGCATTAAAAGAAACTGGATATTTCTTGCCAATGTGTCAAGTATATTATTAAAAACTCTCTTGGACTTGGTAGTTATCATCTTTACTGTAGACAACATTTGTCAAATGATGCCGAAATGCAAGTATATACTCCAAATTTCCAAAGTGCGGCGTACAGAAGATGTTTTGTGGTTCGATGAGAAAACTTTCACTATTGACATGGCACAGAATCGTCAGAAGTATCAGCAACTGGTTAGTTTAATACAGAGAAATGCTAGAAAAAAATCGCCAAACGATTGCTTTTTAAAAAAGAATTAATGGTTTGGGCAAGAGATGTTTCATAAATAAAAAATATTTGATATTATTGATAAAAAGATAAGATTAATGCAAAAATGCACCAATACAAAGTGTTGACCAAGATTGTAATCTCAACAAAATGATGTATTGTTAATGGAATTTTCCAATAGGATTCAATGCCTGCACCGGAAGGATATACAACATTGTTCTTCCTCGTTGGGTGGGGTTAGTTGAGCTCAAACCATTTGGTAGGCCTCCCCAACTGACTGAATTTTGTTCTTTCTCGATGTCCTAGCGCCTGGTCATTTAACAAAGGATGAATGGCCTTAGAACGGTCCGAATCTATACTCACTCGATTTTCCCGTTTGAGACTACTCAGAAAAAAAGTGAAGAGTAAAAAAGTTTATTTGAATTCTCTGCGACGAGAACTTATGAATACTTGGAATGATTTAGATAAGAGTTTCAAATTTTCTTTTAGGTAGTTTTTAAATTGTGTTTGAAAAATTAAAAATGATAGTTTAAGGCGCCTATTGAAATGGCTATATTACTACTATAATTCCAGTGACTATATATTCTGAAATTTATGCTGCATTTTAATCTAGCATTCTTCAGTGGCTGCCTGGGTGTCACCTAATACACCTTAATCAAAAAAGGGGCGCTCTCGAACAACAACGGAATACCGAAGCTCAGTTTGAATACAGCCACTAAAAAAGCTCGTTTTAAAATAATTAATTTATCGGAAGCGTATCTTATGAATTGCATGAAAAATTGTTTTTAGGCTAATTGAAGGCTGTAGAGTTAATTTCTGCTGTCAGAATTGGGTAATGGTCTTTAAAAAATAAAGTTATTTGTGGTCCTGTACATAAATTTTATATACATAATTTAAAAGTAGAGATTATTTTGCAGACATTGGGTAAAAGTAAATGTCTTCTGTGAAATTTTTTTACAGAATTTG
Source organism: Maratus speculifer (assembly GCA_964019185.1). Lineage (NCBI taxonomy): Eukaryota > Metazoa > Arthropoda > Arachnida > Araneae > Salticidae > Maratus > Maratus speculifer. The sequence goes on along the minus strand of OZ025291.1, from coordinate 194,082,434 downwards.
TTGAGGTGTGTATTTTTTTCCACATCTGCACGTGTTTAGATAAATAAAACATAGGAATAAAAATGAACGACATAAGGATAAATAGAGATAGTTAATTTATCGGAAACTTATCGTACGAATTGCATGAAACTTTATTTTTAGGCTTATTGAAGGGTGTAGAGTTAATTTCTGCCGTCAGAATTGACTAATGGTGTTAAGAAATAATTTTTTTCTTTTAATATATAGATAGATATGTACGTAAATTTTATATACTTACTTTAAAAGTAGAAATTATTTTACAAACATTTGGTGTAATTAAATTACTTTTATTTTATTTTTTTACAGAATTTATTGGGATGTGTACTTTTCACCCCTTCTCCACGTGTTGAACCAAATAAAATATAGGACAGGAGGATAAATATAGATTAAAAATAAATATGAGTAAAATTGCGTACTAAAATACATGTTTTCAGAGCATACAAATAAACATATCATATATATAATTATAAAACATATATATTACTAAATTCTGTTATTTATCAGAGTGGATTTAGCAAAAACAATGTTATAATGTGAATTCTAGATAATAATAAAACTATTCCAATGTTGAATTATGATCCTTGGTATTGCAATATTTTCTCCAAAACTGAACGTCTATTTTATTCGCAATCATACAATCCATTTTTCTCTATGACTTAGTAACAAGGACATTAAATATCTTCTGAAAGAAAAAAAAGAAAAAAATGTTTTTACCTGTATACTGAAATTGATTCTGAATGAATTTCATGAAGACATTTTTTTTTTAATTTCAGGAATACTTGAAATCATGAAAGTCAAACAAGAGTCGATCTGATCGATCTTACAGCTTTTATACACGACCTAAGTCAATAAATTTTAATAGTATGGAAATGTTTGCGGAACAACTTTGGAGCTTCTGCAAAATTTTATTTATAGGCTGATAGGCACTAGAAGTGTGACAAGTCCGGCTGCCTAAACTAAACTTTTTCGATCAAAGGTGCCACATAAATAATCAATTTAAGTATAACTGATTTATAACATTGTAATAACAAAAATTAGTAAGATACAAAATATCCGTACCTTTAGAACTCCAATGGGTTATCAGGACTTCGCATAACTCACTGACGGTGAATGACATCAGCAGTCCTAAATAAAAGACATTAAACTCAAAAATAAGAGCCAAAAGTTCAGATGAAATTTCTTTTTAATTTAACATATTAAAACAAACACTGGCCACAAACTTATATATATATATATATACATTTTTTAATTTCTAAATGAAAGTGTTCTCAATTTATTACTTATATTAAGTAAAATTAAAGTTCTAAAGGAAAAAAAATTAAAGATCCTAGATAATAAAACGTTCGTGTACGCATGCATCATTTTTTACTGCCTTCTCATTAAAAAACTAAAGAATATTTTTAATTTTTCATTGCGTAGGTTTAAGATTGCCTTTATACAGCATTACTTAAACACCGCTTTACTGGAAATACTTTGTGCTGGACGAAGTAAAATGAAATGTATTCGAGATCATAATAGGAAGAAAAACACAAACAATTTCTGGAAAATACGATCGAATTACAAATAAAGTGAGGATAATACTTTGAATATTTTGGAGTGAAGAAGATCAGCAAAAATATGAAAGTAAATAATGAAATGATGAATATCAAAAGGGATGTTTTACAAATTATGCAAATCTGACAATCTTGGAAGGTATGAGCATATTCAGAGAAAAAAGTGTTGTCACATTTCTTTCTCTTTCTCTCTCTCACTCTTTATTTTTATTTATTTTTATTATTTATTTATTTATTTAATTATTTATTTTTTGTCTGGAGCTTGGCTGATATGGAAACAAAGGGTGACCCAAAATATTTTAGAAAAAAAAAAAAAAAAAACGACTGAAGAATCATTGAAGATTTATAAATAATTTAACAGAAGAGGTGTTACTACCCCAGCAGCCAAACAATATTGGACCAGTATCGGCTACATCTCGGAGCAATATTGGCACATTTGCGCAATACTGGCATGAAATATTGCTCCAATATTGGGGTGTTTACATTTTGACCTTATTTTGTCAATATTTGCAGCCAACATTATGCCAATATTGGGGTTTCATTGGAAATACTGCCAACAGAACGACAATATTGGTTAAATATTGGGGTTTCATTGGAAATATTTCAAATGTAACGCCAACATTTGTACAATATAGGGAATTCATTGGAAATATTTCCAATGTAACGCCAGCTATCGTACAATATTGGGAATTCATTGGAAATATTTCTAATGAAATACAAATATATTATCATTATTGGCATTCTATTAACAATATATCTAATAAACGAAATATTGGCGCAACGTTGGGCCAATATTGGTTTGTTATTAGGGATTCTCTCTTTTTTCATTTGTACATCATATGTAGTATAGAGTAAGTCTTGCAATCGTTTTAAAAATCCTTTTTTTTACGGATTTAAATGTTTTAGATACTGGAGATTACAAAAAACATATTTTTAGAAAAAAAAAATTGCGGTCCGTCCATTTGTCTCTCTGTGTGTCTGTAAATCCCAATCTCCCGAACAAATTGAGATAGAGACTTGAAATCTTGTATGTACTTAATATACATGAATGTAACGAAGCCTATTTAATATCAGTAAACTCGGTTATACGGAACTATTTTTTGGAACTCTCGAAAAATTCGTTCTGATGAAAGGTATATGAAATTTTTATTTTATTTTTTTTTTAAGGACTTGATGTAAAAGTCTATAAAATAACACAATTTTTGCATAATAAACGAAGTCGATTGGATTATTACTTGCCGAGATATTTGTAATCATGTTTTCCACATTCTTCGATTTTTCATGATTCTTTATTTAATTTAATTTTCAATTAAAAAGTATATTTTAATTGAAAATGAGACGCTTAATCCGACGCAGTAAACTGTCAGTTAATATGATTATTAATTTTGGAGTTATAAGTATTTTTTTTTATCGCAATTCGGAACTACTTGAGTAGTTTGGCGTTATATATAATTTGCTAAAATTGGTTAAGCAGCAATTCATTAATAGATCATTAATATATTTATTAAAATATTTAAATATACGTTTAAATTTTGTTTTGGAATTTCAATACATTTTATAAATATTTTACACACGTTTTATTTTTATATATTACATTTTGCATATGATAAGTATTACGGTGGAACCCAACGAATAGTTTATTTGTATTATTTTTTCCTGGAGCTTGACTGGTAGGGAAACAAAGCTCGACCCAAAATTTATTTGGGAAAAGACGGTTGAAAAATCACTGCAGTTTTATAAATAATTTGAGGGAAGTGGCTGAAAGAAAGGGAAGAACAAGACTCTTTCAGGAACGCTTTTCTGATCACTGATCCCCACTAATCTGTACACTATAAGAAATAAATCTGTGATTCTACACATGTAAGGTTTCGGAAGCCTTTATGCTTAGTAAGCTTTTTTAAATTCACTGTACAAAAATATATATATATATATATATATTTATAAATTTACAAAATTAGTTTTTGAAAAGCTTCAGAAATCTGCAGCTTTCCAAAAGAGTCTAATAAAGTTAGAGTAGTATTAATAAATATTATGTGTAAAATAGGTTGCAGTTATATAAAAAGTTCTAGTAATTTCAGTTTTCTAAAAAATTCTTAGTAATCTTATTAATTGTTTTATTTACGGCGCAAACGTGTATCGGCTAATGAATTTTTTTCTGTTCCCTTTATACAAACAGTTCTCAGATTTCCAGTTTCCTAAAAAAACTTCAGTAACTTCACAGTTATTTTACACTGTAATAATTGGTAAAAAAAAATAGAAATGTTTATTATTTTCTTTTTATAGGGTAAAACAGAGTTACAGATTTTCAAATATTGAAGATAAGTTATTAACACGTTATAATGAAGATTGTTTGAGTCATGGTATAAAATACTAAAATAAAGCTAAAAAAAAACCATTAAAGGATTGCCAAAGTGTTCTTAAAAGCAACTGTTTATTACTTTTATACTTATTTATTTAAAAAATTCATTACAAATAATCCTCCTGCATTTTGTGTCAGATAACACTTTTAAAACTTTAAAAATAAAAAATAAATTCTATATTTCCATTTCTATATAAAATAAATCGTCCATGAGTCCATTAAAGTTTTAAGAAACTTTAATAAAAAATGATGCCGAAGCATTTCAAGAATCTTTCAGAAGCATTTTTCTTTCAGGGATTAGGATACTTAAATTCTAGTACATATATATCTTTCAAAAATGGAAAACACCGAAAATGGAAATTTTTTCGTCTTATTTCTACGTACAAACGTTAATCCCTAGGGTTTACATCCATTTGAAGGCAAATATTGCTTTTAGTGTTGTGTGAAAACCATTAATATTTCGGATTTTTCTATAATCCATAAAAATTTAAAGTACATTACAGTAAATGAGATAAAAAGGTGTAGATAAATGCTTTTTACATAATGTATGGACAATATAATACTTATTACATATGTAAGTAGTAGAGAAAAATTCAAAATAATCTCTTTGTTCAAAATAATTTATCTTTGTTGTGTATGATACACATTTAAATGTTATTTGCAGAAAGTAAACAGCTTAGATTTAATTTAAATTGTAATACCAAAATATGCATGTCCGAAATACTTTTAAAACGTTTCCTAAATTTAACATTTTGTATTTTAAAAGCTGATTTAAGTAATATAAGATACAAAACATAAAAAAAACATACATATGTTGTATAAATATTTTAAAAAGATATTTTGGCTAAGAAAAGAAAAAGATACACCAATTAAGTAGAGTGTAAATTTTGATTTATTTCTTTATATCACAAGTTAAAAATTAAAAAAAATATCTCCTGTAAACTTTTCTATTCTTGTATTAATAAATTACATTGCAAAAAAAACTGTAAAATTGCTTAACATATTGAAGGTAAATGGAAAGATGTAACCAACTCTGTAACAAGATTTTTACTGTTACCGTTACATAAAAAGTTCTAAAAATCCCAATTTCTGTAAAAAAGTTTAGTAACTTTATATTTATTATCTTTAAAGTGTACGTTAGAAGATATAAATATTTAAAAAGATTTATTTGTTTTTTGTTTGTTTTAAATAGCGGCTAATTCCTTTCAAGGATACTTCAAAGTGCCGTTGATACATAAACGTTGGATAAAAATTCAGATTAAAAACTACAACCATATTTTCCTTTTGTTTCTTATTATGTGTCTTATCATGTATATAATTAGATGCATATATAATTATGATGTATATATGACTAGATCATGATACTGTTGGTTAATCATTTGTGGGCATTTCGTACTGAGAAGAATATCGTATAGTTGTATCACTATCGTCTGATAGAAAGAATATCTGAATCTTGCAGACTTGTAATTTTTAAACTCAAAATATTTCATGTAAATGCTAAAGATACTTTTAGATTTTTTTTAAAATATGTAATACTTTAAGTTTCGTTTCATTGATATATAATATTTCGGCTAAAGCAAAAAGTATATCTTTAGTCCTTTATTTTTTTAATCTTATTCGTTAGCTATGCCACATCTTCAACAATTTTATTTTAAAATGTATCTGTGCTGTTAAAAATTTCGTGCTACTTTGAACTAAGATTTGGTGCTCGCAGCTATTACCAGCTGCCACCATAGGGTGGTTCAATTGAAGCTCCAAATCTTGGAACGAGTTTACACCATATTATTTGAAAAAATGGTTTATTGGTTCAACCAAAGTTCCAAGTCTTGGAACAAGATTTCACACTCTTATGGTGGAAGCTACTAAACTCCAAATTTCGGTTCAAAGTAGCACAAAATTTTTAACAGTGTAAGTACCCATGTTTCCCTAGAAAATATATGGGACTGTATGCATCTAATATACAGCTGAACCCCGGTATATAACGAATTCACAGATATATCGAACAAAAATTTTGGTCCCGTTATTTTCCTATTGTACTTACTGCTAATTTATTCTTTTATACCGAACCTCCGAAATTTTAAGAATTTAAGAACTTTTTTCCATTCCACCATCATTTTTTTAACTTTTCCGAAATTGTGAAAAAGGATTTGACTCTAGCTTTGTAACGAAATGAGAAACTTATGCCGTCTAGTGAAAGATGGTGCAAATTAGTGGTGAGTCCATTTATTAAAGGGTAGGAAGAATTGCAATCTTTCACTTTTATGGAAGTCATTCTGCGCGTGCGATCACGCCCGCCTGTCTGTCGATTTCCATTACTCCTATGACAGCTGTTTAGTAAAAAAATATTAAACGTTAATGTACTTATCTAAAGTATTTAAAAATAATTCGAGATATGGCGGTATTGAAAAGAATGTCTTCTTTGAAGCAAGCAATACTGAAAAACGTTCTTTCTTAAATTATAATATCTTTTGTCCAGAAGATGATAAAAAAGAACATTTAAATGAAAAGAAAGTAAACAAACAAAAAAAATAATAAAATAAAATGATTTTTAAACACGCCAGCAATAACTAGTATTGGAATCCAAAACCTAAAAAAACTGTAAAGTTTGCTGTATAGTCGGGAACATTCCTTAAACTGTCTGCCCATCTATCCTAACTTTTACTGATCTCAATTAGAGTCGTTATTTTTTTGTTCGGATAAACGACACTGTACTACATTTTTATTTGCCTTTTTTTTTCTTAATACATAATTTGATAGAAAGGTAGCAGCTAAAAATATACATATTTTATCTGTTCGGATGTAGCGAAACTCCGGATATAGCGAACAAAATCTTCGGTCCCGTGAAGTTCGTTATAACGAGGTACAGTTGTATTCAAATCATAAAAATCTAAGTAAATATTATGTTCAAAATAAGCCCTGGAAGCACTCAAAAATACCTCTTCGAAAAATTCCTAAATTAAACAAAGAAAAGGATTATTTTTATTCCGGGTAAAATATTGTTAAATAATCTATATAAATCAAGGGGGAAAATACGATAGTCTGACCTTTAAAATTTCAGATGTTTTGCAAGTAAAATTAGAAACGCGCATTAGAGCCAAAAAAAAGCAAACTTTACATGCATACACACCGAAATTTTAATCATACGTCAGTTTCAGTTTTGTATAATTAGCTCACAGCCTGGGAGCCTGGGAGCTTATGTGCCCGTTCGTTCTGTATGTGCGCATGTGCGTAACGCGATAACTCATGATAAAAATATCCGATTCACCTGAAACTTTGGATATATTTAGATTCTGATAAGGCGCTTCCCTGACTAGTTTTTGGAGTTCATTGGAAATGTATAACATGGGGAACGGGGGTTAATGCCTCGCCCCTTAATTTATATAAATGGGTTTTTCATGCAGAATTACCAGTTTTCGTTTAAAATTTAGATGTAGGATCATTCTGATGAAACACTTCCATTATTAGTATTATGTGTTCATTGGATAAGTATTAAGGGAGGGAACGGGGGATTCATGACCCTCCCCTTAATTGATATAAATGGGTTTTTCGTGCAGATTTATCAGTTTTTATTCAAAATTTTTATATGATAATTCATATCCCTTATTAGTTTAAGGGGTTCAGTGATTATGTTTAAAATGGGGAAGTGGAGGGAGCTGTTCCCCCCACTTAATTTGTTTTTCGAACGGAATTAACCCTTGACAATATAAGGCTGTAATGTACAATTAGTATGCGTCGCCTGTGAGCTCAATGCCATCAGTTTAATTGGGCAATATTCTTTTTATTGTTATTGCTATTTAGAGACAGTCACGGTACGCATTTTCCTAAAAGTATTATTCGGAGAGCGTCATACATTTGGGATAGAAAACTGCGGTACTTAAAAGTATTGTAAAGGGTTAGTATTTGGAGTTGAAAAATAATTTCCTAGCGATGTTTAAGATATTCCTATTCATGTACCAAACATTGCAGCATGGTTTTTAAATGGGTAATTTAGATAAAATTTTATCATTCTCCATACAAAATCAAAAGCATGATACGCGTTCACATTTTTTTTTTTAATTTAGATATTAAGATAAAGTTACTCATGAGAACTCTACGAGCAACATAACCTGATATTTAAGCACATGCGTTCTTTTATATAAAGTCTAAAGAATCAATACAAGCATTATTCAGGGGCTCATCATCAGAATCGGCTGTTTTTAGAATGATCAATTTAGCGAAAATCGGGCGTTGTTCACACACACACACAAAAAAAAATAATAAATAAATAAAAATAAAACATACTGCACATGAGAGTTCTTTACTCCATGATTATTTTGAATTAAATGAACAATTAATCTTAAATTCGCAATGAAAAATGAAGTTTCAAGAAAAAATCCTTAGAAGTGTGCAAGTATCCGGCTCAGAATTCAAAACTTAGACTTCGTCGAGACAATACTTTACACTCTCAGCTATTTATACAAAATTCATCCAAATTTCTATATAATCAACCCTTAAAGTACTGCGTCAACATGTATGTAAACAGTTTCAGAGGATTAGTCTGATAATCTCAGTTACCAGAGTATTTGTGCATGGTACCAAATATGAATCGTGTCCAGTTAGCTCATTTTTTATTAGACTTTGCTCAAGTTTAATAATACGTATTTAGCAAAAGAATAAGATCAAATAACTGATTTTTTCAAATCAAAAATTATAAACGACAAAAATAGTATATATTTCCCACAATCTAATAAGTAAGTAAGTAAATAAATAAAAAACATACGCAACTTAATATGATAAAGAACATCTGATCAATTTTCCCCGATGCACTTCACATTAAAATTTGTTGATATAAATTGAGGGGATTTTTCAAATATTTTTATAACATTTTTTTTTTTGTTTTGAATGTTTAATTAAGGAATTATTTTTTTATGTTTCTCCTTTATTTGCATCAGAAATTTAGCTTGTGGTTTAGTATAAGATATCAAAAATTTATTAAGAATTGTTTGAAGAATTTCTTTTTAAGAAAAATATTTATATAATTTTATACTAAAAAATATGACTAAAACGAAATACAAAATGTTTCTGACGCCGAAATTGCAACAACAGCAGTATTCTTTTTGCAAAAAATAATTTATTAATAAGAGTTGTCATAATATTTTTCTAGATTTCAACTGATTCGACACATCGTTTTATTTTTTTTTATTTGAAACTTTTATAATGTTATTTAACACTTTTTGTTATAAAGAAAATTATTTTAAACAGAATAATTTATCTTGTTGACTTATTATCCTTTGGAAACTAGAGATGATTTTAAAACCAAGCATTTTATTAAATTTTTTTAGCAATTTAAGTTATTTGCATGAATTTATTAATGAGCAAACGAAACTATTTTCAATTTTTCTTTTCCTCAATTTTTGTGACATTTTCAGCACTTGTTCGGATTAAAATAATTTGAATTTTTTGAAACAATAAGTACTCAAATTTCCGAAAAAGTTGAGTTTCTCTTTTGAAAATGAATTAGTCTATGAAAAAAAAAAGAAATATTTTTAAATATTTATTTCATTAAATCCAAGCAAATATAAAACGTTTGTTTTACAAATTACAAAATTCACATATGCTAAGGAATATTTATTCTTGGATCCAGTAACTAATCCTAAGTACATAAAGAAGCTTAATCCTATGTAAACAAATAAGTTGCCTTTTGAAAATTGTATTTCTTAATTCTTTACATAAAAAAATTAAAAATAAATGTTTCTACAGAAATTTTTAAACACCCTCTAACATAATCTGAACAAGAAAATGACTCTCATTTCGAGATTAGTTAATAAGATATGCATGTAAAATATCTGAACTAAACGATGTAGAAAAGTGTCATGAATATTACGTCTAAATTTATTTTAGAATTTAGGAAATAAAAATACCCTAAAATAAGTTCTGAAACGCTTTAAAAGGCATATTTGTCATTTTACATCGAACACTTATCTCATAAAAACAAAATTATGTAATTCACACTTTTGCGATAAAATTTATTTTCATATAAACATAGATGGGATGAAAGTAATAAGCGTTTATGATAAAATAAAATAAAAATATGTATAAAATTCAATTAAAGCAAAAGACAAAATACAAAATACAATAATACAACTTGATTCATTCACAAATTTCATAATAGGAATTACAATTAGTTTATAGTTTTACTTAAAATACATTTTAAATATTTAAACATCTATTATATTTCATTTATAAAAGTGACTAAGATAGAAGATATGTTACAAATTAAAAAATATATACTTTATTTAAATTCCTCGTAAATTGAGACCTGCGACAAAGGAGTAATCAAAGGGTATAAAGCTTGTAAAAATTTTGTTGCCATTCCACATCTCTTTCACGCTTAAGTTTCAACCAATCCATTACAGACAATCCCCAAAAATTGTTAAAAAAACAATCAGATATGTAACGACGGTACAATACTGTGTATAACCAACGTATGGTTATACATTATTAAAATTATTGGTCTAGTTAACTAAATTTTGCTGCTCAGTAGTTGCCACTATAAGATGGTGAAATTTCGTACTAAAAGTTTGAGCTTCCTATTTCAACCTCGTCCCAACTATTGGAACTGTGCATCAACATTAGCTCCATATATTGGTTCAAGATTTCATCATCTTTCGGTAACAGCTATTGAGCACTAACATTTGGTTCAAACTAGGTCACGATTTTTAATAGCGTACATACACAAACCTTAAGCACACATTAATTTTCCTTTACACGATGCAATCCGAAGTTCCTTCTACTTCAAATTTAAAAACAAAGTGATGTATGTGAAGAAATAGACGTATTAATAAAAATGGGATGAAAGTTAAATATTTTCCTCAAAAAAAAATTCAATCCAAAGTACTACCTTAGATTGTAACAAAGAAATACCTTGGTGGTGCTACTGCTAGCGACATTAATAATTAAAGGTTCTTCATTTCAAAAGGAAGTTACTTATTTGAATGAACGGAATGGAATTTAATAAAAATATTCCCTGAAGATTTTGGCCTGCAGGCTAAAATTAGTGGATGTTAATGAAGATGTATATTTGTAACTTGCTATACCTGTATTTTTGATTTCTTAGTAATATAGCCCAAGGAAAAAGATGAGATAGTTAAAATTCATATTCTGTATTTCGTAAGAAACATATTTATTACTGTTAATTAAAAAATTTAAAAAAGCTGTTTTAAGTTTTATCTATGTGTATTTTTTATAATGAAAACTAAATTAATTTACCGCCGTATGGTGATATTCATAGCTATACATAAAATAAGAAAGAAAAATCTTGCATCAAACATTGATTATGAAACACTTTCTAGCACTTCCAGAATACTTTAAGAAAACTTCATCGTTTAGTAATGTAAAGGCAATACTTATGTAAACATTTTAGAATATAATAACGTATTGGATAACAACATTTCAACGAAATGGAAAAATACTCCATATATTTTTTACAGCTATGTATATCATCTATAGATTTGTACAGATATTACACAATATACTAAACTTAGTTCAGTACGAACATTAAGAATGCAGTTGAATTTCAACTTTAGAAACTTCTAACAATAGACAGAAGCATACTTGAACTGAGGACTTGACTGGCTAATTTCGCATTATACAAAATTTAAATTGTGTTCTCACAGTTAATCTGTTCTATTGATAAACTTGCAAACAAAAAACGCAATAATTTGCAAAAGAACCTAATTCTATCCTTTATTTTTGCCACTGTAAAATCGTAACTTACAAAGAAAATCAAAGTGCACAGAGGTTTTTCGCGAATTACCAAAATTTGAATTTTTGTAAGACGAGTAATTTAATAACATTAGCAAGAAAACTTAAAAGAAATTGAAGAGATAATGCCAGTGATGACAGTTGAAGTTTTACAGGCCATTACATTAATGAAAAAAAGGTAAATGCATTGGAGAAGACGGAATTACATTTGACTTATCAAAGAACCAGGAGTAGAATTTAAAAAAAGGCTATCCTTATTTTTTCTAAATATCTTTAGAAGTGAGATATGCCTGAAGATTATAATAATATTATGATGGTGCTACTTTATAAGAAAGGGAAGAAGGAAAATATTAAAAATTAATATCGATCAGTTTATTATCAGTGATTTATAAAATTTTCACCAACTTTTTAATGACAAGCTTGAATCAGCTCTGGACTCAGCTCAACTTAGATAATAAGCAGGATTTCGAAGTGGATTCAACACAATGGATTATATCCAAAGACAAAAAGAACTTATAGAAAAACATAAAGAATATAAATTTCTTATCTTTCTTGCCTTTGTTGATTATGAAAAAGCATTTTATTCCATCTGCACATAAGCAGTAGCAGAATCTTTGGAGGACATTGGTATAGACAAACCTTGCATCAATATCATAAAGAAAATTTTCAAGAAACTAACAGTAACTATCAGTTTAGAAAAAGGAAACCCGAAGATCAAGCTCAGAAGAGGAGTAAGACAAGGAGACACCATTTCACCTAAGCTTTTTACTGCTGTCTTAAAAAATATTTTCACGAAGATTGGGAAAACAAAGGGATTAGAATAAATGAGGAATATTTAAGTCATCTCCGGTTCGCTGACGACATTGTAATTTTCAGCATCATCCCTGAAAAAATTCAAAATACGCTAAAATATCTGGTAGAAGCTAGCATTAATATGGGATTAAAAATAAAATTGGAAAATACTAAGGTAATGTTCACTTCATTTACATCAAAAGGTGGAGCACACCAGGAGATGTAAAACGACCAACAAGACGATCTCAAGTAATATGGAATGACGAAATCAGAAAAGTACCCGGTGTAAGTTGGATGATGAAAAGACTAGATAGGAAACATTTGGAAAATCTGGGGGAGACCTACATTTAGCAGTGGATCAAAAACGGTTGATTATGATGATGATAGGTAGTCATGTATCCATTGCTTTGAATAATTCTGTATATGATTTTTTTATATACTACAAATATCTCCATGTATACTAGTATACTAACTGTAGTCAAGCTTCACAATCCATAACTCTAATTAAAGAATACCTTTAAGCAATTCAGGCTCATTCTACTTATGAGATCGTTTTGTATAGTGCTTACAAATGGATTTGTGTTTGTGTTACCCGTTTTATATAGTTTGTAGAATTTATGCATTCCATTAGTATGCAAAAATCGTCGACCAATTTCAAAAAAATATATATAAATCACCCAACTACTCGACCTAATTATTCAAATTCGCACAATTTTTATTTTCAGTAACGAAAGAACAAATACATTAATAAAAGATTAATTGAAAGTCAAATAAGATATTGAATTAAAAGCAGTTGATAGCATAACAAAGATGTGTAAACCTGTTTAATTTTCAAGTGAATGTGTTATATACGATCAATCATTATTGATATTTCATCTTATAGGTTTTAGATATTAATTAGGTCTACGGGATAATCATGTAGAGCAAAAAAAAGTTAAACTTAAAAACGCATACTGTAATTGAAAACTCACTCTCAATAACTATCACCAATCCACTTCACATACGTAATTGCGTCCAATATATTTTATGTGCTACTAAAGTAAAATAATAAATACAAAGCATATTATTTTCTATCAGAAGTAGCCTCTAATAACTTTTAGTGTTAACATAAATTTCATCGTGTTTTAAATAGTAAAACATAATTGAAATACGCTGCAAAAAATTTTTCAACATAGAACTTTATAAAACTCTCTTATGATGACGACATAGCTTTTCGCTGGATTTTTAAATTTTTTCGCGACAATGACTTTCTAGGAATGTTCTTATATAGATGGCATTTAAGATTGGGCCGTAAGTGTGGACTTCCTCAGCGAATGCAAGTGCTTTCACTTTATATAAGCATGTCTTTTCAGTCTTTAAATTGAAATATGTTTCTTTACTATCGAGATTTATGCATTTTATTTTAAATGAGGGCGGAACTAAATACTTAATAATCAGAACTCCTGTTTTCTAGTCTTTTCGAATCATTTTGGCCAGCCTTTTGTTTTTGAAGTGCGCAATATTTTCACTATATATAATGCGCTAAAATTTGTTTAATATTTAAATTTCATAACAAACGGAGAGTTGAATCTCTAAATTATCACTCATACAGGATAATATAGTTGATATTTTTACAGAGAGATTTAAAAGATAAATGAATTTTAAGTGCACCATTTTGGATCAGTTAATGATTTTCTTAACATTGCATATTCATTACATTATATTAAAAATAGTGCGGTATTCTGGAAACAGAATTCTGATAATTTAATTAATTGAGGTTTTGGTGTGTAAAATATCCTATGTATAATTTATTTTTTCGTTACCATTCCTTTCAATTATGTTATCATTTTTTTAATTGAAAAGAACTTAGCATCATAAAAGCGATCTTCAAACACTTAAATTTGATTTAAATAATCTGAATTCCTGTAAATGAACACTCGATATTGCACCTTGCACCATTTTTCATAGGTAATATTATTTAATGAGTTTTGTTATTTCTTGTAAATTCATGTTTATCTAAGCATATTCACAGACAGGTACGGTGACAAATAATAATAATAATAATAATAAAATCAGTAATAATAATAATAATAATAATAAAAATTATTAAGTATTTGCGAAAGATTTAAATAAGGGGTAATATATATTTGCATTTATATGGTTAATATAATGCTACAAATGGTAATTAAAAAAAACTAGAAATAAAATCGAACTTCAGATATTTTTTAGTTTAACAATAAGTTTTCAAAACCCAGTTATTTAATGCCGAATAAACAAAGTATACAACTAATCAAAATAAACAAAGTATAAGCCATATTTAAGAAAACAATCCGGAAGGTTTTTAAAGAATTGAAAAAAAAAACTTAAATGCAGAAAGCTATTTGAAATTTTACAAAATCTGCAAAATGAAAGGTACGGAATCTATAGAGAACTGTTTTATATGTAAAATTTTTATCTGTACATGTTTCACGAAAGAGTACAGTAGCAGGAAAATGTCTACAACCATTCTTCAAAGACTTTCCAATAAAGATGAAGCAGATAGAATTTCAGCTTAAAGCACTTGTTAAGGGAAAATATTTCAAAATACCGATTTCAACATTTTGAATTTTATTATAAAGACTACATTTAAATAATTCATTTTTATTTAGACATAAAAATTTTAGTCTTAGTATTTTAATACTCTATAAATTTGTTTTTTTTTTTTTGTTTTTTTTATTTTCCAAATTTAAAATTTTAAGTGGCATACAAATGAGCGATTTTTTTTTTGTATGGTAGTTACTTTAATGGACACAAATGTAATAAATCATTTAAAATTTTTAAATCATATAATGTAAATAAGACACATATTATATAAATATCAGACATTTAAAGTAATATTTAGTATGATTCCATTATTATTTAACTTTTTAACAGCTATAATACAATAATAGTGAAGTCCCTGTATATTAAAGGGTTATATAAGTTTTCGTTCGTTTGTATGTATTAAGAATGTTGTTTATATGTCGTAGGCTAATTGAGGGTTCTGGGTCTTTGTGAAAATTAAAGTTTACAGGACAAATTAATACTCTTTTTTTCCAATCAACATATAAATATCAGGCTCATTGCAAAAATTCTTGATATTTGAAAATTCTGAGATTTAGAATAAATGGACTATCACAATTTGTCTCTGAATCAGCTTGATATTATTTATATTTCTTAACAAAGTTTTAATAGCTTTAATTGTTTCGGGTCTTGATATACAAATATACATAAAAACTCTGAATCAATTCTATGCATAGCTTTATACTCTTTTGATGATACAGGAAAAATGTAGCACTATTACAGCGATCCCTTCCGGAGAATATTTTCGAACTCATTGAGAAGAGCTGGCAATAACCAAAAATAATCATAAAAAGTTTGGTACAAAATATATGTATGACTTTTTGATAGCAGAATAACGAAAATGGTAAATGCACCATCATAACAAGACCCCTTTTAAGGAATATTCCCAAAACTCGTTTTTACTCCAATCAATTGCCTGAAGCAGAAATTTAAAAGAAAAAGCAAAGTTGGTATAGTATTAAACTAATAATATTGAAGTGTAACTACAAATAAGTTCACAAGTATAACTACTATTTTAAATACACTGTTAATAATTTGGAACTTTTGCTGCATCTTTAATCCAGCGCTTCTATCGAAAACGATTACTTCACTGTATTATGGAACATTCTCATTGGTCAAAATATAGGTATTCTATAAAAACGATGGAGTGACAATGCAACAAAAGTTTCAATTTTTAACAGTGTATTTAGATGTACCAGATAGAAGAAAGTTTTAGGATTGTCACGACATTCAACTACTTTATTTTTAAAAAATAATCTGGTTTATCTATCGATTCTATATCATAAACGTGATAATGGCCACAGAGTGGTTTAAAACTGTCACTTTTTAGACTTTTTTTCGAAAGTTTTTATCTTTTGTGAACATTAATAGGTCTTTAAGTAAACATTTTTATTATATGGGCTATGAACATTATCAATTTATTGTCTCGTATTTTTTTTAATTTTACGCATTTATTTTTATAAAGCATGAAAGATAAAAAATAAATAATAAGCTTAAATGTGTTTAAATTATATCTTCGGAAATACTGAAAACATCTGAATATTTTTTTTTTTTAAATAAAAAATACAAAACTTCCTTTATATCATTTTTTATCAGCGTAGACAGATTAGACTGTAAATAAAAGCCTTTTTTTTCCTATAAATATTATCATCGAATCCATTAAAGTTTAAAATAACTTTGGTAAAAAATGATGCCGATTCATCTCAGGAATTTTTTAAAAGCATTTTTCTTTCAGGATTAGGAGTTTTGAAGTTTAATATATGTTTCAAGATCAGAAAATATTTTGGTGTTATTTCTCAATATTAACTATAATCCACCCGCATTTATGTTTTCCATTGGAAGGCAAATACATGATTGAGTATACTCTGAAAAAACATTTATGTTATGAGTTTTTATGTAATCATTAAAGAAAAGAACATTATTATAACATAACGATCAAAGCTTAGATAAACATTGTTTTGATACTATATCTGTAACTTTTCTTTAATTGTATTTGTAAATGGGATATCAAAAATAAAGTTATTCAAACATATTTTGTAGTAATATTCTCGGAAAAAAATGCTATGTAACTTGTATAACTAGAAAAAACAACTAGAAAAGAAAGAAATTATTTTTAAAAAATCTCATGTATGAAACTTATGTTAGTTGAAATATTTCTTTATTTTATACCTAATACATATATAGAAATGATTATTAATAGTAAATGTCAAACTCCATTATACCGGATAAACTTGTCTGCTCGTGACGATGACGTCATTTTTCGAATGGCAACATATAACGGTAAAATTTCTCCTTATGGCATTTTTTAATTTATTCTTATTATTTTTAATTAAACTAAAAAAATATTCTCATTTTGAATTTTTATGTCGTCAAGTACAATATATATATACATATATATTTATGCAAATACTGTATGTCTGTACATCGCAGTCTGTTTGAAAGCTGTATTGTTACACCATAAAGTTTGTTAAATAAAAAAAAATACGTTACTAAATTTTTCTATTAAACCGACATTCCTAGAATTTTTTATGTAACACCAACAGCGATAATTCATGTAAGAGATACACGCTTACACTGATAATAAAGAAATATGTGAGAATAATATACATTATTTTGGAAACTGGTATGACTATAACTTTTTATTTAATTGAAAACAGGGTTATAGATAATGTTTCTGTAAGATTATTGTAATTATAGTGGATTCTTTTGTAAAACTACAGATATATGTAACTTAACAAACTCTACATTTTGTAGATCTACTTCTGTTTTTGTAGAGTATACAGATACAATTTTATTAAACGTACATATTTCTGTTACTTTACATGTGTAGATTTACGGTTTTTTCAAGTATATCTTGTCTTATGGTACTACATTTTTATTGTCTTTAAAGCAATTTTCACTCCTTGATGGTTGTGCAAACGGCTGGAAATGTTAAATCTGGTTGCACATAAATTAATAATAATAATATGTTATTATTTGATTTTTGACGTTTATTGAATAACTAAACTGTAAATGCTTAGAGCTGTTGTGGAATTTTGGGGAATAAAAAAGGTACTTCTTTTGCGATCCAGCAAAAGCACTTTGAAAAAATCCAGATTAGAAAAGTAGAGTACGATCATACTATGTACGGCCATATTTTACAAAGCTTTAAGAGACTTGGAATAGTGAACAATAAAACATCGACTGCAGAGCGATTAAATCTTTTTGCTGCTTTGGCGATATATTCATCCAATAATTCAGGATTTTAGGTGGAGTGGCGCATTTGATTGTGCTCCATCTTGTCTAGATGTATGTATCTGTCATGTGCTTCTGAGTAGATGACGAGGCCAATTAAGCACATATGCATAATGATTCCGTTAGACAGTGATATAAATATGGTATCCCTATTTTTCCTATGATGTGATTGTGTTAAAAATAATTAAAGTTTAATTACGCAACCATGATTTATCGAAGTTCCTTTATATTCATTTTTGTTTCTTTTGAGCTGTTTCAAATAATGCAGCAAATATTACTGTTAAATAATTTCTATGTAAATATATGCTGAGTTACAGTTTTTGTGATCAAGTACACTCTAAAAAATAAAAGTGTAAATTAGACGAATTCACATATATATGCGTGTAAATTCCTAAAATTACACACCTTACATGAAAATTACCCACTTTCTGCAAAATTTTGCCAGTTTTTATGTGTATTTTAGCTTACAAAACTGAATATGTATTTTGTTATCACTTGAAAATCACAAATAAATGTGTAAATAGTGAAAAATGCCTGAATTTACACAAACTTGTACGTTATTGTAATTAACACTTAATGATATACACATAGGTAAGTGTGTAAATTTCTAAAATCATCCACTTCTCATAAAAAAATACACATTTACCACAAAAAATACCTATCTTAATGTGCATTTAGTTTATGGCATTAAGTTTCTAAGTTGTTATCAGTTCATAAACTCAGAAAAATGTGTAAATGTAGATAACACCTGGAATTATTCTAATTAATATGTTACAAAAATTATGAATGCGTGGATTTTAAAGTAGAAAAGGGACGTTACGAAAGGGGTGGGAGGCTTAGATATTATTCAGAGCTACACTTTTTATTTCAGTAATCCCATTCATAAATAACATGATGTCATTGCATTGCTATAACAGCATTTTTAAATAATAAACTAATATATATATTTATTTTTATAGGATACCCTGACCACCTCTCTCACCCTCTCCGTTTCAGCAGCACGTGAGTATTTAAAAGAGTTTTAAAAAAAATTAATCTCGACAACATGTAACAGTATTCCGTTACATGTAAAGTAAAATTTTATTCATTTAATAAGTTAATTTTAATTTCCTAATTACCTTTTGAAATTTGTGCATCAAATGTAAGAATGCTTGATTTTATAATTCCTGGTTTTAATTAAATCGTAAATTCTTTCAGCCGTCTCGCAGACCACTGTTTTTTTCACAATTTTACTTGTAATTTTCAGTAATAGTGTTAGATATCATTCTTAAAGAGAAATCAGGAAGACTTCCTAAAGTGGCTTTATAATAGAGATATAATCCGACCTTATACTTATTCATAAATTTAAATTATATTTTTTGTACAGTTCTTAATTTTTCTGTTGCCCTCCCCCTCCCCTTAATTTAAAGAACGGTAGTTTAACCTTCAGTAGAATCTAAAAACTATTTCGAATTCATTTAATATGTAACATAAAATATAATTCATGCAATTAAGATAATTCTAAATTCGTATCCTGAGTTATTTTTACATTTTGCACATCGAATATAAGTATGTCTTATTTTACCCTAAGTTATTTTAGCCGTTTCGAAACTTGTAATCTTTTACTCATTTCAAAGTTTAACTTGTAATTTTACTTTAACTTTAGTTCGTGGTACAATTTATGGTCCTGTTCACGAATTACTTCGATCCCGAGTTAAACGCGAATCTAGCATCGAAACTTAAAATCGTAATCATGGTTGTCTTGGCATGATCAGGTTTAAGTTGAACACAAATGGCGGGTCCAGCTGAATGCTAGCGGTCGTGTTGAGAAAAATATGGAAGTTATTCTCCTATAAAATGTAAGGTACGTAATTTCATACTTTCGTATTACCTTCAATTCTTTTTATCTGATTTGTTTATATTTATGTATAAATGTAAATGCTATACGTTGGACTGTTTTTTTTTTACATATAAGATTTTTTTTACATGAATAATTTACTTTCCTTAAAAAATGTCAACATTACCTTACTCCTGATAAAGTCCATTAAAATAACAACTGTTGTATCTAAGATTATTTATGTCTTGAAAAAATTTCATCTTAAAAGGATTTTATGAATGTATTTTAACAATAGCAAAATAAAGGTGAACATAATTTTCCTTTTTTGAGGGGGGGGGGGGTCGGTATTAAATTTTGGGTCAGTTGTGTGAAAGATATTACAGTTTATTTATAAACTACTAAACAAATGTATATCATATCTATAAATTATATATTCTGATCTATAAGTTAAAAAGTTCATTTGAGTTATATTTATTTATTGAAATTTCTTTAAGTTTTTTTTTAATTATTAAACTTATAATGTTAACTAAGTTTATCATCGATGAAAATTATAGCGTTGTTTTTAGTTTCTAAGCTACATTTTCCAATTTTGAGAAATTTGGAATATTTTTTTATCCTAATTCCATTTAATTTTCAGCTGTGTTTTAATTTGAAAATATTACAGAAGAACTATGTTCCACTAAAATAATCATAGTAAAGAACACATAATTTTTGCTCGTTAATTATAGATATAATAAAAAACACAGAAGTAAATTGCGAAAAGACACAAATACGTTGATTTAAAATAACCTTAGACTAAAAATTCTGAAGAAAATTTATATTAAAGTAATGGCTTTTTATTCAAATAAACATTTTTCCATTGCAATTTTGTCTATTATTACAGAATTTATATGACTTAAAACATATGATTGTATGTATATAAAATATCCCCCGCCGGGTGAGTTTTATATACTTAAGACACAAATGGTAATTGCCAAATAAATTCTACCAGCATTAATTTCGAAAATTTATAAGAGTCAATTGATATTTGGATATAATCACAGTATTTCTTATTTTATTTTTTACTATAGCTGATAAATAAAAATACTCATTAGTTTGATAACTAAAATTTTAATTTGAATGTCTGAAATTTTCATTTATGAAAACACGAGTCATTTCATTAATGTTAAAATATATTTGCATTTTTTTTGAAAAAAGAAACAAATTTCTAAATATAATCTTATATGCAAAAGATGTTATTTTAATTATTCAACAGCCTTTTTAATAATCTTGATAATTTTTTAAGGTAAATTCTTTGTAATGATGAATATTTTTTAAAAGAAAACAATTCAACATATAATATAGGTGATTTATGCATATACTAGCAAAAGCCATGCTTTGTTTGGATTCGCGAAGTATTATGCTATAAGATAAATATTTGAAAGTAATAATATATTTTTAAAATTATTTTTGCATCTTTATTAAGCAAAAATGTAATTTTATGTTTCGGCGCATTTTAATTTTAAAATGTATTTCAACCAAATAACTAAGAATTTCCTCAGATTGTTTATTTATGATATAAGACTGGTATAAATAAAAATATTTTCGAAGTAGAATTATCCAAATATTAATTAATTTTATTTGTTTACAATTCTTTTATTGCCACTACATAAAAACATAATGTAATTCTTTTAAAATTCATAAATATCGTCTGCTTAAATGGTTTCACAAAATAAGAATAAATTGTGTATTTGAATTCCTAACACAGAAAAATACTTTTATAATTGAATGTTAATAAGAGAATTTTCACAAATTTTAATTCATTAAAATTATGCTATAATTTTTCTAAAAAAAGGTATTTTATACATTTTATAAAAGAAATCATGAAACTATACATAGTTAAAGGAATGAGCATAGTTTGAAAATCTGAAAGCAGTTTTTGAGATATTTTATCAGAATAATGAAAATATACTTTATTTATTTATTTATTTAATGATGATTCTAGCTATAATTACTGACCCCATGATTTAAGTTTTTCTTCTAAAAACGTACGTGTTTCACTTTTTATTTGAAAAAATGCGTTCGTAAGGGAAAACCATGCAAAATAAATTAATCAAAATAATAATTTTTTGAAAAGTATTTCTGTAAAAAAAATAATATTCTGCAAATCTACAGATCATAATTTATATGTGTGTTTAATTTCAAGTGAAAATACTGTATAGTTTTTTTGTAAAGTGTACGACAAACTGTCATTTAAGTGGCCTAGTAGAGGATTCGCTTCTCTCATCCTAATAAACAAATCAGCTAAAATGTTTGCGGGTAATATGTGTATGTGTGTGTGAGATGAAGATTACATACCTTTTTCTATTTTTTTATAACATTTTAAATTTTACTCTTATAACTGCATGTAACACAGTATCTCGAGTATATTTGACTTTGTATCTTGAGTCTGAAAAATAAAAAATGAAAAATTGAGTCTGAACTCTGAAAATAAAAAGTGCGAAGATTGCTAGTCTAAAATCTATCATTGATTAATTAATTTTTTTCTTTGTCTTAATTTTTAATTGCATGTACTAAATAATATCAAAAGAGGGGAAATATAAATTTAAGAATCAAGGAATAATATAGGAAAAAAAACAGCGGATTTTATGTGTATATTTAGAAGAGAGTGGAAGGAATGGGACATTTCTTACAAAAATAATAAAATCAAATTTATTTTGACAAAAATACAAAAATCTTGATTTATAAAATACAAAATGAAACACTTTCTAATGTCCTTGAACAATATAGATACATAATTTGAAAAATCAATTTTATAATTAAAGAAATTGTAAATTTCAAAATGTGTCTCATATTTCCCTATTAACAGAGAAGTAACATTTGTACTCCGATGGTTGATGGGGAATATCGAAAACTAGTGTCTTAAATGGCAATATGCTGAATTTTAGAACCGTAGCTGCTATAGTAACATAGTTTTAGAGGGAGGGGTGAAGTTCTAAAAACTTATTTAGAGGTAGTTTTTAAGAAGAGGAGGGGGGGGGTGAGTGTGGGAGTGAGCTGTAATTTACACAGTTCTTTGCGTAATATGTAAAATATGCATATTGGATGGAGGTTCAATAACTTTTGTGTCTAGTGTATATAGAATATCTGTACTGCAATGGGTTGATGTATAATATCGAAATCTAATGTCTTAGTTGATTTTATGCTTAGTTTCAAAACCGTAGATGCCCCCAGGGGAATACCTTCTTTAAGTATTTACGGGTTTCGCGATCCCGGATTCCTGAGCGATCTATCGCCTTTCCTTTTTTCTTCTCTGTTTTAGTTGACTATCCTTTTCCCTTTGTTTCATACTTTTTAATCTTCTCTTCTCAGTTTGTTATCCCTCTCTGTTCTTGTTTGTGTTTTTTTTTACTAAGCCTTTGTTCTTGTTTGCGTTTTTTACTAACTCCTTGTGCTTGTTTTTACTAACGTTTTGTTTACATAGTTCTTTGTTGTACTAACTTTGTTCTCGTTCTCTGTTAAAAAAAAAAAAAAAGGGAAAAAAATTAAAAATGTTCGAAAAGACAAAAAATATACCAAGTTTTTTTTTTAAGCTCCCTCTGAAATTACTTCTTTATATACAATAGTGGTTTTTTTTATTCACGTGAGACACTCTGGGTGTTGAGGTTTCTACTAACCTCATCGACTCGTTTCATCCTTTTTAGGATGATATCGAGTCCCAGGGTGCAGGACATCTCCGAGCTCCGGTTCCAAGTACGGGGGGCGCCATGCTTGCATGGTGGTGGTTAGGAGTGGCTTTTGCTACCAGGCGACTGGATCCTTTCGACGTAAGGGCCGGCTGTAGTTGGACAGAGCTGTAAAGGCTTACCTACGGCTACCCATTCTCCCTGGGAAAAACTGGAGCTTTGGAGATGATATCGAGTTTAACCCAATGTTCGAAAAACGTGGGGGTCTTTTGAAAATAGTTTTCGCTCTTTTGAGACCTGCTTCAGACGTGACGATAAGAAGAAGGGTCGGTGACCAGGCCCGATTCCTGGCGTTTTATACATTCTCTCTCTAAATATAATTACAACTATAGGAAATGAAATATGCGATGTGGAGGTCCCACAACCACTCACTGAGGTGAGCTGTGTCTTTAATAAAAGTGATAATCAGGACCATAAAAAATCTTGGACTGAGAGGGTTGAAGATTGTACTTCCAATATGGAATGTGACAATCGCAACTCTGTAGCCAGTAATGCTGAAGGCAGATTCTTTGTGGTCAAACGTGATGAGGGAAGTTTTGACAAAACTTCTACCTTTTTGATCCACAAAGCTATCCAGGGATTGGTTGGAGAACCTAAGACTATAAAAAAATTACGATCTGGGGAGCTTCTAGTAGAAGTAAAAAATAGCCAACAAGAGGAAAATATAATAAAATGCAAACAGTTCGCAAGCATTCCTGTCTCTGTCAGCCCTCATAGAACATTGAATACATCTCGTGGAGTAATTTCTGAACCTGACCTCGTACATGTTACTGAAAAAGAAATAGCAGACAATTTAAAAGATCAAAATCTAATACAAGTTAGAAGAATAAAAATATTCGTGATGATCAAATACCCACAAATCAAGTACAGATTCCTACCAAACACATTATACTCACGTTTAACTCACCAATCTACCAAAATATATTAAAGCTGGATACTTGTCATGCTCTGTCAGACCATACATTCCTAACCCACTGCGTTGCTTCAAATGTCAATGCTTTGGGCATTCAAAAATAGGATGCAGAGGTAAACTCACCTGTGGCCGGTGTAGAGCCATTGGCCACGAAAGTGTCCAATGCAACGCACAACCTTACTGCGTAAACTGTAAAAGAGACCACCCATCCTATGCCAAATCTTGCGAACAGTTTAAAAAGGAGAAAGAAATTCAGACATTACGCACTAAAGAAAATATTTCATATCCTGAAGAAAGAAAAATAGTAGAAGCCAGAACACCCAAAGTTGGTGTATCTTATTCCGCTGCCCTATCCAAAACAACACAAAAAACGTATCATACCATTGCCACTCAAACTGAATTCTTTATTGAAACCGACTGCCAAACAAAGCAAAAAGATAATAGCTTATCTAACTATTCTGGCAAAATTACATGATCAACACAGTCGCTTTCAAATAAATCTATAAATTCTATTCCTCCTAACTTGCAGAAAAATGCTTCGTCAAAGTCATCACAATCATTATTTCCTAAAACCCCACTCTAAAGAAGAAGCTCCCAGAATACACCTCTAAAACAAACCCGTAGATCTGAAGCAGAGAAACATAAAATACCAATAATTAAATTCACAATACCACATGAAAATAATACCAAAAAGAAAAAGAATAATAAAAGGGTTAAAATTGAAACCAATCTAAAACAGGGTAAAGAAAAATCATGTATGCAGGATGACGACGCGGTCGGTCTTCATCCAGAACCGGATGTAGAATTAGACGAAGGAGATAGTATGTCAATTGTCTCTGAAGAAAATGACATAGATACCTTTCTCTAACCCATTCATGAATAATATAATCTCTTGGAACTGCCGTGGCTATCATAATAACTATGACGAAATCCGCAACCTTCTCTCTGATCATCAGCTTTTATGTTTAGCTTTACAGGAAACTCATTCAAAACCCAATAACAAAGCCAAATTACGCAGCTATTCAACTTACAGAAAAAATTTTATAAGTAGTAACAGAGCCACTGGCGACGTGGCTCTTTTCATCTCTCGCATTTGGCCCCATTCTCATATTACATTAAACACTAGCCTACAAGCTGTTGCAGTCCGTGTTCATATTGACCATCTCATTACAATATGTACTATCTACTTACCTCCAAACCAAACTATTCATTTAACAGATCTAGATAATCTTCTTCTCCAACTCCCCACTCCATACATCATTATTGGTGATTTTAATGCCCACAGCCAACTATGGGGGAACAGTGATTCTAATCATCGTGGTGACATCGTAGAAAAACTTATCTCTGTCAATGGCTTATGCCTGCTCAATAATGGCAATCATACTTATTTTCACGAACCTAGCCGTACTTTTCATGCTATAGATCTGGCAATTTGCTCCCAATCTATCTATCCTTTTTGGAATTTTTGGATTTCTAATGATTTGCACGGCAGTGACCATTTTCCAACATTTACCACAAAGACTACCCCTAACAGGGACTCTAGTAATTATTTTAAGCGTTACATCTATGACAGAGCTAACTGGCCAACTTTCACGAGTCATGCTAAAATTACAAATGATATGATTGACTGTGATATTGATGATGCACTTAATAATATTACCGGGTGTGTCATTAATGCTGTAGATTTAAGCATTCCTAAATCCCGTAGCACTTACAAGCACAAAAAGCCTTGGTGGAACAGTAACTGTCAGAATGCAAAAAATAATCAACAGAAGGCTTGAGGTATCTTCAGGAGATACCCCACTAGTAGTAATTATATTGCTTTTAAAAAAGCAAAGGCAGAAGCTAGGAGAGTGCGTCGCAATAGCCAACGTGAATCCTGGATGCAATACATATCTAACATTAAGTCTAGTACCTCCAGTAAAATCCTGTGGAAAAAGGTCAGAAATTGTATGGTTCTTTATTCTGAAAACCATATCTCTATTCTAAATCACAATTGCCACACAATTGCTTCACCCAAAAATATTGCTGAAACCATAGCAAATGCACTTGCATCAAATTTCAGCTCTGATTCTTACCCTGAACCTTTCTTGTCCTATAAAAGGCAAATGGAAATTACCACTATCAATTTTAACACTCGCCAAACTTATGACTACAATGTTCCTTTCACCATCTCAGAACTACATAGCTGTTTACATAATAGCCATCCCTCTGCTCCAGGCCACGACGGCATTACTTATACCATGCTGAAACATCTGTGCACAACTTCTCTCAATAATCTCCTCAAGTTTTATAACCGTATTTGGATGGAACACATCCTTCCTGACGCAGGGCGTAAAGCCATTATTATTCCCTTTCCTAAACCAGGAAAATATTCCACTCACTAGCAGCCTTTGCAAGCTCCTAGAAAAAATTATTAATTCCCGTCTTGTGCATGTTTTAGAATCTAATAATTCCATTGCTGCTTTTCAGAGTTGTTTTCGACGTGGTAGGTCTACTATTGTTAACCTCATTCACCTTGAAAATTACATACGGACTGCCTTTCTAAAACGCAACCATTTGGTGTCAGTATTCTTTGACATGGCGAAAGCCTATGATAGAACTTGGCGTTATGGGATTCTTCGAGATCTTTTTAACTTAGACTTTCGTGGTAATCTGCCAATCTTTATCAAAAATTTCCTCGCTGTTTGACTTTTTCAAGTTCGAATAGGTGGAACTCTTTCTAGATTTTATGTACAAGAAGAAGGTGTACCTCAGGGCAGTGTCCTGAGTGTTACCCTCTTTGCTATCAAAATAAATGGTGTACTTAGTCAACTTCCCCCTTCTCTGAAGGGAGATTTATATGTTGACGACTTTCGCATCATGTGTATGGGACAGGATATTCGTCTTATTGAGAGACAGCTGCAAATTGCCATCACCCGCATTCTTAATTGGACAAATAAAAATGGTTTTACTATTTCTCAAGACAAAATGCATTCTGTAGACGTAGGGATCTACATCCAGATCCTGAAATTTTCATTGGTTCTACCTAAATTCCTGTTGTGGACACTGTTCGTTACCTCGGCGTATACTTTGACAAGAAACTGACAAGAACTGTACCACATGTTCTACAATTACGGACAAAATGTGAAAAATTGCTAAATTTAATAAAAGTACTATCAAATACTTCTTGGGGAGCAGACCGCAGTTCGCTTCTTAAAATTTATCGTGCTGTTATTCGTTATAAAATTGACTATGCTTGCCAGATCTACGGTTCTGCTCGTAATTATATTCTTAAAAAACTTGACACTGTGCACCATAGCGCACTTCGTGTTTGTTCTGGTGCATTTCGTACTTCTCCTGTTTTAAGCTTGTATGTTGACTGTAATGAGCCCTCCTTACATCATATTCGTGAAAACTTGTCATTAAATCTCTTTTACTGTCTTCTTTCACATCACGGTCATCCACTTCGTTCATACATTTTAAATACAGACAATGACATTCTATATCAGCATTGTCCATCATGCATTCCATCTTTTGGTGTCAGGATCAGAAATACAATTGACAATAGCATTCTCAGCAATATTGAGGTGAGTCCATGTTCCTCACATGTGTTCCCTCCGTGGAAGCCTCCTAATATTACCACTCTCCATCCGTTCAAAGGATTTGATAAAAGGAATTTGCCTCCTGCTGTTTTCCAACAATTATTTGCTGTTCTTCGAGCAAAATACAGTTCTTACACTGATATGTACACAGATGGCTCCAAAAGAAAAGATACTGTTGGATGTGGGTTTTTTGTGATAACACTTCTTTGAGTTATCGTGTTAATCCTTCAACTTCTATATTTGCTGCTGAATTGATTGCAATACACAGAGCAATGTTGCACATATCTCATCCTCGTAATAGATCCTTTAATATATATACTGATTCTAGTAGTTCTATTGAGGCCATTAAATCGTTTAATAAGCATCCATTTGTCACTTCCATCTTTTAGCTTTATAATAATTTGACAACACGTGGCTATAATATTTTATTCTGCTGGGTACCGGGGCATATGGGTATTCCTGGAAATGAAAAAGCTGATGAAGCAGCAAAACATGCTCTTATTCCATTAAACTATAAAATTCCATTCTCAGACATCAAACTACTCAAAAAATACTTCATTTATAATAAGTGGCAAGATAGTTGGAATCTGGAATACAATAATAAACTGCACCATGTTAAATTAATCATCACGACCTTGCCTCCGAAGTGTCCAAGGAAAACAGACGTCATTTTAACTCGTCTGGGATTTGGACATTCCAGGATCACTCATAAACATCTTTTACTTCGAGAGGATGCACCTATTTGCTCACATTGTCATTTTGTTCAGTTAACCATTCATCACATTTTGACTGACTCTGCTGGTTTACGACACTTATATAGAATTTATTTTAGGACTTCTTCACCTAATTTGACAAACCTCATTGGGGAAACACCTCATGGGGCACTCTTTACCTTTTTAAAACATGCCGGATTTTATTTTCAAATATAGTTTCTTTCTTTTGTTTACAAATTTCATTTATACATTCTTTGACATTTGGATGCGATTCCTACCTTGACATTGGTTTTTACGGATTTAGAACTTAAACTTTACCTTTCATGACTTTGACTACATCTGGATGGGGTACCTCATCCAGATTGCTTTTTTCATTGTTTATTTTCACTCTATTATTTTTCTAGTTAACTTGATTTTGGCGCAGTATGTTCCTTAAGGGATTTTGTGCCATAAAACACTATATAACCAACCAACCAACCACAACCGTAGATGCAATATTCATATAGTTTTGGATGGAAGAGTAAAATGGAAAGGGGGGTGTAGTTGAAAGCCTGATTTTTAGCTTTTGAGGCTACACTTGAGACAGTGGATGAGAAGTGGGTACATCACTATGATCCCGATTTCAAATTACAGTACTTTTATCTCATCCACTGTCACAAATCTAGCCCCATAAGTTAAAAATCAGGTTTTCAACTACACCCCCCTCCCCATTTTACTCCTCAATCCAAAACTATATGAATATTGCAGCTACGGCTCTGAAACTAAGCATAAAATCAACTAAGACATTAGATTTCGATATTATACTTCAACCCATTGCAGTACAGATATTCTCCATACACTAGACACAATAGTTATTGAACCTCCATCGAATATGCGTATTTTACATATCACACAAAGAACTGTGTAAATTACAATAACACAATAATGTGTGATTTTCGCCTAATACACATTAATCCGTGTAATCACTGAAGATTTCACATATAAATGAGTAAGAATATTATATAGATATATGTGTATTCTAGCGCAATTTACACATTAATGTGAGTATTTCATGAGTGATAATTATAACTTTTACACATTTAGTGTTATCATCTAATCACGCACTGAAATGTGTATTTTGAAATTTACACATTAGGTGTGTATTTTGCCAATTTACACATAAATTTACACATATAAACAAATCGTTTTTGTATCATCGATTTACACATTTTTGTATGTAAATTTACACTTTTATTTTTTAGAGTGTATGGACCTTGAAACATTTTATACGGTTGGAAAAAATATTATTCATCCAGATCTGTTCTTTACGAAATCATCTGGAACTTCATGAATGAAAAAACATATGTAACCATAAATTTTTCATTAAATGTTTCATAACGTGAAATGTTTCATAATGATGGACGATTAGAGAAAGGACAACAAATTGAAAAAAAAGTAGCACATAGATATATAATATAAATTATAACAAAGAAATACAAATACATAAAAAAAAATACGTGTGGCACTCGGGAACTACCGCGGTAAAGCTATTGCATAGCATTTTTTATCAACTTATGCATAAATAAATAAATAATTATAATTATTTATTTATTTTTTATGCAAATTTTTTTGTCTTTGATATTATTTCAAGTTTTTTCTTTTTCTTTGATATTAATTCAAGTTACACTTTTTGAACGTGATAACCGATAAAAAAACCAATTTTTTTCTTTTATTTGATAAATGAGAAGTTAATTTCTTTTAAAATATTTTTATTATCTTACAATATATGTAGGTTAATCAGGAATTTTTATCATTGAAACTATATGTTTATGGTAGCTGAAATAAGAAACATAAGTTTGAGACTTGATATCCTCTAAATATCTGAAAAATACCGCGTCAATGTCTGCCGAAGTCTACCGAAGGATGCCGTGCTGAAGTCTGCCAAACTGAAACGACGCTAGCCGGAGTGTTACGTTTTTTTCTCGTTACGGAATTTCTAGATTCTTTCGACGAGCTCAAATGCCGAGATAAAAGCTGTGCAATAGCTTAATAAATTACGAAATAAAATTTGGCCGCGTTACGAGAATTAGATCGCGATTTATAAGTATTTTAAATTTTTCAACCCTGATGGTGGGGGGGGGGTCTCCTGTCACCAAAAATTAACACTGTCTCATGATAAATTACCAAACAAAAATTGGCCGCGCTACGAAAATTAGATCGCGAGTTATAAGCATATTAAATTTTTCGACCCTCACCATGGGGGGTCTCCTGTCACCAAAAATTAACACTGTCTCATAATAAATTACCAAACAAAATTTGGCCGCGCTACGAAAATTAAATCGCGATCTATAAGCTTTTTAAATTTTTCGACCCTCACCTTGGGGGGTCTCCTGTCACCAAAAATTAACACTGTCTCTTAATAAATTACCAAACAAAATTTGGCCGCGCTACGAAAATTAGATTGCGAATTATAAGCATTTTAAATTTTTCGACCCTCACCGTGGGGGATTTCCTGTCCCCCAAAATTAACACTGTCTCATAATAAATCACCAAACAAAATTTGGCCGCGCTACGAAAATTAAATCGCGATCTATAAGCTTTTTAAATTTTTCGACCCTCAGCGTGGGGGATCTAATGTCACCAAAAATTAACAGTCTCTTAATAAATTACCAAACAAAATTTGGCCGCGCTACGAAATTTAGATCGCGAGTTATAAGCATTTTAAAATTTTTTACACTCACTGTGGGGAGGGGGTCTCCTGTCACCAAAAATTAACACTGTCTCATAATAAATTACCAAACAAAATTTGGCCGCGCTACGAAAATTAGACCGCGAGTTATAATCATTTTAACTTTTTTACCCTCACCGTGGGGGGTCTCCTGTCACCAAAAGTTACATTATCCACAAAAAAAAAATTATAATTATTTATATATTTTTTATTTATGCAGTTTTTTTTTATATTAATTTAAGTTTTTTCTTTTTCTTTGATGTTAATTGAAGTTACACATTTTGAGCGTGATGACCGATAAAAAAACATTTTCTTTTATTAAATAAATGAGAAGTTAATATCGTTTGAAATATTTTTATTATCTTACAATATATGTGGGTTAATCAGGATTTTTTATCACTGAAACTATAGATTTATGGTAACTGAAATAAGAAATATAAATTTGAGACTTGATATCCTCTAAATATCTGAAAAATACCGCGTCAATATATGCCGAAATCTACCGAAGGATACCGTGCCGAAGTCTGTCGAACTGAAACGACGTTAGCCGAGTTTTAGGTTGTTAGGAGTGTTTGGTTTTTTCGCGTTACGGAATTTTTACATTCTGTCGCCGCGCTCAAAGCCCGCGGTAAAAGCTATGCAACAGCTTAAAATAACAATCTTGGGTGACACCGTGTCCTGCAAAGACGATTAAATATGACCTTCAATAGAACTTTGGTTGTGATTACCGGCAAAAATAAGACTCAATACACTTGTATTCTAAGTCAAATTTTTTGTCATTAGTCTGTAGCTCTGTTTTGACCTGATATTATCAGCTTTCACACACTTTTCCATTATAGCTTAAAAAATTTCCTCGTCAATTCTGTTTAGCTATTGCAGTCCTCCGGAATACATAAAAGATCACATTAGCAATCACGAGTCTTCGTTGTACCTTACGTTTTTTCCTCGGATAAAATATGTGCAGCATCTGGTTGTGATTGACAACATTTAACTCCGTGCATTAACACCGCATCACCTTTCCAAGTCAAATCTCTATTAAGTTTTCGAAACTAGTAGTTATAATTTAAAGTCATCCCTTTTTAAAATAAGGCGTTATGTAATTTATACTATAAATAATGTTATATAAGAAACTAATTAAATTGTAGTAATTCTCTATCTCGTTAAAACAAAATACATTACAATTTTGCAACTCCAACAATTATTTTGTGCTCAGTATAAATAATGTCAAGAATGGGGAAAATATAAATGTTTTACAATTATTTTAAAACCATTTTCTAGTTTTAAAAAGATACAAAAAATGTCATGGAAAAATATATAAATTAAAAATTTTTAAGATGATTTAATGTTTTTAAAAACAATTCCTTTTAAATAGCGTTAAGTTTAGTTTTTTAGAAACTGATCCATGCACTATACATCTGATGAGAAAATAAGAAAAATTACAGTAAATTAAGATGCATTTCAAAAACGAAAAAAGATTCATTGATTTATGTAAATGATGATTTATGATTCATTTTGATCTATATAAATTAACGGATTCCACTTGCTCAATTGCATAATTCCCTTAAATTTTATACACTCAGATATTTACGTGCGATTGTTAATTTGCGTTATTAATTTACAAACAGTAAAGTACGTTTTTGTAAAAATTTTTATTTTTACTCGAAAATATAATATTTAAAATATTAACATTATACGAAAAGTAGAATTTTTCTATAATTCTATGGACTGTATGACTCAATAAATCAAGCTATTCAGATTCCTTTAACCCATAACATTTATGAATCATTCACTTTTAATCAAAATTACATACCACTATTATATATATACCGCTAATTATTTTGTTAGTCATTGTGGTCTAATGATAGATTTTTTAATACTGTTACAGTAATGTAAGATACTATCACTTAAAAAAAAAAAAAAAAAAAAAAAAAAAAAAAAAAAAAAAAAAAAAACGTGTTGCATTCTGGATTTTAATCTTATAAATTGTCTTACAAATTTATAAATATAAAATAATCTTATAAATATATTTGTATAAAGGGATTAATGACTTATATTTAAACTAGAATTATTTATATAAGACATATAAAAGTAAACAAATGTATTTTACTTTGCAAATAATCAATATGTGTTTTAAAGATTGACCAATTAAGTCTCTACAATAATGTTAAATTTACAGACATCACCCGCAATTCGATTTTGAAAAAAACGTTTTAAATGTATAGCTTTATTGTTCACTCAAGAAAGGTAGAGATTTTAGGTAGATTTCGTATGAAATACTACCTATTGCATTCGCAACAGTTTATACATATATATATATCACTTTTTTATGGACACGATAACTTCTATAATTCTTCACCAATCTCCACCAAACTGGTACATAAAATCAAAAAAGATAAAATCTCGGCTAAGTTCGTTAATGGGCAAAATCGGACAAAGGGGGTCGAAATAGGGGGCGTTTTTGTGAAAACAGAAAAAACCCCATAACTTCTTAATGAAAATAGATATCAAATCAGTTTAAAGTTTATATTCCTTCTAAATAATGGGCCAAACGTTTATGCATTACAGATTTTTCATAAAGTTAAAAATGGGCTCAAGAGGCGAGAAATTTAGGGTTTTTCGGAGAAAAAAAAATCATAACTTTGTCAATTCTCAAGATATCAAATCCACCTAATTTTTTTATAAATATTCTTAAAACTATCTAAAACTTTTGTATTTGGAAGTTTTTGATAGGACTAACTCTTATTGGTAAAAAAAATTAAAAACGAAAATAAAAAGGGGTTTGGAAAAAGAAAAAATCCATAACTTTGTCAATTCTTAAACTGTCAAATCCAATTAAATTTATTTTACATCTTCTCAAAAATATCTACAACTTTTGTATTGACAAGTTTTTCATAGGATCAATTCGCATAGCAAAAAAAAAAAAAAAAAAAAAAAAAAAAAAAAAAAAAAAAAAAAAAAAAAATTGGAGAAAAAACCTCTTATCCAAACTGCTTACATTCTGAATCGTTTTTTAAATTCATTTTTTATTTTAAACGCATGCAAATGGCAGATTCTCTTATTTAGGAACTATATAATGTGAAACATTGGCCAAAGTTTTGATAAAGACAGAATATATTTCAAAAATGGCTGCCAAAAAGGGTATTTTGAACAGAATTTCCCGAAGTGACCGTGATAGGAAATTTGAGGAAGTATACAAATAACAAATTGCGTTTTTTTCTGACTCATTTTTAAATCCATTTTTACTCTCAAACGCATCCAGTTCACAAGTTCTTTGTTCAGTTTTTTGATAAAGGCTGAATATATTTCTTAAAATGCTGTCAAAGGGGGCACTCGCGCAAAATTTCCCGAAGCTATCATGATTAAGAATTGAGGTTATATTCAAAATTGGTCATTTTAAAACTCATTTTTAAATTCAATTTTGCTCTCAAACGCATTCAATTGACAGACTTTTGTTATTTAGGAACTATATAATGTACCGTATTAGTCGATTTTTTTTAATAAAGTCAGAATTATTTCAAAATATGTTGTCAAAATGGGCATTTGATCCAAATTTATCTTAAGGTGATTCTGATAAAACCAGTCCTTACAGAAAAATGAAATTAAAAATTTTTCAAAAGACAACAAATAAAATTGTTAAGGGGGTCCAGGGCCCAAAAATCTTCAAATTTTTGATTTTTTTTTTATTTTATTAAAAAATTCTCTGGTTATTTCTGCATAAAATGCCGTTTGAATTATGTTTCTATCTTAATTAGAACCGAAGATATAGTAGTTTTTGTTAAGTACTGTTTTGCAAATTCAGCTGATTCACTGCGATGTATGTGGTTTATCGCCATAGCGCCTGCGCGGTTGCTATGGAGCTTCTTTGGTTTCGTAAACAAATAATCCGTAAAATGTAAACAAGCATTTTAAAATTAAATTTATTTATTTTGTGAATCAAATTTTAAATTATTTATCTTGATTCATTCATTGATTCATTCATTCACATAAACTTCTACTTCTACTTCTATGCGATGTAAAGGAGGGAGAAATGTAAACAATATTTTCTGTTCCGCGGTTCCGCATGCTTTTCATTTTTCATGTGTTGTTTGGACGGAAATTAATTGGAATATTGTCAAGATTTTTAAATGATTTATATTGAATGTTTAGAAATATACTTGTAGAATAAGATAATAAGTAAAAATAGTTTATTATAAAGACTGAATCAACGCCAAAAAAGGAAGCAAATTGCTAATGTTAACTTCCTCATGGTAACTTTTATTACGCTGACTCTGGTGACTTGCATCTTATCGTGTTTGTTTTTTAAATTATTTTAAAATGCAGATGTTTTAATTTTATAAATATGTCAATATATTCCTAGAAATTATAGGAGAAATATATTGTAAATATGGAATGAATATAAGACTTTGATAACTGAAATTATGCCTGAAATAATGACATTGTTTATGTGTTGATTACAGAAGCAAATTTTCATATGTTTTCATAAAATTGAACATTTTTATTCATTTCTTAGAAAATTTAAAACAATATTTATAGCAATGGGTAGAAAACGAAAATCTACTGCTCAGAAATCTGAAGCTATGCAAAAAAAGAGAAATAAATCAGTTTGTTTTAATGCAGAACCTGCAATGACTGTAGTAAAGCGGTTAGATGAGAGAAAAATGCCATCGCCTACAAAAAAAAACTATATTGAAGCCCAAGAAGAAAATTATATCATTATAAAACAAACTGTTTTACAATCTATTATATCAAATGTTAGTTGTAAAGAATGCTCAGAATCATCTTTAGAAGTTGAATTTAGTAAACCTAATGGGTTTGCACAAAACATTAAAGTTATTTGTAACAATTGTAGATTTAGATTTACAAATAGCACCTCAAATAAAGTATCAGATAAAGAAAATGCTTTCGATATTAATCGAAGAGCTGTAGTTGCAATAACAGAAATCGGTAAAGGTCATGCAGCATTGGAAAAGTTTTCATACAATATGAATTTGAATTGCATGGATTCGAAAGTTTTTACACGACATTTAAAACTGGTTCATTCTTCATGTGTAAAGAGTACATGTGAGCTCTTAGAAAATGTTCGCACTAAAGTAAAACAATCTCACTTTGTTTCGAGTGAAGCTGTTGCAGATATTGCAGTGAGTTACGATGCAAGCTGGCATAAGAGAGGACATACTTCAAACTATTCGGTTGGTTGCATAATAGACGTTCTAACTGGATTTGTGATAGATTACGAAGTGTTATCAAAAATCTGCTATAACTGCACACAAACTGCAAATGCTCTTGGAAAAGATTCTGCAGAATTTATGGCATGGTACAAAGGTCATGCTCCATATTGTGATAAAAACTATGAAGGAACATCTGGTGGAATGGAAAGCGAAATGGCAGTGAGATTGTGGCGTCGTTCAGAGAATCTTGGTTTTCGTTATACAGAAATCGTTTCAGATGGAGATGCAAAAGCATTTCATGATCTTCAAGCTTTAAAAGTTTACGGCGAGGAAACTATTCTAACAAAAACAGAGTGCATCAATCATGTTGGAAAAAGAATGGGGACTGCATTACGGAAACTTGTAGAGACGGAAAAATCGAGAGGTGTTACACTCGGAGGAAAAAAACATGGAAGCCTTTCAGAAGCAACAATTAAAAAAGTTACTCGATACTATAGAAATGCAATAATACGTAATAGGGGAAATATTTCCGATATGAAAAAAGATATATATGCAATTTTGCAGCACTGTAGCTCAACCGATAAAAAACCAAAACACTCAAAGTGTCCTCTAGCAGAAGATTCATGGTGTTTCTATAATCGTGCAATTTTTCTAAATCAAAAGCCTCCTGCTCATAAAATTTCTATTAGAACACCTCTACGAGAAGATGTTGTAGATAAAATGATGCCGATTTTCCAAAGATTAGCTTCAGACGCTTTATTAGAAAAGTGTACAAAAGGTCAAACACAAAACCGTAATGAATCTTTGCACAATGTGATTTGGGGACGTTGCCCCAAAGTTTCTAATGCATCAAAAATGCGAGTAGATATTGCTGCAGCTAGAGGCATATCTGATTTTAATCATGGTGTTAGGGTATCATCTGTAAACGCACTGCAAACATTCTTTCTATCACCTGCTAATACTTCGTTAATTGCACTGAAGCGCATAAGAACTCGACATGTGAGAAAAGCATTATTTAAATCTACAGAAAAAAAGTAGAACTTGCTAAAATTAAAATAAATCAAAAATACAAAGTAAAACAAGGTGTTAGTTATGCACCTGGATACTTCTAGCAGGTATATGCACTTTTTGTAAACATTGTTTATTATTCATGTTTTTTTTTTCTTTTTCTTTTTTTTTTTTTTTTCTGTATTTTAAGGGTTAAAATTGATATAACAACTAAAAACTAATAATTATAGAGAATTTAAAGCATAAACATAATATTTTCAAATATTGTAGTACTTTGTCTATGCAAATTGTGAAAGAATATGAAAAAACTTTGTTTATTCTTCACTGACGGCTTGTCATCTCCAAAAAGTATTACGTCCACAGAGGCTTTCAAATGCTTTAAAAATAAATGTAAATTTGCTAAAATTCTATTAAATCAAAAGTGTAAAGTGAGATAATAAATCAGTCATGCATCTGAAAGCTTCTGAGAGGTATTTGAACATTTTATAAACAGTAATTCTTTCTTTTCACCTTTAAACGCATTTTTCTCCATGATGTGTTTTTTGACGATTTGTCATCTTCAAATTGATATAACTCAAAAACCAATGAAGATAGAGATTTGAAATTTCAAACGTGATATTTTCAAACATTTTACTTTAATTTGTCTTCGGCAAATTTTAAAAAAATGAATATTTTTTAAAATATGAAAATTTAAAAAAAAATTACATTGAAAAAATGTTAATTTTCACTATAAAAATTTTTATTTTTTTTAAATAATTATTTTTTTAAACGCCGAAGACAAATTAAAAGAAATATAATTCTGTTTAATTAGGTGAAAAAATTTTGAAATTCCATCAGTAATATTTTGAGTTATATCAATTTTAAACTACCCCACTTTTTTTAAAAAAATTTTAAAATTTAAATTTTTTTTAAATTTTAGAAAATTTTTATGATGTGTTTTGGTGTACTCAGTACATGCCTGATTTCCAAAAGAAATTTCAAATTCCTACCTTCAATAGCAAAAAAAAATTTTTTTTGGGCCCCGGACCCCCTTAAACTGGGTTTATCTGTAATCAAATTTATTTTTTGTTGTTGAAATGAGCACTCTTCGAAATCTACCTCCGCCTATAGGCCAAGCGGACAGGGATTTTTATGTCAATGTCCACACTTGAAAACAGAAATTAAGCTAAGAAATCATTGATATACGATTAACATCATTATTACATTTTTAAGACATCTCTTTCGTATTTTGTAACATTTTTCGCACATTTTCTATTGTAAATAACAATTCTATTATATAAAATAATTTGTTGATTTTTAACAATCTTTTCAGGAGTGGTGTCTTTAATATTGTCATAAAATCTTACAACACATTTACCTCTATAATTGTTGTTAACCTCTCTTTTAAGAAGTATTTCTTTAACAGACTTCAAGGAGTAGGTTATGATTTCGACCTGTATATATTTCTCGTTCACTCATAACTTCCCTAAATATGAACCGATTTTGATAATTATTTTTTTTTTGTTTGAAAGTGTAAGATGCCCGTGTGGTCCCGTTTTAATTTAATCAAATTCTGATGATTAGAAGTTTTATAAAATAAAAACTTTAAAAATTCAAATTTTTTTTGAAGCAATCGTCCAATTAAAAGCGTTCATTCTTTTCAATAAATTATTTTCAAACATTAAAAAATACAATTTCGTTTCACGTTACATTCATATCACGAGAATTAAAGATGAGAGGATTAAAATAAAGTAAATAAACATGGATAACAGACTTAACATAAACCAACAAATATGAAAAATGTGATGCTACCAGAAGAAACTATTACTCTTACACAGATAGGAAATCTTTTTTCTTCAAATTGCGGAATCTAGACTAAATAACGGTCGGGGTCTAGATACATTTTGCGAAGATAGCAAAAGCAAATTTACTCTTGTTTGTTCTAGTAGTTTGGCGTTAACGCATATGAATGCATAGTTTTAAATATGCTTATGATTTGATAAAAAATTATTTATCGCAATTTATCTTTCATTGTTGCAACCGTTTTCAAATCTTAGGCATATTGAAACTATGCATTCATATGAGTTAGTGCCAAGTTGTCGCCAAGCTGGATTCTTTTTTTGAAGTCGGTTAGTAATTTTTTAAAGCATATTTTTAATATAATTATATCTACAATAACACATCTACTATAGAATTTAAGAAATATTCATATTTTTTAAATAAAATGACTGTTTACCGATATTTAAACATATTTTCATAATAAATAATAACATTTATTTTTTCAAATCATGAATAAAAATTGCATAGTATATTTGTAAAATTGTGTGTTTAATGTATTTTCTATTCCTAGTAATGAAGTAAGAGATTGGCTTTCCATAAATTATTGAAAAATACACAAACGGCTATTGATTATGTAGTTCTCCAGAAAATTTATTCAAAACAAAAATTAAACAAACAACAAAAAAAAGCTTTTGAAATGTTGTGACATATAACTGTAGAGCTATTTGCTTTTTTTTTATTCACTTCTGTTGTTTGTGTCGTTTGCAATTCATATTAACTTATTGTGGGTAAAACATGGTTAAACCGCATTTTTTCATGTTGTTTCTTATTTTCAGCTGTACTGGAAAAATTCATGCCTTTTTGCCGTGTTGCTCCGAACATAGAAGATTTAATTTGATTTCAAAATCAAAATTAGCCGATATGTATTGTTTGTATACACTCATTTCTCAATATACACACACTATTAAACGCAAAGTAACATCTTGATAATCTCACTACTTCCTGGAATGAATATCACATGACAAATTTACTAAATGATTCTACTAGGTAATATTTAAACACAAAAAATCGTAAACTTCTTTACCACGACGAAATATTAATGTATATTTCTATCTCCCATGTTGAATAATTTCCAATTTTACTAAACAAACATTTTATATGAATATATAATCTTATACATAACTCAATAAATTTCAAAAGTGGTAGATTAACTTTCATTAAAAGATTTGCGTCTAATTTATTTGGAATCGGAATCGTCTAGAATTAATTTCTGAAATAAAGTTTATCTTTCAAATTACTGCCGTTTTGAATTGTATGGTCCTGCCAATATAATAATCAGATTTACTGATTTAATAGAATATTTTTCATCAATGACTAAAACTTCATTATTATTAAATAAACATTTAAGTTAGACTTTAAGTCAAGAATACTAAAAGTAAGGATAACTCAAAGCAAAACAAACATGTTAATTAGCTGAAAAATAAATGAATTTTTAGAGACTATAAAATACTTTATTACATTTTGAAAATAGGTGCTATTTTCTGTTAGGTAAGAA
Source organism: Maratus speculifer (assembly GCA_964019185.1). NCBI lineage: Eukaryota > Metazoa > Arthropoda > Arachnida > Araneae > Salticidae > Maratus > Maratus speculifer. Next base: position 194,041,208 of record OZ025291.1, on the reverse strand, counting down.
ACTGCAGTTAAATACTAAATTTTGCATGCAATGTTATAATACTTTTGTTATGAAAAAAAGAAAAGCTAAATAATTATAATGTATTTTTAACCCCTTCGCGACGGAAACATTTTACGAAAGTTTAAATGTTCTTTAAAACAGCAATTTGTGATTTATTAAATCTAGAAAATGCTCCCATTAAGTAAATCAAATTCTTCAGTAAAATGTTACTGATTAAGATAAATAAGGTTTCTTAAGTTTTTTTGCTGCACGTATACTAGGGTGGAGTGAAAAATCGAAAGTTGGAATTTTGATTTTGGATAGCAGCCAAAAGTTGCCTTTTTGTACCTCTAATACACGTGCAAAATTTCATGAATTTTGAAAAACTTCTTGAGTCCCCTACCAAGCCATTTATATTTTCATTGATTTATACTTTAGATGTTTACCATATATTGTACATTAACAGGATTCTTTGGTAATATCGTTTGATATTTTTTTATTTTAAATGTATAATGTAATTCCTTTCATCATTTTCAAACTTTAAGTCTTAATTTTTAAATATTTGAAACGGTTTATTGAGTTTTAAAAATTGTATGCTCTCATTTTTACAGTCAAAATGAGTACGTGTGTAAGCAAATCGAAGTTTACCTTTACTAGAAGTTGGTGATTCTTCAAAACTAAATAAAGCTGTTTTGCCAACAATAGCAGAATGCTATAATATTTTATTATTATACAAAACAATAAATAAAACACATCAGTAATTGTAAATTTTCGTCAAAACCAGAGGTAAAAAAAAATCCTGAGAGAAAACATCGAAGGCATCAATTATTATAGTTTCCCAAAGACATATTGATCAAATGATAGACAACAATTTTTCTGAATATCAAAAACTTACTCAATCCCCCAAAATCATAGAAAATTATGGAAAATTGGAGACATATGGAAGAATTATAAGCGAAAAACATAATCTCTGATTTTAAGAGTCAAATGAATTGTATTTGGGAGACATTACACCATCTTTTTGACCAGGAATGATCATTGCAGGAAGTATTAAAATATTGCACTGAAAAATATTGAAACCTTGATAAATTTATGGTAAAAGGTTGTGAAGGAACAACTGTAAACAATAAAATAAAAAATCATGCTAATAGATTTTTGAAACTAAGATTTAGTCGTCCGTTGTAGTGGTTAATATGTCAGCTCTCTGCAAAAGAATTGCCACTAAGTCATTGAACTTGATATACAAAATAAAGGCTCACGAGCTTTTCCTGTTCTAATTGGAAAGTCGTTGGATCAATTTGAAGAATAGACAGTTATGGAATTTTAAAAATATCGCTCCTAACTCAGAGAAAATTTATTTCTGGTGAGTTAAGTGTAGACCAAAATTATTTTTATGACACATGTCAAACATTTGCATGTGGTTAATGCTCCTCAAATCTGGTAAATTGTAATCCAGCCAGAATGTCGCACTCTAAATGATTGACAACTGCCAATTGATTACCTGGTTTGCAGATTAGTACTCAGAATTCATCCCACAATATGAAGATTATGGCTGAATTTGTAATGAAAGTACATTCTTGTATGTTGTTTCACTTCAAGAAAGGTTCTTCTAGCAAATATAGAGCTCGAATTGTTTTTTTAAGTTGTTTCGTTACTTGAGGGCATATTTAAAGAAAATTCTCAATCGCGTTATTCAACAAAACGTGTACTTCTGCCATTGAGATAAAAATTTACTGGAACTGATAAAAAAAAATTGTGTTAAAGAATTTGGTTTCCGAAGAATATTGAAGATGAAGGATATTATATGTTCTACAATAAGACAGTTTCATATTCCAATATTGAAATTCAGTGTTACAAACTATATAAACATTATTAACTGGCAAGAATGTGAAATCACCCCACATTCATAAAAGAGTACCAATAGAGAAACTGGAAATTCTCAGAAAAAAAATCGAAAGTCCCATCTTTCCAATTGAAAAATTTCCCTGTTAGATTCAAGTATTCGAAAGATGCGCATACTTAGTTGTTGAAGCGCCATTAGCGGCTGTAGTAGTAGAAACAAGAATCGGATATATGGGCAAACATCAAATCGCGAAATGTAATACTTAATTTTGATAACAAAGACCAACATAAATTAGAGTGAAATGAAAGATCGTTTTACAATACATCATATATATTCTTTTCATTTCATTATCATATATTCAGAAAACTGCATTTCTTTTATATTTAAAGAATTATCTTTCATGTGCATTCGAAAAATAAAAGTGAAATGCATGTCTAATTATTGTGTTTTCTCTTCTCTGTGACAATACGATTCCCATTTTAGGGTTTTATTCGCGATTCAAAGAGTTAAAATGCAACGATACTTATATCGTTCACAAGTAATACTTTAAGAAGTCATTTTCGTGTTTTTTTTACTGAAATCAAAAATTTAGTTAAAAAAAGAGAAGTTGATTAATTTATACTACATTGTGAAATCTTGATTTTCACATAAAAAGAGCATAATCTTTAAGAGCCGGTAGGGAACTAAAATGAACTCCAAATTAAATGAAATTTTAACCATATATTCAGTGTGCCAAAAAGCAACATTTTAGACCTATCCAAAGAAAAAATTCCGAAAAAAAAATTTTTTGGTCATTTATACTACATAGTGGAATCTTGATTTTCACATATAAAGAGCATAATCTTTAAGAGCTGGTAGGAGACTAAAGATGAATTCCAAACGAAACGAAATTTTAATCTTCTATTTAGTGTGCCAAAAGGCAACTTTTTAGACCTATCCAAAGAAAAAATTCCAAAAAAAATGTTTTTGGTCTTTTTCACTCCACCCTAACGTATACGTATCACTCGTACCCAAGGAGTTAAATATGACATGTAAAAATACATTCACACACAGAAAAATTCTTGACATTCATTGAAATATGTGAAGTTTGTGACACATGGTCCATGCTGACACATTCATTAGCAATGTTTGTTTTTATGCCTGCTCGAGTTATAATTGGTATTAACATATGTCACTTTAAAAAAATCATACTTGGTTAATGTCTTTCTTGGCCGAATTCAATTTTTGTTTTGGAGTATTGTCAATTCGTAAATCGGATTTGTCTTTTTTAGGTCATAGATAGTTTGTCCGGATACTTGTAAATCAAAGGCTTTGTGATTAAAAGCAACATTTTATTCTAATTAATTCAAAACATGATGTTGTTCAAGAATTGTGAATTTTTTAGAGCTAGAGAAAGGGATTAAAAAAATTCCTCATTTCAAGTTGATACCAGAATTAAGAAAAAGTAAAGGGGGAACTCTAAATCATGTAACGCTACAAGGCCACATCGTGCGCATAATCAACGAGTGATAGAACCTCTCAGACACCTCTTCTATTTAAAAGCGTAAAAGAAAAAGAAAATAAAACATTCAAACATTGAGATTTTCAATTAGTGTTAAGATATTTTGCTGGTAGTGTAATTTAAGAAATCGAAATTATGATATAGTGATGTTAGTAAATGAATAATGTTAGGCAATTTTTTTTAAAGCGACTCGATAATCTTTAAAAATATTATACAACTTTGCTCTAAAATAACTAATGTTATAATTATTTTTAATTAAAACTGATAACATATTAATTTATTATAATCATTTTATAATACGTATCCACATATGAAATAAAATCATTTTCAGTTGGGGGTATGGTTTCCACGGGCGGTCAGCATCGTTGAACACCTTTGAGGCATGGACGCAATGAGGTTATTAATCACGAGTTGGGGTATTCTGCCCCACTCTTCCAGAAGAGCTCTTTCCAGTTCTTGGAGAGTTTGTGGGGGTTGTTGGCGGTCAGAAACTCGTCTTCCAAGATCGTCCCAAACGTGCTCGGTTGGATTCATGTCTGGGGAACACGCTGGCCATTCCATTCGAACGATTCCTTCCTAGAAAAGGAAATCCTCCACCACGTTTGCACGATGTGGCCTGTTATCGTCCATTAAAATGAAGTTATCTCCGATTGCTGCAGCGTAAGGGACTACAATAGGTCTGAGGATCTCATCCCTATATCGGCGACCAGTCAGAGCTCCATCTCGAATGATGTAGAGGTCAGTGCGCCCATCAATGGAGATGCCACCATGCACCAACACTCCTCCACCGCCAAATCTGACACTTTCGTGCACGAACGCAGGATTATTCCTACTGCCACGGTCCCTCCAGATGAAAATACGCCTATTATCCGGATGCACAGGAAAACGGGACTCGTCAGAAAACAGAATATTGCTCCATTCATTTCTCCTCCAGTTGACATGCTCGGTTGCCCACTCCCTGCGGTCGCGACGATGCCTTGATGTTAATCTAACACATATCATCGGTTGGCGCGTATACAGACCTACAGCGTGGAGCCGGTTTCGGACAGTTTGAGTTGAAATTGTGGTGCCTGTAGCCGAGTGAAGGTGTTGTTGGAGAAGAGTAGCGTTCATGTTTCGGTGTCTCCAAGCTGTTAACGCTAAATACCGATCTTCATTGGGCGTTGTTGCCCGTCTACGACCTTGCCCTGGTCTTCGGCCTGCACATCCACTCTCCAAAAAACGGTTCCAGATCCTGGAAATGACACTTTGTAACACTCCAATGGCTTGCGCTACTTCGGCTTGAGTTTGGCCCCCTTCTAACCTACCAACAATTCTCCAAGCTTCTGAATCTGTCAAATGACTTCGCAGAGACATCGTACTCATCGAAACAAAGCAATCGCTGAATGCCGATCATCCTTGTCTTCATTCTCTTTTATCCAGTTGAAAGTCAAATTTCATTCGCTGCCGCTGAAGCGACGTTTTTGAATTCGAACTCAAAATTTGCATACTCCACAATTTGAAAAACAGAAAAATCTGCATTTGTGATTTTCTTCTTCTACTTTCGACAAAAAAATTATCTTTATTTTATATAAAACTTCAAATATCCTTTAATTGTTTTGAGCAGTGTATCTTAATATTGTTACTTTATTTAAATTGTTCTTAATATTTTAATATATATATTAGTTTTGTAAAATTTGTTCCTCTTTACTTTATTTCAAAAGAAATATTTCTCTGAAGACCACTATGTCCCAAGGGTGACACTACAACATTTTCCTTTTATAACAATTTAACACAATAAATCTTTATTGATTCTGAAATAATATGTTTTTAAATGTAGTCTGATAGACATTTAGTCACATTTTTCTCATAATTTATTATTTTATTTTTGTGATACTTTGAATTAAATTACGTAGTATTAATGCGTTTATTTTAATAACTTCTCGAATTTATTTTTTTTTTCATTTTTTTATTATTTATGTTTAAAATTTTTAGTAAAGTAATATTTCTACATGCATATTTCAATATTCCCTTTGTGCATATTAAAGAAATAAAATAATTGCGAGGCTTTGTCCTGACTTGTTTTTAAAAAAATAGCGTTTTTTTTTTTTAAGCAAACGAATATTAAGTACAATTCCTACAATAAAAACGTATTTTTTTTAAATCAGAGCAATATTTTTAATTTTAGACAAAAGATTATGGGGTAATTAAGATAATCTATTTTTATTCGGAATGGTATAAATAAAAAAAAAATACAAGTTAATAACAACGTTTGTTGAATCACAAGTCCATGCATACACTGTAAAAAAAATCTGTAAAGATACTACACTTTATCTAGGAAACTGGGATTCCAAGAACTTTTCCTGTAACGGTAACAACAAAAACTCAAGTTTTAGAATCGGTTACATGGATTTTTCCTGTTATCGTTACATGAAAAGTTCTTGGAATCCCAGTTTCCTAGAAAATGTTTCGTACCTTTACAGATTTTTTTTTACAGTGTACGTGGTTCTCTCACTAACTGGCCAATAAATCATGTTGGGCTATTCCTTTGATTACAATCACAGATGTACCTAAAGATATTGTTGCAGAATTTTATATATTTTATAAAATCATTTGAAGACACACTGCCGCCGGTTCGTACAATGTCGAATTCACATGATTTCACTGTAAAAAATTTTGCGTAAGGTTCCTAAGAAAACATGTGGCAGCTATTCTGCCACAGGTTTTCCCAGGAATTTAATCAAAAAAATTCCAGAAAACTTGCTAGGAAAGTCCAGAAATCTATAATCTGGAATGTTACTCATGAAATATCAGTTTTGTTTCTACATTCTCAAAAGTCTAGAAATCTTTCATGTGTAACGTTACTCATTAATTTTCTGTTAGGTTCCACCGTTCTGAAACCTACAATCTGAAACATTACTCGTGAAATCTCAGTTAAATTCCTCCATTCTGAAAAGCTCTGAAACCTATAATCTGGAATGCTACTAATAAAATCTCAGTTTGGTTCCACGTTTCTGGAAATTTCCGAAATCTTTAATATGGTACGTTACTCATAAGATCTCAGTTAGGTTCCGCTATTCCGAAACCTATCATCTGAAACATTACTCATGAAAATTCATTTATGTTCCTTCATTTTGAAAAACTATGAAACTTATAGCCTGGAACTTTACGCGTAAAATCTCAGTTAAGTTTCTTCATTGTTGAAAGATCTGAAACATTTCACGGAATACGGTAAATGTTCCTGGCAGATTTTCACAGGAATTTTACCAAAAATTTGTTTGGAAAATTATGCAAATCTGAAAAGTCCAGAAATCTATAATCTAGTATGTTAAGGCCCTTTTTCAATAAGTTACTTCTAATTTTCAGCATGATATTCAAAGAGTTTTTAGATGCCTTAGAGTTACAGTTAAGAATGGTTCTTGAACATGATACAGATTAATGAGTTAGTAATCTTTGTTGAGAATATAAACAATGATTGCACGCTGAAAGTTAAACATTGTATTGAAAATATTTCTAATTAGTTGTTTTCATTTTTCAGTTGACAACACAAATCTAAAATAACACAGGATATCTATGAGTAAAATCTATTTTTAAAAAATGGATATATTAAAATCACTTTTACAAAAATAAATTGGTTAGAATATGTAAGGGCGCTGGTTAGTGCAAGGGTATTGGTTAGTGCAAGGATAAATTATGATAAATATACACTTCAGAAACAAAAGAAATATCTAAAAGAGTAATATTGTGCTGTGATCTACAAAAAGACATGCTTAAGTTTTTCCACATTTATATCAAGCTCAATATACCAATTTAAAGGTGTAAATTAAGAGATAATGTAACACAAAGTATACATTTTTGGCAAAATCTCGTACAAAGCAATTGTGTATTTTTGAAATAACCTTTAGATAATTTTGCCATATTATTCAATAATTTAAACAGATTATCATCTTGTCATTTGGCTAATACAACAGATTAGTCATTTGGCATAAAATTGTATATTTAATCTATCGAAGCATTCTTAAAATGTTTTACAGTATCTGAATATCTGCTCTTTTTGGGAAAGTATGTGGTTATTCGAAGCTTCCCCCCCTTACACCACTATCTTCACTTAAATTGGATCAATTACCTTTGATAAATCTATTCCTTAAATAATTAATATAACATCACAGTAATGAATGAAAAGACGGTTTTTGATGCATGTGCTATACAGTACACAATTCTTTTAAAAGATTATCCAAACTATTAAGGTTTAATTACAAAAATTTTCATGGCAAGTTAAAATATGCTCAATTTTTTGAAAGAGACTTTAAAGTTATAGTAAAAAAATTTTTTTTTAATTGTAATTTGAGCATTAGCATATTTAAAGAGATTCATTCATTTGGTTAAAGCACAAAATGCAATTTCAGATGTCAAGGGAAAAAACGAATATTTAGCTGCCGAAAGAAGATAACCATTAAACAAAAAATCGATAATCTTAATACAGTGCAATTTTGATACTTCAAATAACCTATATTTCTCTCTTTGATATTACAAATTCCTGTAAATGACTTATCTGAACAAATAGCTACCAAATAATGCTTTTTTAGAATCCCATTTTCCACATGGGTGTCATCGCAGGCAATTAATGGTGATGGCACCCATGTGGAAAATGTGTAATCAAAATAAAAGTTTTAACTTCTCCGATCTATATTGTAATCAGAGATTAGTGTAATGACTCTGTCTCATATGCAAATTTCCTCCTTGCGCCCCAATAGAGTTTTTTCTATGGGGGAGAAGATTCGCAGAACAGTTTTTTGTGCATGCATAACATGTCCGTTTCTTGCGATACACGTACGGTTCCAACGCTCTTTATGGTTTTCGCATGCGCTGAGCATTTTTCGATGAAAAAAATGGGTGTTGCCATTGGAAATTTTTGAGTTTCTGTAACTATAACCGTAACCGTGTGTGCCATTTTGTTGGCGTTCACAAAATCTCGGGCTCATACCTCTGAATAGCTATATCTGAAATTTCGCCTCGATCGGTTGAGCGGACTGGCCGCTAGAGCTCCATATATCGGCAAAGTTTTTTTTTATGACCACCCTGTACTTAATCCAGGAATCTCACTGCTGTGCAAATTAAAGTGTATCAATTTACAAAATCTGCTAAAATACTGCTAAACCCAAAATTTGGATGAACCTGAATCATGCAAGACCTATGTTCCTAAGCAAACTCGCTTAAGTTTACTAAATAAATTCCACTTATTTCGTGAAGCTGATTATTTCGGGATTTGGTGGGTTCTAGATTAAATATAAAGTGACTGGTAAACACCTTCTCCCTCTTAAATAGGCTTAAACAAAAAATTTTGTTTACAATTATCCATTTTCCTTGAAGTTTGGGTATCAGTTTATTAGAAAATTAGACGATAGAAATCAAATCAACAATATTAGGTCAAGTATAGGTCAAGTGTAAAAGAAACCCTCCCTCTCCAACTAATTTAGCTTACCTAGAATTTCCTTGTCGCGAACCAATTAGTTTCAAATTTTGGTCTCCTTTTATTAGAAGGATATTTACACCTTTAACCCGTTGAATTCCACGTCAGTCATGGATGACTGACACTGAACTTCCCGTTTAATTAATGATATCCCTTAATAGAATAAAAGGAAAATAAAAAAAAAATCAGCAATTTCTTAAAGCAATATAATATTTAGTTTTATATAATAATTTTAGGCTTTCGGCCACGGGCAACTGACGCGGCTAAAACGGAAATTTCAATGTCTGTCACCGGTGAATGACATGCCACTTAACGTGTTAATGCAAGGGTTTATAGGTTAAATATTTGCGGGGGGGGGTAGAATCCACCACTTTCATTTTGTTTATTTTGAATTGCAATTTCCTTGCATAAAATTATCTGAATAGCTTCAATTTTGGGTACATATTTAACAAAAAGATGGATTAATCTTACGGATACTTAATTATATTTATTTATCATAATAATTGCAGCAAACTTTAAACTTCCCCATACTCCCTCTCACTTTAGCCCTATCAGTGGCTGAAAGGTTCTGATCTCTCAACTGGTAGGCAGCAAGTGCTGTGTTCAAACCCAACGGCAGCCGTCGGCCTAATCGTTCAGAGTTTTCGTGGTTTTCTTCGAACCTTTCGTAAATACGGGTTAGGTTCCCTTAGAAAGACCCCCACGAAAGGCACCTCCCTATCTAAACTATCATAATAATTGAAAAAAAACTTTAAACTTCCCCATACTCCCTCTTCACTTCAAACACTTATAAAATTTGTCCAGATTTTTTATAAAAGTAGTGTTGTGAAAATTTCAAAATGTATTTGCTAACCCTGTCAAAACAAAGATGTTAAAATTTTTTCCGATTTAAGGTATACTGAATGACACTGAAATAGTTCAGCAAATCATAACAATAGATGTAATAAGATTTAAATTGAAAGTGATATTTAACGCTTTAAAATTATTTTTCACGTTTCTTTTCTATTCTTTTGGTAATAAATAATTCGGTTAGCTAGTTTACTTTTGGTAATCTTTTTGGAAGCGTATTTCCAGATTTTTTCTTTCAAATATACTAGTTAATGTGTATTTAAGTTTGTTGAATTATATAAACATTAAAATTGTGTTATTTTAAATCAAATCAGAGAAATCCTCGGTGTTACTCCATCCCCTGTTAATGTGGTTTCGAGTACTTTTCCAATTCTTTATGCAGCTTTATGTTAATCTGCTAAATTTTAATTTTGAAAATTATTTTGGAAGCAATATTTAGAAACCTCCGTTTGTGTGGATTTTAGTTGGGCTTTGGAAGGCTTGCTAACGCGGATTTCCGAGCTCTTGTTTTTCAATATGGTCATAATACGTATTTTAAGTTTGAGTACATAATATATTCAAATTTAGAAATTAAGTTTGTGAAATCCTCGATGTTACGCTGCGTTTTAAGGCGGATTCAGAGCAGTTTTTATAATGTAGTTTTTATTTAATAAATTTTAATTTTAATATTATTTTCTAAGACATTTGGATGCCTGTTTACGTAGATATAATATAATTTGGGGTTTGTCAATTCGCCCTCACCCCCACAATACACACCCAAGTTAATGCAGATTTCCGAGCTCATTTTAAATATTGTTAATTTGACTACGGTAGTTTCTTACTTACATATTTTTCTGTTAGATACAATTTCGGTTTTCAGTTAAGTGTAATCCTATCGAATGGAAATTTAAAAATATTAATATGCTACAATGTTGATGGTTAGAACTGTACGAACACTTCATATGATTTTGTATTAAGTGTTTGTAACTTTGTTAATGGTCAATAATTAAAAATCTGAGCAACTGGCCATTGGCCAATGTTAATTTTTATCTATATTTTGCACCAACATACAAATTAAAGTTTGCTGTAAATAATTATGCACAGATCTGTATAATAAAGACATATACAAGTAAAGTGTTTCAATTATTCTGAATTTTTAAAAAGAAAATAACATTCAAAAAGTATGCCTGACAAATGTTAAAAAATTCAGCATAATAATTGAAATATTGACTTCCTTAAAAACCTGGTAAATATCCAGCAATTCTTAATTTATGAAACATTCTTTTTCTTAAATTAAGATTGTAAATTGATGCTATAAAATTTTGTTTAGTTTTCACTAATCCTTCATTTAATTTAGAGAAAGTTTTTAGCTTATGATAAAACGCATAGACTTTTTTTTATAGAATTCTGACTATACATATAAGTTAAATTGCTTAAATACATATTTAAGTGCTAAGTTAAATAACATTTTAAAATGGAGAGTTATACGATTTAGGACAGCTTAATTAAACATGAAATTTGCTTTAATTATTTTTATACACTATATAAAGAATACCATACAAACTGACCTCGTAGTTGTTTAAATTTTAATCCACAAACTGGGCGCTTTTTTAACAGTTTATGGGTCAGTTAAATGAAACAGACGTAGTTTCTTTACGTTAGTGTGATTATTTGATCTTCAAAGTGAAATATTCGAGAGGCAGGTTTGGGAAATACGCTAAATTTAAGAAACATGGACGCGCTATTAAATCAACGATGGCTATTTGATCGAAAATCTCTAAGAAAATGTTATGAATGCAGAAAAATGCTTACAGTTTCGTTAAAAATCGAATGACTTATTATGTATCATTTGGAATTCCTGTATTAAGATTTAAAGTAAAAAACATTACCGTACTTATGAATCACATTTAGGCAAAATAACCTTGCCACAAAATTAGTAATATTTTCAAGTAAGTATTTTAAAATTGTACCTTTTCATCCTCTATAGACATTAGGGTGGAGTGAAAAATCGAAAGTTGGAATTTTGATTTTGGAAAGCAGCCAAAAGTTCCTTTTTGTACCTCTAATACACGTGCAAAATTTCATGAATTTTGAAAAACTTCTTGAGTCCCATACCAAGACATTTATATTTTCATTGATTTATACGTTAGATTTTTACTATATATTGTACATTAACAGGATTTTTTGGTAATATCGTTTGATATTTTTTAATTTAAAATGTATAATGTAATTCCATTCATCATTTTCAAGCTTTAGGTCTTAATTTTTAAATATTTGAAACGGTTTATTGAGTTTTAAAAATTGTATGTTCTCATTTTTACAGTCAAAATGAGTACGTGTGTAAGCAAATCGAAGCTTACCTTTACTAGAAGTTGGTGATTCTTCAAAACTGAATAAAGCTGTTTTGCCAACAATAGTAGAATGCTATAAAATATTATTATTATATAAAACAATAAATAAAACACATCAGTAATTGTAAATTTTCGTCAAAACCAGAGGTAAAAAAAAATCCTGAGAGAAAACATCGAAGGCATCAATTATTGTAGTTTCCCAAAGACGTATTGATCAAATGATAGACAACATTTTTTCTGAATATTAGAAGCTTATTCAAGTCCCCAAAATCAAAGGAAAGTATGGAAAATTGGAGATATATGGAAGAACTATAAGTTACAAACATAATCTTTGATTTTAACAGTCAAATGAATTGTATTTGGGACACATTACAGCATCTTTTGGACCAGGACAGATCATTGCAGGAAGTATTAAAATATTGCACTGAAAAACATTTAAACCTTGATAAATTTATGGCAATAGGTTGTGACGGAACAACTGTAAAAAGTAAGATAAAAAATCATGCTAATAGATTTTTGAAACTAAGATTTAGTCGTCCGTTTTAATGGTTAATATGTCAACTCTCTGCAAACGAATTGTCGCTACCGATTGTTTATCAAATCATTGAGCTTGATAAACAAAATATATGTTCATGAGCTTTTCCTGTTCTAATTGGAAAGTCGTTGGATCAATGTGAACAATAGACAGTTATGGAAATTAAAAAATATCTGCTCCTATCACACAGAAATGAACTCTGGAGAGTTAAGTGTAGACCAAAATTATCTTTATGACGTGCATCAAATATTTGCACTTGGTTAATGTTCCTCAAATCTGGTAAATCTTAATCCAGCAAGAATGTCGCTAAATGATTAACAGCAACCAAGTGATTACTTGGTTTGCAGATTGGAAGTCAGAATTCATCCCAAAATCTGAAGATTATGGCTGAATTTGTAATGAAAGTACATTTCTCTATGTTGTAATTATCTTTCATGTGCATTCGAAAAATAAAAGTGAAAGCATGTCTAATTATTGTGTTTTCTCATCTCTGCGACAATACGATTCACATTTTAGGGTTTTATTCGCGATTCAAAGAGTTAAAACGCAACTATACTTAGACCGTTCACAAGTAATACTTTAAGAAGTCATCATTGTGGGTTATTTTACTGAAATCAGAAATTTAGTTTTTTAAAAAAAGTTGATTAATTTACACTACATTGTGAAATCTTGATTTTCACATAAAAAGGGCATAATCTTTAAGAGCTGATAGGGAACTAAAATGAATTCCAAATGAAATGAAATTTTAACAATATATTCAGTGTGTAAAAAAGCAACATTTTAGACCTATCCAAAGAAAAAATTTCAAAAAAATATTTTTTTTGGTTAGTTACACTACATAGTGAAATATGGATTTTCAAATATAAAGAGCATAATATTTAAGAGCTGGTAGGGGACTAAAGATGAATTCCAAACGAAATGAAAATTTAACCTTATATTCAGTGTGCCAAAAGGCAACTTTTTAAACCTATCCAAAGAAAAAATTCTGAAAAAAAATTTTTTTTGGTCTTTTTTACTCCACCCTAATAGACATATGTAGCTTACAGATAGAGTTGCAAAAAGTCGGTTTCTTCCCGGGTTTATTTCCAGTAGACCAGGTTTATTCCCAAAAAACCGAATTATTCCAAAAAATCCCGGGTTTTTTCCAGGTTTATTCCTAAAAACCCGGTTTATTCCCGGGTTTAAACCGGGTTTTTTCTAACCTTTGCAACGCTACTTGCAGATACTAAAGAAGGGAGGGGGGAGGGGGGACAAAATTTAAACATTTCTCTTCTGATATTTCTTTAATTTCATGTTATAGACTCAATATTTTGAAAAATAAAATAGTTGGCCAGAGCATCTCCCATTTCCCCTTCAAGCATTGACTTTGTTTATAATAATTATTATGCTAGATTTATTGTTTTAGGAAACAGCGAACCCGCTTAAGACGTGACACCGATTAATACCTGAATTTACTCCAGTTCCAACATCACCAGAACATCACTCTTACAACAAATGTAAAAATTTTCCATTCAATATCAGATAAAATTTTCATTCCTTGGACAAAAGATCTCACTTACGACGCGAATACATATACCTGGATATTAGTTTTTTGATATGAACATCAAACTATTTCATAATAGTAATAATCGCTTTATTTAATGACAGAAAGATTATTATTCGGAAATAGTGATAGACATTGTAAAAAAAAAAATCTTCTAAGCTGGCATGCTGATTAAATCAGGCGAATATTACTAATCGGAAATAGTAGGTATTTCGAGAAAAAGTTGCGGTACTAAGATCGAGAATTTCGTCAAACAATCACTGATAAAATAATTTCGTAAAACGATCATTGGTCGAATTTGGAAAAATAGGTTTCAAAATGCACAATAAGATGGGAATACGCGCTTTCATTCCAATGTTCGTTGCTCTAGATCCCATAGCCTTTTTCTTCAACTGAGGCAACAAAATGACCTACACGCAAAAAAGTAGTTCATATGGAAATAAAGACAAAGAAGAGTCTTCAAAGTCTAAACTGGGAAAAAAATATTCGAGAATTACATTTAAATGCGTTGTTAAAGCTTCGGTAAAAATTAGTGACTCTAGTTTCTATACTCGATTCATAACTAAGCGATCAAAGTAATAAACACACAAAAAATTAGTTTTTACATGTAAAATAAAGTTCAGGAGCTGTACAGGGCAAAAATTTGAACAAGAGCTTTGAGATGCACAATTAGAAGGGTATACGCACCTTCGTGTTATTTTTTTATAGCGCAAGAAACCGTAGTGTTTTCACAACTGGGATAATAAAGTGACATACACGCAAAATAACGATTTTTTTGTAATTAATATATTAACCACAAAATAAGGAATATTACACACAAAACATATATAACTTTGCACAGATTACCAATAATTTTTTATTTTAGAATAAATTCGAAAAGTTACACAAAAGCTCAAAAAATGTGCCTACTAAAACTAAGGAATGATACACAGAAAATATTCGGAACGTTTCACAGTTTATCAATAATTTCCACTTTCTCAGCTATTCTGAAAAGTTAAACAAGATTGTTGAAAGTACTACACAAGATTTCTCTGTATTCTTGTATGAGGAGAAATAATCCGAGAAAAACCAGGAATGTTACACAGCAAATGTCAAGAACATAGCGCAAATTTTTTACAGTGTTCGTATACAGTATAAAAACACCAAATTATATAAATGAATATAGAGTTAGTTAATAAACACTATTAACATTATAAAACATACACACATTAATAATATGAAAAAAAAACGTGGAAAATAACCATAATTTGTAAATAAAGAAAAAATTGTCTTGAGGTTAAGTCGTGTCGAAGTGTTTTGCAAGGTCTAATATATTGTCAGCTGGATTTATTCTTTGTAAATGATGCAAACTTTGCTGATACCGTCGTTTGATATATAGAAATGTAACATGATAAGTCGCTGAAGATATATAAGGCATTTTTATAAAATAACTAATTTACTGAACATTAATTTAAAAATAAAAGTTAAAAACATACAAAACATTTAATAATTAAATTTAGAAATAAATTATTAAAGTCATAGAAACATAGTCTAGTATTAAAATAACAATAGATAGATAATACAGCAAATGTTAATTAATTTTAACAAATCAAATAATTCAATCTAAATTGAATCTGACGAATCTACTAAATATTTTTCGCCAGAATAAAACTAAACTGCAATCATCGCACACTGTTTCAGAGAGAAACTAAATAACTTACACACTGGGAAATTCAAAATTCAAAGAAAACATTGTCTGAAATATTCCCAACTTTTGAGAAATTGAAATTCCTCTAAGTCAGTTTAAATAATATTAGTTTCTCAAAGAAATTCTTTTAAATTTGATTCTCAAGAGACTGTTTTATATCTTACTCTAACGCAATACTATTTCATTGAATAACATTAGACGTTATTTAATTCAACAATGGAAAATTATTCTCGCGCACAATAGGGAATTTTTAAACCTATTTAAAGTATTTGTTAAATATAATACAAACATATGCAAAATTTAAAAATGAATGTGATTAAAAATAGGTATTTCGAGATGAATATAACTTTTGTTTAATAAAATTTTTAACAAAATGTATTACTGCATGCTTTTTGCCTGATTTTCGCTTTAGTTTGCACGATTCTGTAATTAAAAAAATACATTATTTATTTTTTATTTTATTGAATCGCTTTCAATTTATCGTTTTTTTTCTATTTTTTAGCAAATATTATCAGTAACCAATTCTTGGTTCGAAATTTAAGAATTTTTTCTAAAACAATTCTGACATATTATAGCGAAATATACGAACTATAGAAGACAAGCGCAAAATAGTAAAAACCAGCATCTATAACACACGTTTGAGTAAATTGTTCTTTCTTTCAAAATTCATTTATTACGATTTTTAATTTAGAAAAAATAACTTCAAAATTTCATTCATAACAATTAATTATTAGCGAACATTTTCGAACATTTCTTAAATTATAAATGTTCATAATGCAATACAGGAAAAAATAAGGAGTTTTGGTAAATTCATCTATTTTAACTCATTGAATGGTACAGTTTTCATCATGGACAATTCCTCTTGCATAAAAAGCAAAATTTTAATACATTTTAATATATATATATACATATATATATAGAGAGAGAGATTGAGTATACAGTGAGTGATTCGTATACAAATATAATGTCGGATGCAGATATAAATAAGTTTTTCAAACATGTAGTAGTTTTTTTTTCTTCAATAAGGTGTTTACTAGCTTTTGGCATAGATTGCACTCCAGGATTCATTACTGAAAGACATTTATACCTTATTTAAAAGTTAGGGAAGTATGTTTGGTAAATAAACATATGCAAGGAAATTCTACGTTAATAATTTCTTTTCACTGATTATCTTCCTTTTGAAATCTCAATTTACATAAAAAATAAAATGCAGTTTAACGAATAAAAGAATACCAATGTATTAAGTTCAACATTGGGTAAATTGTTTTAAATGTAAAAAATCTAGATAATCAAACTTTTTATAAGTAAGATTAGACTTTTAAGAAAAAAATAATACTTTCAAAATGACTTTAGAACTCTAATGATGCTTAGGAAAGGATTTCCGAAAACAATCATTAAAACTAAGAATACACACTTTCTTTCTAATTTTACACAACACTTTTTTTCTACCTTTTTAAAACGTAAAGAAGTTCTATAAAAATATAATCAGCCTTTGTTAGTCAAAACTAAGTAATTTAATGAAAACAACTAATTTCGAAACAATGCTGGCATGAGAAACTAGCAGAGCAGAAACTATATAAATTACATTCCATGTATAACGATTTTTTTTTGAAAAAAAAATGCGAGTTATACAAATGCGGTATATGTTCATGTAATGCGGTATATGTTCATATGTTCAAAGCCTCGTTCATGTAGCATAGTATTTTGCTCAAAAACCCGCTCAAGGACAAATTCGTTTGCAACTTCAAGAATGAAAATATAGTACTATTAAATTATATTCCAAATCAAAAGAATTCGAATTAAAGAAGAGCGTTCGCATATTCACTTTGTAAATCATATAATAAAAGAATTCTTCACATTTCTGTTTATCAGGACATGCATTGCAAAACTACTCTCAATTAGCCATTTAACTGATTTGCCTGTACGTGATACGGGGAAGAAGAGTTTGCTTGAATCATGACTCAAAGCTTTTTCATACCACTCATTTTTAAATTACAATTTCGTATTGTTTAAGGACGGTAATATTTAGACAAAACAATACGGATATTTTAGATTTTAAACGTGGTTATTGTCCTATATTTACAATTTATTGTATGAAAAAAAAAATCAGTTAAGTGGTTCATATGCGATTTCAGAAATTCTCCATTGTATTCACTAACATTTCTTCGAAGTGCCATATACTTAAAACATTGGACTTTAACTTGCGTAAAACGTACCGTTGATACATTTTTAAATATTATCCATTTCAGTCCTTATTATAAAGTTAAATCATTAACAGAAATTATTTTTATAACTTTAATGTAATCCAAAATATTTTAAAATAAAATGAATTATATATTCATAAGTAATGTGTTTACAATATGTGATTAAACTTTTTGAACTACGTTTGGAGTCATATGTTTCAGTGTTCCAAGTTTGAAAATTCAATACAACAAACAAACTACAGTAATTCAAAGACAATATGTCAGTTATGAGGTAATGTGAATAAAAAAGAACCTATTCGGCTTGCCGCGACACTCATGTTACTAGGGATAATAATTTTTTTTGCTATCAGCGATGTATGGAGATTCCTCCATATCTCATTAAATTTTTGAATGAAGCTTTTAAGGTATGATCTTAAATTATCTATTACTTAATTAATAGAGAATGATGATTGAACATTTTCCAAGTGTTATGAGAATTACTCAAGCTGGTGTTTAAAACTAAGCACTTGGTTTTACACACGAATACTCTGTTAATTGAAAATTCCCAGAGAACTGGCATGAAACTATTCACCTGTGTTCCAGCAGTGCATAACACCCATCGTGCAAAATCGCACATTAGACCTGAACAAAAAACACTACGCACATATACTATATTATTTCATTGATAATCGTACGGAAGAATAATAGCAAGAACGTTGAAAAATAAATTGCTGTTTATGAAAAGCAGGTCGTACTTGAACAAAGCAATTAGAACATTGAAAAAAACGAGGCCATGATTCGAACAGTAAGTCTTAATTTCACATGCTAATGTTCAGCCAAAAGATTTGTCCAGTTTAACCTAAGTGACATAACTTGCATCGACGTTGATCATTTGTTCTGCGAATACACGCATCTTAGTTTATAAATCCTAACAGATATGGAATCCTCATCAATACTGAATATTTTTACAGGCATTTGAAGCCACACTCGTGTTAAATAGTAAATTACAGATTGCATCAGAAGCAGCGTTTATCGAAATAGGTCAATACAGTGGAAAGTATTTATTCTAAATAGGTAACTGGTGTCTTGGCTTTAAGAGAATGGGTTTCGCTACAAATGTACAAATCCGAAACAAACATTTATTGATAATTTATAACCAATACTTTGTGAGCGCTGAACATTGTACCTGTTATAAACATACTACATATGGTAGGATCATTATTCAATGCATAATTATCAGCAAATTCGAAGCTGGTAAAGAGTACACATTCAATTCTCAAAATTGTTTAGAAGTGAAATTTGAATAAAATTTTAGCATCAGAGTGAAAATTACCAAGTTCAGGGATCAAAACAAATTCTGTTTCCTGCGTTAATGTTCTCTCATATCAGCTACTCAGTTGAAAATTTCTATTAAATTATCTTACATGTTTGTATAATTAGTCTTACACACACCCACTTCCATGTAAGCGTATAGTGTCTCGACGCTTCAATAGCTTAGGATTCGCGTAAAGTTCGAAATTTGAATTTTGGCATAAAAACCTTTATTTATTTATTTTTTTGGAAATTTTTCATTTAATACTGAGTTGCTCCGATGAATTTATTTTATTTAAATTTAATTTTTTTGTTTATTATTTTCCAATCTAAATAATCATTCTTATAAACAGTAATAACATAGATACGATAATAGATAGTATATTTTAAAATATTGTTTGCAAAATCTTGAGCATTTAGAAGACTTTATTATAAATAACATATAGTTTTATTTATTTGCAAATAACTAACAATGCAACTGTAAATAAATATTAATTATTAAAAGGGAAAAACTCTTTCAGCAAACACGAAAACTAAAAACTAAAATATAATTTATATAAATTAATTCTAAAGCAAACAGATTTTATTTAAACAAAAATTTTTTAGCTTAATCATTAGTCTTGTTTTTAAAAATATTACTTTTTTATGTTGTTTTATTAAAAAACACTTTTTTATATTTTTTTAAATATTTTTAAAATATTTTTTATTATCAGAAAAAAAAAAGAAAATCTGTAAAATAGCACAAGCCGTTGAAATATTATTATGCATAATTTGCAGGCCTTTTGTAAAACGTATGTTACATTATATTTAAAAACACACCTTGGATGAAATTTCAATTATCAGGCAGAAAAACTTACGGTAGCAAAATTACTTTTTCGTAAATTAAACGTAAAAAAATATGAACATGAGTTCTCACAAAAATTTTCAAACTTAGAATTAATTCGAAATATTTTATTTTATTTTTATTTTTAAGTGAGAACTGTTTAGAATGAATGTTGTTAATTTTAGCTAACGAGACGTAATAGCTTTAAAAGAAAAAATTACTTTGCTTGTTTCTTCTTTTCAAATTTAAAGATGCATTCAAAATTATTGTTTGTATATTTTCAACCGAAATGTAAATTATTTTCAGTATTTGATTAATGAACAAATAAAACTATTTTCAGTTGTTTTGTTTTGTTAAATGTTTAGGACTTCCTTCGATATTAATTTAAATTAAATTTGTTTGAATTGTTAAAAGTCCTTCCGGTACTGCCGGAAGGAAAAGGTAGCTTTCATATAACTTATGTACTTATTTATTTATTTTAAATTAAGTTATATTATTGAAACATACGATGCTCAAATTAGTGGAACCCGCTAATATAAGATTGAATCATAATTTTTGTCAATAATGAATTTTAATACGAATTTTTAGAAATTAGTCATCTTTTATTCAAGCCGGTTTTATTTTAAGCGATTTATAGGTTCGCCAAATTCCACGATATCCTGATGTGTATGCCAGTTTAAAACAACATGATAGATACAATAAAAGAATGGGCTTGTTCGAAATCTTAATTCATGTGCACATGCAAACTCACATCGAAATCGATTAATAGATACGAGTGCCATCGCGGGCAAATTGATTTTTTTAAATACATTAGAAACATTAGAAATTCAAACTGCTATATCTCAGGCATTTTTTAAGGTAAAGAAAAAGCAAAAAATACTCCGGAATTCATTATTAAGATCAAACACTTTAGAAACAACTTTTTTCAATTTTTCAATTTTTGTTTGTACATCATAATACATTTAAAAGATTTTTGACAAACTTAAATGGCCACCATTTTGAAAGAAGATGGCGGATGAAGTTGACCAGTGAACTCGATCAAGACATTGGTATGTACTATGTACACACGGAGTTATATCCAAATCAGTTTATAAATATGCGTACTATAGCGTGACAAATTTCAGACCGTTCCAAAATGTCAACCACACTGGATGTTGACAGTGCTATAACTCAGCCATTTTTCAAGATATAGGTGAAACAAAAAAAGCTCTGGAATCTTTCTATCAAGGTGAAACGCATAAAAGAAAAATATTTTTCAGTGTCTTACTTTTTTGCTCCTAATTTTAAAATTGAATTAAAAAAATTAATATTTCACCATCTTCAAACAAGATGGCGGATGGGACTGGCCAACAAACTCGGTCCAGACATCGGTAGGTACTATATATGCACCAAGTTACATCCAAATCGGTTTATAAATACGCGTGTTATCACGTGACGAAAATCAGATGATTTCAAAATGTGAGCAACACTAGAAATTAAAAGTGCTATAACTCAGCCATTTTTTTAAGATACAGACGAAACAAAAAATGTTATCGAATCATTGTATCATGGTCAAATGGATTAAAAAAATCTTTTTCAATTTCTCACTTTTTTGTACCCAATTTTAAATTTTAAATAAAAAAATATTAAATGGCTGTCATTTTGAAACAAGATGGCTGATGGAACTGGCTAAAAAACTCGGCCGAGGCCTTATTATGTACTATGTCCACACCAAGTCACATCTAAATCGATTCATAAATATGCGTGTTATCACGTGAAACAAAATCAGATCATTTCAAAATGTCAGCTATACTAGAAATTCAAAGTTCTTTAGTTCAGTCATTTTCTAAGATATAGACAAAATAAAAAGTGTTCTGAAATTGTTGTTTTAAGCTCTAACACATAAAAGAAAAATACTTCTCGATTTTGTTTTTCAAATTTAATTTTAAATGTTAAATTAAAAAAAATGGCCACCATTTTGAAACAAGATGGCGGATGATGCTAACCAACGAACTCGGTCGACACATTTGTATGTACTATGTACATACCAAGTTTCATTGAAATCGTATTACGTTTAAGTTTATAAATACGATAGTAACAGCATGACAAAAATCATATATATATATATATATATATATATATATATATATATATATATATATATATATATATATATATATATATATATATATATATATATGTATATATATATATATATATATATATATACCGGGTGTCCAGTAAATGACTGACCCATTTTAAAATTAAATAATAAAAAAACGATTTGAGATAAAAATGCGCGGTTTGCGATATTGTTATTAGAATATCAATAAATTTTCAATACGCACTTCCTTCAAATAGTTGTAATTTCGGTCAAAAGATGGCGCTGGCGGCATCAGACTGCAGAAATATCGCCTGTTTTCTTGTTCTCAAGCTCATGATCTTTCCGGCTCATTTTCCCGAGTCGAATCTGAGTCGAAATGTTGAATCGACTCTCCACTCAACTACAGAAATAGGATTTGTTGATTGAAACGAGATTTAAAATAACATTTAAGATTGAACTAGGCCTATTGTAACAACCTTTGTCTATTGTAACCTCCTCAAACAAATATCACGGGAAACTATAAAAACTAGTTTAAAATTACTGTAAAACATCTCCAACGGTGTATCAATTTATAAATAAATATTTATGACAAGAAAATATTTATTAAAGAAGCGTTCTAGAAAAATTTAAATTAATTTAAAAGACGTTCTTTAGTGTTTCAAAATTATCTTCGGAATATGTTATTTTAACCGCTTAACTGATACGCTTTTTTACGTACAATGAAATGAAAATATGGGATAAACGCCGCTTTTTTAAAGCTAAAATAATCGTAATATTTAATTTAAATATTTCTTCTATTAAATAGTATGAAATTGCATTTAAAATTTTTAGTAGTGTCAGAAAGCTTTAAGTGATGGAAGAAGCAAACTATAATTGCCGGTATGTTGTACGGGCAAACCAGTTAAAATTTTAAAACAGTGGTATGCAAATAGCGTTGCCAAGTCTCCTGTCTAAGAAAACTTATAAATTGGCACATTAAAATTTTCTAAATCTTACTATAAAGGAATCCGTCTACAACAAATCCTGTTTTAGACATAAAAATTTATTGATCACGAAGTAGAAAGAAACACACAAAACTATCTGCTAAGGCAAAATCCTGCCTAAAACAAAATATTATTATTTTTTCCGAAAACTGAATGCATCCCTACTTTGTATTCATATTTTGTCATTTAACGTATCCAAAAATTTTATTACGAAAGCCGTGAGAGATTTTAAGATGTCTTTTGTACACACCTCACCTCCCCCCACCCACCCACGGCAGGAAACGTATCTACGCTAAAATGTACGGATATTTAAAAAGAAATAAAAATAATACTGCCCAATTAAACTGATGGCATTGAGTTCACAGGCTACGCATACTGATTGTACATTACAGCCTGGTATTTTCGTTGATTCCGTCCGAAAAAAAATTAAGAAGGGGGAACAGCTCTCCCCTTTCTCCTTTTTTATACTTAATCATTGAGCCTCCTAAACTATCAAGTACATGCTTTATCATATTAAAAAATCTATACCCAAAATTCAGAGCAAATCGGATAATTCTTAATAAAAACCCATTTAGCATTTATATAATTTAAGAGGAGCTATTCCCTTTTTATATACTTAATCATTAAAATTCCAAAACTATTCAGAGATTTGAACGAAATCTGACAATTCTGCTTGAAAAATCCATTTATACAAGTTAAGGAGAGGGGCATTAGAACCCCCGTTACCCCTGTTAATACTTATTCAATGAACACCTAATAACAGCCACGAACTCGCCTCATCAGAATGATCGTATATCTACATATTGAACGAAAACTGTTAATTCTGCATGAAAATCCCGTTTATATCAATTAAGGGCAGGGGCATGAGCCCCCCGTTCCCCCTGTTTATACTTATTCAATGAACACCTAATAACAGTCACGGAATCGCCTCATCAGAATGATCCTATATCTAAATTTTGAACGAAAACTGTTAATTCTGCATGAAAATCCCGTTTATATCAATTAAGGAAAGGGGCATGAGCCCCCCGTTCCCCCTGTTTATACTTATTCAATGAACACCTAATAACAGTCACGGAATCGCCTCATCAGAATGATCCTATATCTAAATTTTGAACGAAAACTGTTAATTCTGCATGAAAATCCCGTTTATATCAATTAAGGGGAGGGGCATGAGCCCCCCGTTCCCCCTCTTATACCTATCGAATGAACTCCAAAAACTAATCAAGGAAGCGCCTTATCAGGATATACCTATATACAAAATTTCAAGTGAATCCGATATTTTTATCATGAGTTATCGCGTTACACACGAACGCACGTACATACAGAACGGACGGGCACATAAGTTCTCAGGCTATGATAGCCTGTGAGCTAAAAAGGAAGACGTATCTTTTTTTATAGCCTGTAAGTCATCCCTCTTCAAAACTTTATTGCAAAAAGCACCCCCCCTGTATAGGAGGGAAATATGTAATCTCGTTCTTTTCCCTCGGTATGAGGAAAAGAACTAAAAAAAACATTCTGAAAATATCTCCTGTATCTGATTTGAAATAAGAAATATTATTAAAAATATGATTTTTTTTATCTTTTTAAAATTATGTATAAAAAGATACCAATGTTCAATTTATTTTTCCAATATTTATATTTATAAAATTGAATTAAAATAAGTAGACATTCAGTTTTATCTAAAATATCTATGGCCTCACCAGTGGGCAATAGTTTCTGACGTCTCAACTGGCGTTTAAATCAGCATTATAATAACCTCTTCTATTTACAGTTTAGATGACGCTAATACCTCAAAATTTAAACTTGATATTGTGCTAAGAGCATCAATTTGATGTTTATTGCTTTTTTACTGTTATTCGGTATTGTATTACACAAATATAGCTTCAAAATTTGTAATCTAGGCTTTTAAAACCGATTCGTATTTCAACCATCGAATCCAACAGGAGAAAAAAGTAGAATCGGGAGATAGTAAATGAAAGAAAGGATCGGGACAGTGGATACTGCATTGGCTTCTGAAATATTTTCAACAGCTTTTTTTACACGCAATATTTAAAAAAAACTAGAAGAAAAAGAAACGAAACTTTATTTCAGTAAAAAGTTTCCGTAAAAATGTTTTGCCATAAAATTGCCTATAGATATTTTAGTTTGGTTTGGTTTATTTAATGTTGGCCGATTAAGTACACGTGGGATATAGGTCAGAATGATGAGGGGATGGCCAGGGTATGCCCTGCGTGGGTGTCTCTGTAAGGGCACCTAACCCGTATTTACACAAGAAAATCCAAGGTTCGAACCACGGAAAATTCCGAACGGTTATGCCGACAGACGCGATTGGGTTCGAACCCAGTACTGCCGTCTACCAGTTGAAACGTCAGAATCTATCACCCACTGGTGGGGCCATAGATATTTTAGATAAAACTGAATGTCTACTTATTTTAGTTCAATTTTATAAATATTAATATTGAAAAATAAATTGAACATTGGTTTTTTTATACATAATTTAAAAAAGATAATAAATCATATTTACATAAATATATTTCTATATATACGTAAAAAGAGTATCAGTTAAGCGGTTAAAATGACATATTCCGAAGAGAATTTTGAAACACTAAAGAACATCCTTTAAATTAATTAAAATTTTTCTAGAATTGTTACAAATATTTCTAGGATTCTTTAACAAACGTTTGCTGGTCATAAATATTTACTCATAGATTGACACATCTTTGGAAATGTTTTACAGTAATTTTAAACTAGTTTTTATAGTTCCCCGTGATATTTGTCTGAGGAGGCTACAATAGACATAGATTGTTACAATAGACCCCGTTCAATCTTAAATGTTATTTTAAATCTCGTTCCAATCAACAAACCCTATTTCTGCAGTTGAGTGGAGAGTCGATTCAACATTTCGACTCAGTTTCGACTCGGGAAAATGAGCTGGAAAGATCATCAGCTTGAGAACAAGAACACAGACGGTATTTCTGTAGTCTCATGCCGCCAGCGCCATCTTTTGGCCGAAATTAGAACTATTTGAAGGAAGTGCGTATTCAAAATTTATTGATATTCTAATAACAATACCGCAAACCGCGCATTTTTATCTCAAACCGTTTTTTTGTTATTTAATTTTAAAATGGGTCAGTCATTTACTGGACACCCGGTATATATATATATATATATATATATATATACATATATGTCAACATTTGAACGGAAGGTGGTTTTTGGGTCTGGGGGTCATGATCGGTGAAAATATAGCAAAATTTTCCGGAAGTGCTTTCCTCCGGACGGCTGCAATAGGTAGCTTTTTACTTTTTGTAATACGATAGTTACAGCATGAGAAAAATCACATATATATATATATGGTTATATATATATATATATATATATATATATACACATATATGTCAACATTTGAAAGGAAGGTGGTTTTTGTGTCTGGGGGTCATGATCGGTGAAAATATAGCAAAATTTTCCGGAAGTGCTTTCCTCCGGACGGCTGCAATAGGTAGCTTTTTACTTTTTGTAATGAAACCTACCTAAAACAAATAAGCTGAGAAATACGAGTGGGGGGGGGTAAAAAAGTTGAGTTGAAATTAATTAGCTTATGCGCAAAAAATATATAACTGTTTTCAAATGATTCCTTTTTATAAACTCAAACAACGGAAAACTATTTGTTTTATGGATTACGGTACGTTATATATTTCATAAGACATATATATTCTTAAAGCCGATAACTAATCCTATGTTTATAAAGAAGCTAAATGCTATGCAAACAACTAACTTACCCGTTAAATTTTTATCTATCAATTGCTTACATAAAAAAATTAATTTTAAAAGATATTTTCAAAATTTAATTTTTCTAGTTTTCCTAGTGATTTATTTAAACACTTAAAAAAACTCATTTAAAAAAGATAATGCATGTTATTAAGAGTTTGCACATTAACCAAAATTTCTTTAAGGTTTACAATGAAAGTTGTAAATTGTAGCTTGCGAGACGAAAGAGCTTAAAAGAATAATTTACCTTTTTTTTATTTCTTACTTGTTTTCAAAATTAAAGAAGCATTAAAAATAACTGTTGGAATATTTTTATTCGAAATTTAAATTATTTTTAGTACTAGATTAATCAATAAACAAAACTATTTTTAATAGTTTTGTTATTTTTTAATTTAAAGACTTTCTTGGGTATTCATTTAGATAAAAATTTTCTGAATTGTTAAAAACGAAAAACCCAGAAATTTGGAGAGGAAACGGGAGGGTCTTAAAGATTTGGAGTTTATTAGTGGAAATTCATTAGTCTACTGCCAAAAAATATATTGTTTTTTAAAAATTGTTCCTTTCAATAAATCTACACAACAGTAAAACATATGTTTTACGGATTACAATATGTTTTATATTTGCTAAGAAATATTTATTCTTTCACCCGATTGTTAATCCTATGTACATAAAAAAGCTAAATGCTATGCAAACAACTAAATAACCCATTAAAATTTGTACCTAGGATTTTCTTACATGAAAAATTTCATTTTTCTAGAGATTTATTTAAACTCATAAAAAAATAAATCAAAGAAGATAATGCTTGTTATTAAGAGTTTATAGTTTAAGCAATATTTATTAAATAGAAAAAAATAGAAATTTTCATCAAAACTGTGTTTAAATTTTATTTTTGTCATAAGACAATAAAGATACACAATGTAGAATCAGGGAGATTTTTTGAATAAAATGTATCTCACATTTTAGATGAATCTGATTTAAAATAAGTTTCCGTCTTTGCACGAGCCCACGAACAATAGTATGGCAAGCATTTTTTTTTTTTTAATTTAGGGAGAACCTACTTGCCATACTAAATATAATCATACACAACAATTTTAGTTCAGTTCTATGCATAACTTCATACATATTTTGATGGTAAAATAATGAAATTAAGACAGACATTGTAGCGCCCTCTTCCAGCGTATTTTTTTTCAAATTCAGGACATAGCTAATAGCCAAATCCAAACATAAACACAAAAAATTTCGTTCAATTCTATGCATAACTTCGTACACTTTTAGGTGATATGATATTGAAAATGGCACAAAAATCTCTATTGCAGCGTCCCCTTCCGGCAGAATATTTCAAAAATAAAGGAGAAATTGTTTGCCACAGCGTAAAGCATTCACAAAAATATTGGTTAAATTCTATGCATATCGTCATACATTTTTGATGGTAGAATGATGACATACGGACACACACACGGACAGACAGATATTTTTTTAAAACATGTTTTTTGGAATCTCTGACTCCTAAATCATTTAAATCCATTCAAAACCGGAAGTAAAAATTAAATACTTCATACTTTTTTCATATAATTTGACTTATATTTTTATTTTTTAATTTTATCTTTTAATATTGTGAAGTTCTATTTTTTACATCATCTTTATGCTTTTTTATAGCGACATTTTACGTTGATACTGAGATCAAACTTTAGATTGGTCAAATAATTTCGTTATCATGTAAATCATCAATAAAGCTGTTTAATGGACGTTGTCTATGAGTGATTTTATAAAGGAAATTCTCAAGCTTTTCATTCCATATCCTATCACTACAGCATATTGAAGATATAGTGTAGAAAACGGTTGTTCCTATAATGTTTTAAAAAGTGCTAAAAACTTTAATCCCATAATTCTACAATGATGCTATGGTCCGTCGCTATGACAATATGCTTTTATGAGCACCATCTAGTACTTCATTTTAACATAAACACTTTAATTTAAATATATATACATATATATTATTGTAATTTCGGATTCTATAAATATAAGAAATTTTGTCCTATTTTAAACGAATCTAGTTAAGGAATGGAGTGAAATAGGTTAAATAATATCTTTTAGAAAAATTCCATATCGATTTTAAATCAAATAATTTTTTTAATCAAATTGTTATATCAATTACCCTTTTTTATGTATAGATTTATAATATTCCTATTTATGGAACACTATACTGTATATTATGCATATTTTAAATAATGATTAAAAGAATCAGTCTTGTTTCTATAAGAAATTTAACATAAAAGAAAGTAGAGGGAGGAATGAGACATGCCAGCAAAGGGAGTAATGGGATAAGTCTAATTCTTTCTTTATAATAAGATGAGTTTAAATTGCAAACATGGAAATATATTCATAAGGTAGTACACTAAGTATAACATTCAAGATATATTCATTTACTACAAAATGTAAATAAATTGAATTGATGATTTTTTAATGTTATAATTGAGTGACAATCTTGAATTTTCCTTCTAGTGATGAAGATCCTGGAATATTATAATGTAGTACAGACATTGTGGTCCTACAATGTTTGTTAGTCTACACTATACAGGGTGTTTACTCTCAACGGTAGCCAATGGCTAGTTTTTAAACCGTTAGTCATAGATATATAGTTCTAATTGCAAAAATCCTTCTATAGTAAAAAAAACTAGCCTTAAAAGAAATGATTCCTAGAATGATGCTGATGTGTAAGATTTCCGGAAATAACGAATCCGGGCAGACCACTCCTTCCATGAGTCGAACAGACCAATCAAAAAAGGCCTCCGTCTATGCATCGCCGTATGGGTTACCATAAAGAGGGAAAGGTTACCATCGCCAACAATTGCCAAGTTTGTCGCCAACTTGGCGATATATCGCCAAATTTGGCGACCAAAATTATTCGCCAAAAGTGTCGCCAACTTGGCGATAACTGTAATATTTCGCCAAATTTTTAATTTCTTTAGAATACCAGTCGTGTGACACATGATTTGAAAGGTCAGCAACTGCTTATTTATATTATGGATGTCTTCTTTGTCACACCCACACTCTGCTCCCCCAGAGAGGGGCACATTTTTAATTTCTTTACAACACCAGTCCTGTGCACATCATTTGAAAGGTCTGCAACTGCTTATTCATATTATGGATGTCTTCTGTGCCACCCCCACACTCTGCCCCCCCAGGGGGGCACATTTTTAATTTCTTTACAACACCAGTTGTGCGACATATCATTTGAAAAGTCTGCAACTGCTTATTCATATTATGAATGTCTTGTGTGTCAACCCCCCCACTCTGCCCCACATGGGGGCACATTTTTAATTTCTTTACAACACCAGTTGTGTGACACATCATTTGAGAGGTCTGCAACTGCTTATTCATATTATGGATGTTTTGTATGTCACCCCCCTCTGCCCCCACGGGGAGCACATTTTTAATTTTTTTTACAACACCAGTCGTGTGACACATCATTTGAAAGGTATGCAACAGCTTATTCATACCATGGCGAGCGCAGCAAGCTGGGGGTAGTCTACAATTTTTAATCGCGAAGCAATTACCCGGGGGGTTTGCGAGCGCAGCGAGTAGGGGGGCGGAGCCCTCCCCTAGTGCTTTAAAAAAAGGTAAAGAATTGTTTTTGAAGCGATTTAGATAAAAAAAAATTTCATTGAAAAATTACGAAAATTAACTTTTTTTACGGTCTCCCTGTTCTATTAGTGATATTTAGTAAAAATATTCCATCGCCCTATCAAGCAAGACAAAAAAAAGTCCCATTCATCTAATATTAAAATTGACCGAGTTATGAAACTTTAAATTTCATGATTTAAACCACTTTTCTGCAGCTAAAAATGAATGAGTTGGACTAAGCTTTAAGGGAACGTACACAAAGTGCTTAAAGTATTATAAAGGGCGTCCATTTCCAACGTTGTCCAATAGCTAATTCCTAAAACATTTGTCACAGACGTTTAGTTCCAATTACAAAAGTGTTTTAAACAGTATAAAAAATATTTTTAAAGCAAATTAACTGAAGGTGCTACCACCGTATTAAGTTATACAGTAGTGTTAATTTTTATTAATTAACTTCTAGATTGATTAAAATAGTTGAAGACATGAGTTTTAAAATTCTCCTTATCTAGAAAATAAAATTTTGGGATATCGCGATTTTATTTTAAAAAGGTGTGTTATTTTGATAAACTTATTTTTTTCAAAAATATGCATTAAAATATTTTATTGCTATAAAGGACGTCAAATACTAATAAAAACATTAAAAGATCTTAATAATTTTTACATGTTTTGATTGAATTTACTCAATCATCATCAGAAAAACAAAATACAAATAAACACAAATATGGAAAATGACAATAAACTATTACAAATGAAATTTAAAAATTTTAAAAATAAAAATCACGCGCGTTATATTTTAATTAGGTATCACGTTGCTTAATTTTTAAATTATTTAACAATTCAGTCCAAATATTCGGGATTTGAAATGACAAGGAATCATTGCAGACCATTGAGCTTCTGTGTATCGCCGTTATAGTATTTGACGTCTTTTATAGCAATTAAATATTTTAATGCATATTTTTGAAATGTTTTTAATGGACGTATTAGAAAACTTCTATTTATAATTGATGTCTTTTGCATCTATGCTGGATTAAATGAAGTCTACTTATGGTTTATGTGATCTCAACTACAATAACATGAAGATGGAAAGATGTATGCTTGACCCTATGGATATTATAACGAATTTGGATGCATTTCATCATACAGAAGCTCAATGGTCTGCAATGATTCCTTGTCATTTCAAATCCCAAATATTTGGACTGAATTGTTAAATAATTTAAAAATTAAGCAACGTGATAAATAATTAAAATATAACGCGCGTGATTTTTATTTTTAAAATTTTTAAATTTCATTTGTAATAGTTTATTGTAATTTTCCATCTTTGTGTTTATTTGTATTTTGTTTTTCTGATAATGATTGAGTAAATTCAATCGAGACATGTAAAAATTATTAAGATCTTTTAATGTTTTTATTAGTATTTGACGTCCTTTATAGCAATTAAATACTTTAATGCATATTTTTGAAATGTTTTTAATGGACGTATTTAAAACTTCTATTTATAATTAATAACTTATTTTTTGCTTAAAACGTTCATATGTAAGTTTCCCTAGTTCAAAATTTCTATTCAAATTTTAACTCACTTCCAAATATCCGATCGAGGGTCAATTTGCACACTTATTAATATCCAATAACATTGTAATATTAATACAATTTTCGGTGCGTACCATTTATTTATTTTATAGGACTTCACCAAATTCTGTTAGGTTAAGTAATCTAGTAGAATTTTAAATATATGTCATTTTGTAACAATTGTAACTGTTGCATTTCATAATTTATTTGAACAAACTTTCTGTTATTTTTTATTTATATTTTTAGTACAAATTTTGCTTTAATATGTAATCATCAACATAAATTTAAAAATAATATTGTAAAACTTATTTTACCCTCAATGTTTAATGTTATCTTTTATATCATGCGTTTTTTTTTTTTTTTTTTTTTTCAGTAAATTTGCGACTGACCCCTAATTTGCAGCAAAAAATAAGCTTCAACTTTAAACAGCTATTACTCGGTCTGTTTTAGTCGCAGAGGAATGGGACTTTTTTGTATTACTTGTTAGAGTAATGGTAAAAATTTTCTAAATATCACTTAAAAAACGGGGGAACCGTATAAAAATTTAATTTTCGTAATTTTTTAATAAAAAGTATTTTTGACCTAAATCGCTTGGAAACAATTCTTTACCCTTTTTAAAGCATTTTTGCAATTGGATCTATGTGTCTATGACTAACGGTTTAGAAATTAGCCATTGGCCACCGTTGAGAGTGGACACCCTGTATTATTTGTGTCTTATCATACATTGTTTTACTGTTGTCTCATAACTCATTGTTCGTGGAGAGATATGGGATACATTTTGTAATTTACAATTTCTTTAAATAAAAAAAAATTTAGAAATTTATATCTATATCTATATCTATATATCGATATTGTTTAAGGACATTATATTAGTGTGTCATTTTATATTTTAAAAATCGAAAATATAGTTCTTGTGTCGGACAAATTTAGTTTCCTTATTTTTGCAAAAAGTGTCCCATTCCTCCCCACTTTCGAAAAAATATTCATTTAATGAATTTGTACATGTATTGCACAAACATGAAAAAATCATGATTGTATGCTATGAATTTAAATGGGTTAGAAAAAAAAATATTTTTCGATATTTTAAAGTTTGAAAAGAAACACCAATTTAACTGATTTCTAATTTCTTAAGTTACTGAAAAGTTCAGTTGGAATAAAATTTGGATTTATTTTATTAAAAAAAAGTCCTTTGAAAATTTTGACATATTTAAGACTTCAAACACTTCAGTTATTAATTAAATTACATTTCTATGTAATTAAAATTTAAATTATATTGAAAGACACATAAGCCATTTCAGAATATTATTAACCACAAAACTTGTACTAAAAGCGCTTAAGAATGAAATGTTTTCTAAAAATTAAATATATATGTAATAATTTTTCAATATTTTTCAACAGAAATTCTTAATTTTTTTATTTTAGTTTTGTTTTAAAACGCGTCATTTGATTTAAATAAAATTTAAATATCACATATGCAGCTTTGGATTGTAACGTTTTCTGAATTCAACTCATATACAATGTTTACGTTGAAATGAGCCACCAGATTGCTTTTGTATCAGCGTATTGTTACACGATCATCGTACATTTATCGTATACATTTTTAGTACTGTTTTGCTGGCATTTTCCACACTATATAATCTAGCCGCTGTCCTTATCACCGTGTGCCACGCCTGACTGCAAATTAAACATTCTACGATTTAGAGATTGTTGAAAATGTTACTTTATGTACTGGCCATTATATTATTCATTATTGAGTAGTAGAATATCTCAAATACACACACACATACACACACATATACACTCAAGAGCCAAAACATTATGACTACCTGTCAGTCACAAGTTGTCCCACCTTTGGCGAGCAACACAACTTCAACCCGTCTTGGCATGGATGTCACAAGTCCTTGGTAGATGGCCGGAGACAGATTGTACCAGATGCTTAAGCAACGGTCACGCAAATCCGAGATATTGCGAATTGGTGGTCTATGAACGCTGAGCTGCCGTTCCATGAAATCCCAAATTTATTCTATCGGATTGAGATCCGGTGAGTTAGGCGGCCAGGTCATTAACT
The DNA here is from genome assembly GCA_964019185.1 of Maratus speculifer. NCBI lineage: Eukaryota > Metazoa > Arthropoda > Arachnida > Araneae > Salticidae > Maratus > Maratus speculifer. Next base: position 194,007,083 of record OZ025291.1, on the reverse strand, counting down.
GGAATTCAGCATCATGTTCCTGGAAGCACTCCAACACAATTTTAGCCGTGTGAAACGGGGCTTTGTCGTGTTCGGAAATTTTATTTCCTACTTGAAAATCAGAAGACATGTAAGGGTGCAACTGGTCCGCATTGATGTTCAAATACCTGTAACATTCATGATCTGCTCTACTACAACCACGGGTCCCAAATACGCCCAAGAGAACGTCCCCCAAAGCATAATACCGTCACCACCGGCCTGTGTATTACCTACAGTACATTAAGGGAGCAATTGTTCGCCTGGAAGATGGCGTATCCTGACACGGCCATCGGCGTGATGAATCACAAAACATGATTCATCTGACCAAGCAACTCTCTCCCACTGATCCATTGACCAGACGCGATGTTCCCGAACCCAGCGCAGGCACAGTTGGCGATGAAGCTTGGTCACCAAAGGCACACGAGGGGGACGTTTCCTGTGTAGCCCCATATCCAACAGTGTCTGCTGAACAGTGTACTCCGATAATATTCTACTTGGCCCTGCATTGTATTGGGCTGTCAGCTGAGCCACTGTCTGGATCCAGTTTTGCTTCGCCATGCGAGACAGTCTCCAACGACCTTTTTCTTTGATAGCGTGTGGACGTCCAACACCATGTCTTCTACTGCTGGTTTCACCGTCATTCATCCACTTTGCATACGTACTAACAACTGTAGATCGCGAACAACCCACGAGTCGTGCAGTTTCCGAAATACTTGTTCCGAACCTTCGACCCATTACATACTGCCTTCTATCAAAGTTGCTTGGATCCGCAGCCTTTCCCATCAGACATAGTAATAACCACTTCCACCAGATCACGTGTCTTCTACGTGCCTGCTACGCCTATATATATATATATATATATATATATGTGTGTACATATATCTATAGCTATATCTATATCTATCTATCTATATATATATATATATATATATATATATATAGATATATATATGTACATATATATATATATATACATGTATATGTATATGTTTATATATTTTAATCCGTATTCAAAAATCTTCTGAAGATTATGTTTAGAAGAATAACCGGAACCTCCTCAATCCTGAGACAACACAAAGTTTAAAATTACTATAAAACATTTCAAACGATCCCAACTAACACATAACTTGTGGGCCACTAAAGGTGTCGTTAACGTTGGCCCAAAGTGTTTGGTGACGGCCCGCCGTTCTTTGCCGTAACGGCTCCGTCAAAAAACTGTCACGCCGGCCAGAACGCGGTCACAAGAAGATGCCCACAAGTATGCCATTAACTTTTTACCAAAATATCAGACAGCCTCAAACTGACCACAGTTATTCTTTTAAAGGCCATTAACAATCAAAGCTAGCCAGAAGTTTGCCCTAGCCATGCCATTTGTGTTTTGTAAGAATTAAATTTAGCCAAAAGCTGCCAGCAAAAGAGCCTTTAATGATTTCTACTCTCCAAAAGCCTGCCACTGCCTTGCCTTAAAAATTATTTAAGCATAAATTCAAAATTTGTTGAATAAAAAATATTTATTAAAGAATTGCTTGAATGATTAAATGTTTCTGCATAAAAAATAAATATATTAAGAATAATTTATGTACAATAAATATATGTATATGTAAATTTACTTTTCTTGAATTTTTCCAAAATACAATACTTGGCATATTGAACTTAATAATTTGTTTATTTATTCTATTATTCATAAAAAAAATATAGGTATAAATAATGCCATTTTAAAACAGTTGCTTTTCATATACAATTTGAAAGATAAAATCAGTATGCCAAGCATAATATTTATAAAAAGCTTAAGATAAATAAATTTATACATTTTTGAAAAATGAACCTGAATTATTATTTCTATATTTATTTTTCATGAAGAAAAATTTATCATTCAAGCTATTATTCAAAAATTATTTTTTATTCAACACATTTTGAACTTACGCCTAAATAACATATATTCTTAATATGATTTATTATGTATTTTATATTAAAATGAATCTATTTTATATATGTATGTGGTGTTTAGTTTCTCTTATTGTTAAGTCTGTTAATATTTGATGTCTATTCATTAAAGTACATTAAATCACAATTATTTTTGCATCATTTTCAATTTATAAAAAAAAAAAAAATCACACAGCTATTTAAAATAAATAAAAATAGAGTTTGATGTTTATATAAGTCATGAGCCTATGGTGATTGCTATGGTTACCACCGGAAGGTTGGAAATATTTCGCAGTTAGAATGGCAATGCCTTGAGCGGTTACCATAGCGATCGCAGACGGTAATTTGTTTACATTTTAATTAGCTTGTTGTTCGATGATAGATGGAGTCAGAATTTGCGCTCATAGTTCTGTAGAATAAAAATAGAACGAAGTTAAAACATCTGCGTGTTATTTTATGACCACCAATCGGGATATTTGGTGACCTCTGGAATGTAGAAAAATACCATGAGCAATTGGAAAGTGAGATTTTCGTAGATTGTTAAGAAGACCTTGTTCCATTGTGATTGAAGTAAATCATGCAAAATGATTATGGATATGTTAGCTGCTAAACAGATAAGTACTTTGAATCATTTTTCTGATATTTTTTCTATTATTTTACAGTAAAAATTTTAACTCGCGAATTTTATTTTGATTTAACTGTGCTTTTTCTATATTAACAATTATAAATCATGTCTAATGTCGATGCTGTTCAAATCCCCGTATATAACAGATCAGATCCGGCTCTTTGGTTTGTAATGTGCGAAAGTACATTTGCTACCCCCAAAGCAATAACAGAATCTGTTACAAAATATAACTATATTGTGTCGCATCTTCCACCCGATATTGCATCTATTGTTCGTGACATATTAATGCAACCGGATGCTACCGATCCTTATGGCATCTTAAAAAAGGAATTAATTGCGCGTTCGGGAGAGTCATCTCAGCAAGAAATGCGGCAACTATTGTCTGGGGGAATCCCTAAATGTTCCTGACAATTTAATGTTAGAGTTATTTTTGACGCGTTTACCAAATTCTGTTCAAACAATTTTAGCGGCTGTTTCTGATTTAACCCTTGAAAAGGCTGCGGAAATTTCGGATCGGATTTCGGAGGTTACTCCGTCCCCTCTTTCTGCATTTACCGTGTCCAGCGCGAATGAAGAGTCAATAGAATATAAATTTATGAGAGAAATTGAAAAACTAAATAAGCGCATCGATCAAATTGCATTTTCACGTGGGCGATCACCATACCGTAGAAATTCGAGTAAACCTCGCGAGCGAAATAACAGTGCTAAGCGCGATTCATCTATTTGTTGGTACCATCGACGATTTGGAACAAAATGTAAAGAAGAAAAATGCGTAAAACCATGTTCTTGGTCGGGAAACGAAATAAGCAAAGAGTAGAGGCGACTTATTCTTTGCCTCAGCAGTCACGTCGCCTGTTCATTAAAGACCGGACAACAAATGTTTCCTTTCTGGTCGACACAGGGTCGGATGTGTCAATCCTTCCTGCCAATAATTTACAAAAACGGAACCCACCCGTACAAACACTTTTGGCTGCTAATTCTTCAACTATAAATGTTTATGGTCAACAAACCCTTTCTCTAGACTTTAACTTAAGGCGAAAGTTTAATTGGACTTTTCTAGTGGCAAATGTTAGTACACCAATATTGGGAGCAGATTTTCTCCATAATTTCGAATTGGTCCCAGATCTCCGTCATAAATGTCTAAGGGACTTAAAAACAAAATTTGAAACGACAGGCCACATGAAATGTGCATCCATTCATTCAGTAAAAACAATCACTATTGATAGCATATATAATGAACTTCTAAAAAAATTTCCATCTATAACAAAATTACCAGATCCTAATCAGCCTGTTAAACACAACAGGATGCATTTTATTACAACAAAAGGACCTCCAGTTGTGGCAAAACCTCGAAGGTTAGCTCCGGATCGTCTGAAAATCGCTAAAATGGAATTTCAAAATATGATACAACTCGGACATTTAAGATCTTCATGTAGCAATTACGCATCACTTTTGCACATGGTTCCAAAAAAAGGAACTGTGGAGTGGAGACCTGTAGGTGATTATCGTGCCTTGAATGCGCAAACTGTAAAAGACAGATATCCGATTCCGTGTATAGCTGATTATACTGCTAATTTACGCAACACTAAAATTTTTAGTCACATTGACCTAATCAAAGCGTATCATCAAATACCAATCAATCCTGATGATATTCCTAAAACAGCGATATGCACACCTTTCGGATTATTCGAAAGCACACGCATGCAGTTTGGCTTATGCAACGCATCTGCCACATTTCAGAGATTCATCGACGAAATAATACGTGATTTACCTGGCGTCTATGCTTTTATTGATGATATACTTATTGCCTCTAAAAATGAAGAGGAGCATTATCATCATTTAAAAGCCTTATTTTCCAAATTAGAAGAATATGGTTTGTGCATAAATGTTTCCAAGTGCACATTTGGTAAACCTACCATCGATTTCTTATGATTTCGAATATCTGAACACGGTATTCAGCCATTTCCTGATAAAGTTAAATGCATAATTGATTTTCCACAGCCCACAACTTTATCTCAACTTCGACGATTTTTGGGAATGTTTAATTTTTATAGATCCTTTATATATAAAGCTGCACACATACTTGCGCCTTTAGTGCAATTATTAGAAGGCCATCCAAACAGAAAGAAATCTCGTTCCCGTGTTCCGAAAACTTCCGAACCGATTAATATGAACGAAAATGCTGAAAAGGCTTTCACAGATGCCAAAAATGCCATAGCTCAAGCAGCTCTTTTACGGCATCCCATTCCAGGTGCTGAGTTAAGTATATGGGTTGACGCTTCAGATGTCGCGATCGGCGGCACTCTTATGCAATTTTTTCAGGAACATTACGAACCTTTAGCATTTTTTCCATGAAATTAAACAAGAGTCAGCGGAATTGGTCAACTTATGACCGGGAATTATTTTCTATATATTCAGCAATAAAGAAATTTCGGCATATGTTAGAGGGGAGAAATTTTAAAATTTATACCGATCAGAAACCGTTAATTTATGCATTTAAGCAAAATCCCCATAAATGCTCGCCTCGGCAATTACGCCATTTAGATTTTATTTCCCAATATTCCACTGACATTAGACATGTACCAGGTTCCAAAAACACTGTAGCAGATTGTCTTTCAAGAATTGAAATTGATTCTATTTCAAAATCTCCAATCTTAAATTTTGATGATTTTGCTGAAGCTCAGAAAGATGATTCAGAGCTACAAAACCTGCTGCATAATTCATCGCTAAAATTGGAACTGAAACCTTGCCTCATTTCTGATCGTAACCTACTATGTGATACTTCCACAGGTACGCCTCGACCCTTAGTTCCTAGCTCCTTTCGTCGACTGATATACCAACATTTGCACAACCTATCTCATGCTGGCATAGCAGCCACCACAAAGTTAATTTGTTCCAGATACGTATGGCCAAATATGAAACGAGACATCAAAAACTGGGTTCGTTGCTGTGAGTCGTGTCAAAGATCCAAAATACAAAGGCACACCAAAGCACCTCTTGGCACGTTCTCTCTTCCTGATGCACGTTTTTCCCAGATTCACATAGATATTGTGGGTCCCCTGCCTCCATCTGACGGTTTCAGCTATCTTTTAACGATTATCGACCGATTTACCAGATGGCCAGAAGCTATACCCATATCTGATACACTAGCCAAAACAATTTGCAATGCCATATTCAAGGACTGGATTTCAAGATTTGGTTGTCCTTCACTCATAACCACGGATCAAGGTCCCCAAATGCGATCAGCGATTTTTGATGAATTTACGAAAATGTTGGGAACAAAGAAGATCCGAACCACAGCTTATCATCCTATATCCAATGGCATTATCGAAAGATTTCATCGACATTTAAAGTCATCCATCAAAGCTCACGAAACCAATAAATGGACTGAAGTATTGCCGATAGTTTTACTAGGTATTCGCACAGCAGTGAAGGAAGATATACAAGCTTCTTGCGCTGAACTTGTTTTCGGCACTACGTTGAGACTGCCTTGTGACATGCTGGATGAATCTTTAATCCAACCATGCAACGAGAACTTCGTCATTCAACTAAGAAACACCATGCGGCAGTTAAATCCAGTTGCTACATCAGCTCATTGCCACGAGAAGTTCTATATACACCCTTCCTTGACATCTTGTTTACACATCTTTCTAAGAGTGGATCATGTACAGCCTCCATTGTGTCAACCATATACTGGTCCTCACAAAGTTCTAAGTAGAACTGGAAAAACCATAACAATCGAACTCAATGGTCGCAAGTCCACGGTATCAATAGATCGTGTGAAGCCAGCTCATTTGATTCCTCAATCAGACTTGTTGACGAAAGCTGTTCCAGAGAATTCTAATTTAAAACTCTTTGTTAAATCGGACAGCAATCCTGACCAAACAAAAACTGTCACACGTTCGGGCAGACATGTCCATTTTCCTAAAAAACTGGCATCTTACATTACTTCCTGAAATTATTGTTAAAACTGTTCATTTTTGCATATCTATATATTATTTCTCTATTTTGTTATATTTCTTATTTTTGTTGCATTTCAAATTTATTTCAAGGTATATATCTTTGTAATTTTTTTTTCAACCAGCGTGAATTCTGACCTAAAAAATAGAAAACTTAAAAATAATTATAAATTATATCGTTTCTTCGGTACCCTTCGTCACTGGGGGGATACTCTATGGTGATTGCTATGGTTACCACCGGAAGGTTGGAAATATTTCGCAGTTAGAATGGCAATGCCTTGAGCGGTTACCATAGCGATCGCAGACGGTAATTTGTTTACGTTTTAATTAGCTTGTTGTTCGATGATAGATGGAGTCAGAATTTGCGCTCATAGTTCTGTAGAATAAAAATAGAACGAAGTTAAAACATCTGCGTGTTATTTTATGACCACCAATCGGGATAAGCCTTTTTTTTGTATATACATATATATATATATATATATATATATAACTGTCTCTCGTTCTTGTGCACATTTTTAGTTTGTTTATATCAGATAATATTAGATTTTTCTTTCGAAATTGAGCAAAATAATTATAATCTTTTCTCAGAAAAGTATTTCGAGTAATTAATATTGCGTTTTATCTTTACTCTATTTCTTTAGTGCATTAAAATTATTTAGTTATTGGTTTTAATGGCATTTTCTCCAAGGAGAAATTGTTATCCGCACTTAGAAAGGGGGGAAAATCCTTTTCTTTGAAAGTTGTATATATATATATATATATATATATATATATATATATATATATATATATATATATATATATATATAAACCTCATGGAAACAATTAATTTTAAGTAAACTAAAATGTTAAGAAAGTAACATCGAAAATTCACAATATTTAAAATCGATTTATATAATTCCAACAATAAAACATTTCGTGTAAAAAAAAATACATTTAATGATACAAACTAAATGAAATTTTGAAGAAAACAAAATTTAATAAATATTAAATAAATGTTATTGTGCGTTTGCGAAAACCAAAATACGTATTAATACGGTTCTAATATAAAAACAAATACAAAAAAATGATGCAGAAATATTTTAGAGTTAAAAATCTTTAATGAATAGACAAAAATTGAAAAGACTTACAATATTTTATGTGTAAATATCCTCAGAGATAAAGACTGCAGCACCAGCGTGCCAGCTAGCATCAGGTGTGAAGTTGGAATAAGGAATGACAGAGATAATTGACAAAGACGGGAACGGGGGAGAGGGGTGAGTGACTCAGCGAAAAACTGCTAGGTCACTGATGTGTCCTGGAAATTCCTCAGAAAAAAAGGGAGAAAGATAAGGAATCTTTTTACAGATATAGTAAAATAAACGTCTATTTGATGTATCTGGATTTAAAAATTATGTCTATTTAACGATACATTCTTACAGCCCGGATATATTTTTATGTATTTTAATATTTAATGGAATTTTTTTTAAGGAGACGTTTCTCAAATTTAACGACAACTCTTCAGCATTTTAAATACAGTAAACTGTGTAAGGCGAAATAGATTTGAATCGAGAAAGTTTCCTATCGTAGACAATATTCCGCCATAAATAAATTTTATTCTATCTCAATAAATTCGCAGAGACTTGAAAATCTTTGCGAAAAATATAGATTTCCGTCTTACACAGTGTTTTACTGCATTTTAATCATTTTTTCATAAATAAAAAGATTGTATGATGTTTTTGAAACAAAATGAAAAGTCATATTACAGAAATTTAGGTTAAAAAATATACATAGCGATAGAATACTTTTATCAAAGTTTTAGGCATTTACTTCTCTAAGAAAGAACTTTAAGAAATGATTGTACGATCTTTAGTAATTTTAAAGAAATCGTTGAAAATTTTTCGTTAACTTGAGATTCTAGTGGGCTTATGTTTTTAATTTTTTTTTTTAAAAAAAGCATATTTTTTTTAAAAATGTGTTTTTTTTTTCGCCCCTTTCAATGTTCCGAATCTTTTCTACACATTTTGTGATGTACTTTTAAGCACAAAAACATTAATCTTGACCAAATGATTATTATAGCGATTTGTCATTGAGCAGTTTTCGTTTCATTTTTTTTTTTAAATCTAGGCATGAATTACAACTTGTAAGCGATTGAATTTTTATTATTTCCGTTTTTTTTACCATTTCCCGTGCTCTCGCGTCCAGCTTTTTGGTACAAAACATCAAACTTCACAGCATATTCTGAAAGATCTGCTACCTTTACTGAAATTTACTTTTATATAAGGACTTTTTTGTTTAAATATTTATATTAAATTATTTTAATCTATTTATTTTTTTTTTCATTTTCTTTCAGTTTTTTTTAAATATATAAATGATGAGTTTAAAAGGGCGCCGGTTAAGAAAAATGTATGGAAGTGTGGATTCCATTTCAGATATACACATTCATGAAAAATGAAAAAAGTTGTTCGATTACAAAAACAATTTTTATTCATTTATGTACAAAAATAATTAAATGTATCAGAAAGTCATTGATGTAACAAAATGTGTCAAAAGCATGCTTGTACACAGGAAAAAGTAAAACACTTTTTAAGCAAAATGAACAAAAGAATTTTTTAAAGTGTACTGTTCTATAGAAAAATTATTCATTTTAAGGGAGAATTATTAGCCCACAATCTTTGCCTTCCACCCACGCTTGCAGAGGCAAGGATATCGAAATATATTTCTTTTCTTTCTTTCTTTCTTTCTTTTTTCTTTTTTCCCCCAAAAACAACCTTTTTTATTTTTAAGAAAAAAAATCTTTCCTTAAAAAAAAAAAGTAATTTGGCTTTTATGCCAATTTTAGAAATACTGTAATAGGCAATTTTAGAAATATTTATGCATTTACAACTAAAAATTATACATGTATGTATACGAGAGTTTTACATTACAGAGTAGGTGGGGAGAGCAGACAGAGACTGATTTAGGAACAATCTAAAGACTTTTTCTATTTTAATATTTATTTTAAATATCTTTAATGTATTTTAAACATTTATTCATTTTCTTTTAGTTATTTTTTATAAATAATGAATGCAAAAGAGCGCCTGAAGAAATTATTTGAATACTCTATACATTTTGGGAGCAATTTTTATTATTTATAAAAAAAATATTTTTAAACTAAATAAAAATATGACATCTATATTACTGTTTTAAATATAAAACTTACAACATATTTATATGTTTATTAAAACCCAGATTTGAAGTAATTTCTGAAAGAAATGAAGACACAAAAAAATACTCTCTCTTTCTTTAAATAAAAATGCTGGTTAGATTATAACGGCCCTTTGCTTTCTAGAGTATGATACGCCATTACATTATTGCCGGAAACTGACCCTTAGGAGTTGGCCGGCAAAGCAAATGTAACTGTTCTCTCATCGCCGATCCATTACTGGCTCGGCGGTAGCTGCCGCAACTAGCGGCGGGTCATTTGCGGTACCGCATTGTTTTGTTACAAATGGCCTTAACTCCTTCTGGCCGCAATGAAATCGTCTGCAGGCCGTAAGTCATGTGTTTGTTGGGATATATCATTCAGTATATCGATGATAATGATGTGCGCGCATTTATTTTAAAAAATCTACAAGGAATTTTAACAATTCTAGAATCATAGTTCTGAGGAAGATAGGATTACAATCGGGATTAGGATATGATTACAATTATAACGCCTCTTGTGTATATAATTATATAATAATATAATTGCAATAAATTAAGGTAAAACAATTACTGAAACCTGACGTAAATGCTTTTCTTTGGTGCAATAAATAATTAAAGAAAAGAAAAAATAAAAATCATTTTTAAAAGCAGGTAAATAATGTAGAGTTGTCCAGATCGAAATAGTAAGGAAAACATATATCACTAGTAATGTATCCATATCCCGTTTTACCACTTGTTGTAAAATGAAACTAAGTGAAACTAGTAGAACGCGCTGTGCTCAAATTAAAAAAATGAAAATATCGTCTGATATTTTTGTTATTATTCAAAGAACTTTGATAGGTGAATGAGAACTATAGAGTTCTCTTGATATAATGATGAATGTGCCTTTTATATGAAATTAGACTGCATTTTTTACAATATATGAATTTTTTGATGAATTTAAACTTAGAATAAGTTGATCTTAATAGTTGAGTTTGATTTTAATTCAAGAATTCCTAGCATCGCGTAGATGCAGCCCACATCGAAGAAATAAATGGCTAGTAAGTATACTTTAAGCTAACCCTACCTTTTCGAATTCCAACATAATTTTAATGGTACCCTTGGCGGGACAGGAGTTTTTGAATTTTAATTAATTTAAATGAAAAAATGAATCTGAGTAGTTTGAAAACTCAGAGAAAAGGACTGAGAGCTACTTTCACTCTCACGTTGAACAAAATTGAAGCTGAAATAGCTAAAGAAATATGTGAAATTAAAGAACTTTCTGTTTTGAAAACTCAACTTTTTCATAAATTTCAACGGATAGACACTTGTCAAAGTCAAATTTCGGAAATATTGTTACATGATAAGAACGAAAAATTGTTTACCGAAGATTTTGAAGCTGCAGAAGAATATCGAGAAAAATATATAGAAATATGTGCACGTATTGATAAAAAGATGCAGTTTTCTACCTCTCCTGGCTAATACGTAAAACGCAAATTTAAATTACCGGAAATCGAGCAGGAAAAAATTAACGGCGAACCAAAGGAATTTTTATCTTTTTGAAGCCAGTTCAAGAAAATACACGAAGACAATTTTATTGCCAAAGAAGACAAGATGCAATACTTATTCCAATGTATGGTACCAAAATCAAAAGTGGAGCGTTTAATATCAAGATATCCAGCTACCGACGAAAATTGTCCGAAAGAGATTGATCAATTAAAACAGAGGTTTGGACGAGATGATTTTCTCGTGCAAATTTATGTTTACCCTCGTAATGAAAAATGCCACGTCAGCAAAAATGAATGTTGACTTGGCCTCTTTATACAATGAATTAGAAAGCAAACTCCGTGCTTTAGAAAGTTTGGGTAGAACTCAAAAGAAGTATGGAGATTTTCTCATGCCCTTGGTTGAGAGCTGCTTACCTGAAGAAGTTCTATAGACTTGGGAAAGAAGCCGAAATCATAATACATATTCCAGTGAGAATTCCAGAACTTTAAATCAACTGATGAACTTTCTACGTCAAGAAGTTCAAGGCGATGAAATAGTCTTTTTAATCATAAAAATTACATAAGAATTACATAAGAATTGTACATAAGAATTGAATTTTAATATATATGTTTAAAAGGGACATACCTGTTGTTTGATCTTAAATACGGCAGAATAAGAAAATAGTTTTTAAAGTAACGAAATAAAAATAAAGTCTTGAAAAGCGGTGTTAGTCAACTGAATAAAATATATGTGATACACTTAAAAAATTTTTAGATACATTTAGCACCTTTCTTATTTTTCTGTCTGAATGAAATCAAATTAATTAAAAAATATTCTTTTTTTAATTTAACACTTTTAAACGCAAATGAAATATTTTATGCGCAATTTCTAACCACTGAAATGAGTAATAAAATTTTTAAATACTTTTTTACTTCTCTAATTTCTCATACAATTTATTCAAAATGCATAATAAAATTCCAATTTAAATATATTCTTTTACTTAGCCAATTTTCAGCAGTTTTTTTCCACATAGCTAGATTTAAAATTATGGAGAACTTTGCGATAACAGTTAAAACTTTCCAGAGGAAAATTCCTTACTAGACTTATTTCTATCGCCATATAGTATTGCTCAACATTTTCCAAATTTGATCTAGTTATATATAAATGTGATTAAAAATCAAAGAAAAATCATAAAATACACAAGTTACTAATCAGGTTTTATCATCGTCAGTAGCATATTAGCATTATTAGTGTTTTTTTACTTTATAAAATATATTTTTTAAAGAAAAAAGAATTTCTTTTCCTGACGCAAACTTACTGTATATTCAACATTAAGATAAAAAAGCATTTTTAAGTGCTGATGTTAATTTGTGAACCATGCTAAAATATATTAACCCATTAACGCCCGAATTATTTTCTTCGCTAAAATTTAAATTTTGTATTTCCCACCACTTTTAAAAGCAAATTAACTTTTATCTAAATTTATCGAGATATCTATCTCGCGAAATAAGGTATATATTTATCTTCCTCTTTACTGGTGGGAAAACCGCTTTCTTGCTGTTTTTGTAACCGTCCTCAAAAGAGGACGCTGGGCGTTAATGGGTTAAAGTTGCAACGAATTAGGTACATTTAAATTAGCATCTATATTCCAGACAACAATAAGAAAAAATGAATTGCAAATATAGTTGATAATAGACAATCTATCTATATTTTACCAAATATCAATTATTTTAAGTTCTCCATTACAGTAAATATTTATTTAATCGCTGACTGCCCGGCGTTGCCCGGGCCCGTGATGTTATTCAGCTTTCAAATGTGTTATTTGTTTTCTAAATGACCCTTAAATTAAACTCAAATTTCTATGGTTTTATATCTTTAAGTCCATTTTGTCAAAATTTATATTTTTAAATGGAAAAATCGCGAAAAGTTATTGAATTTAAAGCACATGCCGTTTGGTATTTTATTCTCCGTGTAATTTGATTTTTTGGAAACTATGCTTACCGAAAGCGAACGAAACCGCGACGGAACACCCAGGTTTTTATTGAAGTCATAAAAAATTTCACATATTTTATTTTGTAAAAAAATAATTTTATCCTTGCAAAAGCTTTGCTAAGGCATAACCACAGTAAAAACGATCTGTTTTTATTGATTTCATCAAATTTTTCGCCCATTTTATTTTGCAAAAAAATATTTCTATCAGTCCAAACGTTTCGAATTTTCTTTAGGGAGTATTTTGTTCTGTTGAGAAGATTTCAAAAGATTGAGTTGAAATATGTATGTTAAGATAATTTTAACATAGAAAAAATACCCTCTCTGCGAGTCACAAAATGACCTTCTTTTGCCAGTGTATTTGAGAGTTAAAATTCAAATATTTTAAAACAAATTGCCCCATCTGTTAGAAGAAAGTTTCAATGGTAAAGTTTCAACTTTAATATCTTCTTTTTGGTTTGTTTGTATCTTAAAAATTACGCCCTTGAGGGACATTGACAAAAAGCAGAAAAATAGTTTTGGGAAAAAAACGACCATTTTTGAATATTTGTTTTCAAAGGGTTAATTGCAACATTTTTTCGAATTGATTATTGCATTTGAGACCTAAAAATATGATCTTTCGAAATATGTATCATAAGTTTAACTGCGTCGGGAAGTTTGGTTGATTTGGATTTAAACAAAATGATCCAAAATCAGAAATAAACGCCGATAAATGGTTCTTCTTTCGTTTAGGTGCGTAAAAGGGTTCGTGCGCATGGGCAAACGATTTCTTTCCCCAAACATTAAAAAATGAGTTTTTGAAGAGAGTGAATTCCGCATCATAATTAATATCTATGAAACTAATCAAAAAATTAAAATTCTGAGCTTCAAGTGCATTAGGAGAGATATTGGGCTACTCTCATAAAAACATTGAACCTCTTACGTCCTATAGATTTCGCTAGCCATCGCAAACACACACACACACAGACAAAGCGATTTGTTATTTTATTAGTATAGATGCCCACAAGATGCCTTTTTGTACTGAATCGATGGTGATCTACAATATTTTACATAACTTTTTATTTCTCTATTTCTTTCCATTTTCAGGGTAGGAATACTAATCCCGCAGTTTTCTTCCAAAGGCATCATAGGCCGTTTCATTCAATAGTTCATGGCAACGTTACTATACCTAGATATCACTCTTATGACTATAGTTCTCGCTATAATTATTGTTCTGATAGCTGATTTTAGTGGCTTCACTGTACATCATTTTTGTAAAAAAATAATTTTATCCTTGCAAAAGCTTTGCTAAGGCATAACCACAGTAAAAACGATCTGTTTTTATTGATTTCATCAAATTTTTCGCCCATTTTATTTTGCAAAAAAATATTTCTATCAGTCCAAACGTTACGAATTTTCTGTAGGGAGTATTTTGTTCTGTAGAGAAGATTTCAAAAGTTTGAGTTGAAATATGTATGTTAAGATAATTTTAACATAGAAAAAATACCCTCTCTGCGAGTCACAAAATGACCTTCTTTTGCCAGTGTATTTGAGAGTTAAAATTCAAATATTTTAAAACAAATTGCCCCATCTGTTAGATCTGAGATTATAATAAATAAATAAATATATATACATATGCTAATAACGATATTTCGAAATAACATTTTCATGTTTTTCAATTACTTGTATATTAAAAACACTGTTCTAAAATATATTTGTATACTAAATATTAAATGTAGCTTTCAATTTTTTTTTTTTTTTTGTAATAAAGATTCTTTTATAATCACATAAATATTATATACATGTTCGATCCCATTTGCATAGAAATGTATCATTTGGATTATTTCATTTCCTCAAAATATAAAAAGAAATAATAAAACATAAACATATGTGATCTGTCTAAATCTTACACTCTTATAATCTAGAAGCACCATAATTAAGTCACTGGCGTGCGATATTAGTGACAATATCGATATTTTCCCCATAACTTATGCAAAATATTCAGCTTATTTTCTGAGATAGCTTTCATAAACACTCCATTAATTTTATTTTATGACATTTATTAAAAAACGATTAATTTTTTTTCTTAATTAATTTTTTATCAACTCTAAATTATGGCTAGAGGAAGCAAATTTTACATGAAATTATTTAAAAGAGTACTCAATAATTGTGTATTTGATACTTACATGAAAATAAATACCTAAATAGTTACAAATAATGTTATTTAAAAAGATATAAATACATAATGTTTTAATGCCAATTTTTTTTGTTATAATGCATAAAATAGTTTATAAAAAAACTGACTTTAAAACATTATGTATTTATTACTTTTTCAATAACATTATTTGTAACTATTTAGGTAAATATTAATTATTTATAAGAGTACTCAATAATTGTGTATATGATATTTGCATGAAAATATATACCTAAATAGTTACAAATAATGTTATTTGAAAAGTTATAAATACATAATGTTTTAATGTCAGTTTTTTGCTATAATTCATAAAATAATTTATAAAGGACAGTGCGGATTTTTTTTTCTATTACGGATGACACGTGAAAAATGTTTAGTTTATTTTTATTAATTACGAAAAAACATTTTTAATTACAGCTTCCTGTTCCGTTTGTATAAATATATAAAGAAGACATCAATTGCAAAATTGTTATTTTATAGATATTCATTCATATCTTAAAATTATTAACAATGTAATATTGAGAATTAAAAAAAATCTGAGCGAGTTTGTTCATACAGAAGTATTTGGACAAAGGATTGGAGTTATCCTTTTTACTAGACACCTGAGGAACATGAGGCCAAATTTTGTGTGCAAGCAATTTTTAATCGAATCAGAAGAAGAATCTTCCGGTTTTTAACCCCTTTCCATTCATTTCAGTGCTTTCACATGCATTTGATTTTTACGAAACACTACAGAGGGGGGACATCAAACAGATGTATTGAAATATTCTGACCATGATCGATTCACGATTCCGCAGAACGTTATTTTGCAACTTAATTTAACATTGGCTCACATAGCACTATTTTCATTGTTATCAACAAAACATTATAAAAATAGCACTTTTTCATATATAAAATGCTGAATTAGTTTATTTGGCATTTCAGATAATCAATTTTCTGTCATAAAGTACGAACATGTCGATAAATAATTAATCTAGCTTAACTAATGATATTTAACATTGAAATAGTATTTAATTATTAATTTATAATGAAGATAACGTAAATGAGAATGTTTAAAATTTAAAGTGTGCCAAAAAGTCCCTTATTTTCTTTAGAAATCTTGTTTTAATTTAGTAATTACATCAACATTATAAATAAAACATAATTTATTTTAATACAAAATTATGTACATGTGCATGAAAATCATGAGTGTATTTATTTTCAAAATGTTTTATAAAATATAATTTTTTGATTTATGAAAAGAAATCCGAAATATAAGTTGCATCAAAATAAAATCACATTCTAAATTTCGAGATAATGATTTTGTAGAATATAGATGCAATAGAAAATGAGTTAATATTTTAAAGATTTTTTTTAGCCTTTGCAATGTTTTATTGGTAACTCCATACTAACTTTAATTTATCCGACAAATAAGTGCTGATATTTGTTTTAAATAAAATAGTGAATTATTATATAATTATTTTATTATACTTTGAATACAGAATAAAATTTAATAATACTGAATTATTAAAATTATTCTATTATACATTGTTTTATCTTCCACATAAAAAAAAAATTGTAGCATGTAATAATCGTGTGCCTTGTTTGCATTTACCACAATATTTTACGTTTGAAATATGCCATTAAAAATGTCGAAAAAAAAAATCTTTTGCACAACTTACAACTTTTATTTTATATCTACTTTAAAAGCTACAAGTATTTAATATCATTAATAGCGAGCTACGCCCGCTAGCTGGGCCACTTTTTCCAAACGAACCTCGATATTAAGCAGTATATAATAAGCAAAAAATTCATTTAAAAGCAAGTCTTGGTGTTCGAATCCTCAAGCACAAAAAAAGTAAATTAAAGAGCTATGGTTGTTATGCGCCCATTATCCCGTTAAAAATATGTGATTTCGCACAGTGGGCGCTACGCGCCCACCGTGAGAAGCCGGCCCACCGGCGCTACGCTCCATGGTCGCTATCGTCCTGTTAAAAATATTTAGTTTTGCACGGTTGGCGCTGCGCGCCCATAAGACATTTTCTCGTATTTTTTGGTTCATCAGAAGCAGACTTATACGCAGATTCTGAATATGTAATCAGTTTTTTTTCTACTTTAAAAACTGTCTGCATGATGGTTTAAGAAAAAACGCGCAAAAAAATAATTTCATTAATATCACAAACAACATAACTAACAAATAATTTTGGCAGCTCGTTTTCCGTTTATACTAACAGAAATTAGTATTAATCGCGTAAATCTTAGGTTACACAATATTCGTGTATGCTACCAAAAAGAAAAAGTATGAAAATGAGCTACAACGATTAATACTCACATACAGAATAAATATATGAATAGCCAGTTACATCTGAGATCCTCAAAATATTAATTAGCAACACTATTACCCCTTAGTGAACATATCTTGCTGTGCTTAAATAGTTGTACTTATTATATTAATTAAACCGTGTTTAACATTTTTTACTAATCAGTTATTTTTCTCTTATACATTCTTTGACAAAATGACGGGCGAAAAAGGGGTTTTCGGCTGCTTCTTTTTTTAGCCAAAGGGGAAAAGTTCTAGTCGATCACCGCAAGGTGGCGCAGTGTTCTGCCTGAGAGCTCCGTTTAAGCTCCGTTTGGGAAATGTGACGTTTTTCGTTCCGATTCCCGACCGGTTTTTAATTCATAACTTTTTTAATATTGGTCCCACGGTCTCGAAAATGCCCGAAATGACTTTCCCGGAATTTTTCGAATCGAAAGACACCTCTCGCGACTTCCAACTCGCCCGCGTTAAGAACTGTAATCAGCTTCAAGCAGACAGACAGAACAGAGGCGCACGGATTTTATTAGTATAGACTAGCGAGCTACGCCCGCTAGCTGGGCCACTCTTTCCAAATGAACCTCGATATTAAGCAGTATATAATAAGCAAAAAAATTCATTTAATAAGCAAGTCTTGGAGTTCGAATCCTCAAGCACAAAAAAATAAATTAAAGAGCTATGGTTGTTATGCGCCCATTATCCCGTTAAAAATATGTGATTTCGCACAGTGGGCGCTACGTGCCCACCGTGCAATGGCGGCCCACCGGCGCTACGCGCCATGGTCGCCATCGTCCCGTTAAAAATATTTGTTCTTGCACGGTTGGCGCTGCGCGCAAATAAGACATTTTCTCGTATTTTTTGGTTCATCAGAAGCAGACTTTTACGCAGATTCTGAATATGTAATCTGTTTTATCTACTTTAAAAACTGTCTGTATGATGGTTTAAGAAAAAACGCGCAAAAAAAGTTCCGGTATTAAAAACTGCAAAAGACTGCTATTAAAAAAAATAAGTAATTTCATTAATATCACAAACAGCATAACTAACAAATAATTTTGGCAGCTTGTTTTCCGTTTGTACTAACAAAAATTAGTATTAATCGCGTAAATCTTAGGTTACACAAAATTCGTATATGCTACCAAAAAGAAAAAGTATGAAAATAAACCGTGTTTAACATTTTTTACCAATTAGTTCTTTTTCAAAGAACCGAAACGAAAGAAAAAGTCGTTTTCCCGGGAGAAAAAAGAGGTTTTCGGCTTCTTCTTCTTTTAGCCAAAGGGGAAAAGTTCAGGTCGTTCACCGGAAGGTGGAGCAGTGTTCTGCCTCAGAGCTCCCTTTGAGTTCCGTTTGGGAAATTAGACGTTTTCCGTTCCGATTCCCGACCGGTTTTTAATTCATAACTTTTTTAATTTTGGTCCCACGGTCTCGAAAATGCCTGAAATGACTTTCCCGGAATTTTTCGAATCGAAATACACCTCTCGCGACTCCCAACTCGCCCGCGTTGCGAACTGTAATCGGCTTCAAGCAGACAGACAGACAGAGGCGCACGGATTTTATTAGTATAGATTTTCAGTAAAATTTTATACAAAAAAGAATAATCATCCTGGTTAATTTCTGATGTTAATTAAATAAAGATTTTTATGAGTATACTGAAAATATTTTAGCCAATTAAAAGTCTTTGTTAAAAATGTACTGATTTTTTCTAACTTTTTAAAAACAAATAACATAAATAATATATTGAATAAAAGCCATTTTTGTCATAAATATTATCCATGAATCCATTAAAGTTTTAAACAACTTCTATAAAAAAATGATGCCAAATCATCTAAAGACTCTTTTAAAAGCATTTCTATTTTAGTATTCAGAAATTTCTGTTTATTATATATTTATAAAATGTTTGTGTTACTTCTCAATATTAACTTTAAACATACCGAATTTACGTTTCTCAATGCAAGGTAAATAGTACTTTTAGAAAAATGAAAGGCAAAATATTCATGTTTTGAGTTTATAAGTAATATATAAGAAATTGAAAACCACTGTCAATAAATAATGATCAAAAGAGAAATAGTTTTTTCGTATATCCGTAATGCTCCATTTATAAAATTTGTAAATTCTAGTGAAATATACATGTTATAGTCCTATTTCTAACAAGAAAAAAAAACTAGTACATTGTTTTTGTATTATGTATGAAACGTATTTAAATTAATGCAATGCACCCCCAAATATTAATGTTGATGAACAGGGGAGTTTTAATGTTCTCCCACAAAAATATAAAAACAAGCATGATTCGAAAACTTTTTTTAGTTAAAAAGAAAATTAGTCTGTCAACGTAAATATAAAAATTTATTATACTTGTATTTTTTCGCACACAATAGCCGATATCACTTAATTATATCGGTGATAGTAGCACGCTAATATAAAAGAACTTTCTTTAAAGTTGTGTGGACTAAGGAAAGAAGAGTGTAACTTTAAGCGACTTAAATAATGAGCACAGTTAAAATTGATCTGCTTAAAAATAAGAGCTTTATCTGATTGTATTTTTAAATAGTATTGCTTCAGAAACGAGTACATGATATTTTGGAATATGGGTAACAATCCAGATTGAAAACTGAGCTTGTGGATAAATATTTAAATAATAAATTGCTGTTCACATTCTAAATATATTTAAAGAACTTATTTAGTGAATGCGCATGCAATAATGAGCCCTATAGCGCAAAGTATATTTAAGTTGCGGCCTTTAAATTTACAAACTATATTTTCAAGAAATGAAAAAAATATAGGGCTAATCAATATATCAGTGAATTGAGTGAAAAGGTTTTTATTCAATAAAGCACATTCATGTTGAAAAGTCCTCACAAAAAATATTGCCATTGATTTCTTGCTGCATAAAATTAGCCAATCGGGAGTATAATTTCAAGAGATATTAATACAAATGTAAAAATATAATTTAACATTAGAAGCAGTACATTTTTAGTGTTTATAATATAAACACATTTCATTCAAATGATTTGCACATTAGTGTCTGGGCATAATTTGAACCGAAGACTTGAAAAACCGGGTGATCCAAATGTCAGGACGAAATTTAAAAACGAATAATTCGAAAACAAATCACGATACAAAGGTACGGTTTGCACAAAACGGATGGAAAAGAAACCGGGTTTTGTGTGGTTACGAAAAAATATAGTTATATTGGCAACCAACACATGGCGCTGTCGGATTTCTGAATTGTTAGCGCGACAGCCACTCCAAACAGTCACCTTTATAAAAACGGAGCATCACCTCATACTGCTCTGCCTGTGTAACGTCTGTTACCCTGAATATTTGGGGGAGAATCGCATTATCAGACGCTAATTTAATCACGAATGGCCTCCATGATCTCCCGACCCTGGGACTTTTGGCTGTGGGGGTTTATTGAAGTCAAAAGTGTACCTCGACAAACCGGCATACCTAACAGCACTGAAAGATGCCATCCGCCAAAACGTGTCTTTCATAACGGAAGAAATGTTACTCTATGCTGTGAACGGTGAGGTGCCTCGTCTCACAGCTGTACTTCTGAATGATGGACAACACATAGAGCATTTACTGTAGTACTAATTAACTGTATTTAAGCTGACTTGTAAGTTGTAAACATTTTTTTCATTTGTAAATCATCTTTTGGTGAATTAAATCGCTATAGCTCTATCTGTTGGTCACCAACAGAACTATTTTTTTTCGTTGCCACACAAAACCCGGTTTCTTTTACATCCGTTTGGTGCAAATTGTATATTTGTATCCTGATTTGTTTTAGGATTATTCATTTTTTAATTTCGTCCTGACCTGTCACCTGTTACATTGTTAAAATTGAGTATTTGCATTGAAAAAGATACATTTGGGATTGTTTTAATGTGTAGGTGGCACCCTAAGCAAATTTTACGCAAATCATTTAAATGTCGACTTCTCTTCTAATATTTCGATACAAGTAATTTTCTTCTGCGATAATTCTTTGTGGAATTTAAGGATATGTTTACACTTTATCACAACTGCACAAGCATTCTATGCCAATGCATTTCTGAAGTAAATAAAATAGCTTCTTCTCCATTAAAAGCGATCATTGTCCAACATTGAAGAACAATATTATGTGTTTATTCTAAGAAATATATTATCTAAATTGATGTAATATTTGTACTATTGAAATCACTTAAATGTATAATTTATGTAGAATAAAGATTTTTACTAAGCAAAAACATACTAATTTATGTATCTACTAAACATATTAATATTTCAAGCAATCTCCTTGTTCTAATTCTTAATTAGAGCTACTATGAGCCTTCAATTTGAGGGCTACCGTATGAATATATTTCAGTTGAAGCTCCAAATTTGATTATGAAATAAAGTTTAAAAATAAAAAGAAGAAAAACGTTAAATAATCAATTTAAACTTTTTAAATCAAAAACCTGTTGTGAAATAATTTGATAAAACTTCGCTCAAATTTGCGGTGGTTCTAGGGTTATTAAAATAATGAAGTTACTTTAAAATAAAATAAGTTTATATTGAAAAGACTTGAAATGTATTACAGATTGTATAAGCAGAAAAAATAACAAATTGATCCATCATATTAAAACAAAATACAATATATATGAGTATTTATTTAATTTAAATTGCTTTATTTCTAACGTAATTAATTGTTCTATTTATTAAATGTTTCTATACGATTTCTATTAATTCATTTGTTCGGGATGTAAACACAAGGAACTTCTAAAAAAATTTATATTTTAAAAATAAACATTTTTCTTTTCAATGAAATAATATAAATAATGTTACAATGGTATTTGAAGCCGATTGTATAATATTTATGTAAGGAATTAAAATTTTAAGAAAGCATTCAATGGAAGAATCCTAGATTTTGTACAATTTTAAATTTATTGAAGTTAATTTATTGCTACTCCAAGGAATTCTTTAAACAGAAAATACACAAAATGTTTTCTATTCAAAATACATTCAACAATATTTAATTTAATTATAAAATAAGACTTCACATTTTCCTTTCCGAAAAATTTTAAAGTCTTGTTGTCCTGAATTTAAAATGAGCTTCGAAATTCATTAAGAATACTTTGTCATATTATCCATATAGGTTTTGACATATTGTTTTACCTATTGTAAAAATAGTTCTATATTATACTTCCATATGATTTTCAGATGATATCGTTAGAAAACAACACGTTCAATAATATTTTTACAAAGCTTTACTAATATTTTATTTTGTATACTTTTAATCTATTTAATCATGCAAAAAGTTCTCAAGGAATATTTAAAGTAAATATTGAAACCCAATATTATTTTCATATATAGTTAGTAAAATCTCTCCCTAAAATCTTTTTGGATCGTTTTTTTAAATATTCGTACAGAAATATAAACTAACAACATATTGCATAGTGGGATTACCTGGGGCATCTGGGCCATAATTTTACAATGCGGCTATGGAGATTCTGAGAATTCAGGTTTCAAAAGATAATGTTCATTTGAATTAAAGTTTGGACTTCTGTAAATGTGTTTAGTTATGTTCACTTACCCGAAATTTTTTTTATGATTTATGTATACAGATATATAAATAAATATATATATACAGTAAAATCTCCATAACAGACACTTCCCAATAGCAGACACCTCTATTTAACGGACGATTTTCTAATCCCCACTCCCAAAATCTAAAATTTTGTATGTTTAACTTCTAAATAACGGACATACCGAATAGCAGACATTATTTACGGCGATAAAGGATGAAAAATATTTTCTTAGGGAGAAAAAAAAATTTAAAAAGTAAAAAGAGCCACTAAATTTATCAGAGAATTTTGTTATCACAAATAAACGGGCTGGGGAAAATCCCCCCATCCCCACCCCCCGTTCAGTGTTAAATTGTAGGGGGTTGCCCAGGAGGGACATCTTCCAGAGCATTCAAATATCTCCCCAGAAAATTTAGAGATTTTATGCTTTTAACAGTCAAAAAGTGCAATCTCCCTCCCCTTCCAAACTCTATAATGTAATATAATAATGTCACTTTAAAAAACAAATTACACGCAATCTCAAGCAAAAGTTAACTTTTTTTGTAACAGGTTTTTTTCATAAAAATGCAATAAACAGTGGATAAAGGTGTGTACAATTTTATTTCAGTTTCACTGCTTAAAAAATAATTTTAGTTTCTGATTAATCATATAACAGAGGTTTTAGTACATATAAAAGTCAATTAATGAAATGTTAAGCATTTCTCAGCGGTTTTTGAATCTCTGAGATTTTTCCAATAGCGGACACCTCCGAATGGCGGACAAATTCTGCGTTCCCGAGGTGTCCGTTATTTAGAGGTTTTACTGTATATATTTATATGCAACATATATATATATATATATATATATATATATACAGTGGACAGTACATACTCTCTCTATCTGAACAGTCCGGTATTATGAACACATTTCGATGATCCCGGCGAAACTCCATAGATTTAACATAAGATAAACTCTCTGTATTCTGAACACCCTTTAATCTGAACACCCCGCTATTATGAACGCTACTTTCGATCCCCATTTTCACCTCACCTCTCTGTAAACTGAACATGTGTTTGGAATCAGAATTCAGGAAATTTCCACATCATAGAAATTCAGCTAAACTTGTTGCAGAAGAATAAAAAGGTTTAACGAACTCAAATAAGTATAGAATTTTGGAATAGAAAACGAAAAACAAGAACATAAACATTAATGTTCTGAAGATTTTTTGTCAAATGAAAACAAAGAATCATCCTGTCACTGGACTCCTACTTTGGATTTTTCCGAAAAGCAGAAAATTGCAGAATTAAAGGCATCGGAAGGATTGATGACTCATTTCAAAATTTAACATAACATCGAATTCAAAATAATCAAAGGTGAAGCTGCAGATATAAATATCAATACAGTGGAAGAATAGAAAATAAAACCTCTGAACAAAACGAAGGATTTCGATACAGCAAAAATTTTCAATGCTGACGAAACCGACCTGCTTTTCGCAGCTCTTTCAAACAAAACTGAAGCAAAACGAAGTGAAAATTGCATTTAGTTGGGAAAGTGTCAAAAGAAAGATTGGTCATTATGCTCTGTACCAGTTTTATGGATGAGAAGCTCACATCACTTGTGATCGGAAAATTTTTGAAAAATGTGAAGATCGCATCATTGCCTCCATACTACAGTATAACCTCTAAATAATGGTCACCTCGGGAACGCAGAAATTGTCCGCTATTCGGAGGTGTCCGCTATTGGGAAAATCTCAGAGATTCAAAAACCGCTGAGAAATGCTTAACGTTTCATTAATTGACTTTCATATGTCCTAAAACCTCTGTTATATGATTAATCAGAAATTAAAATTATTTTTTAAGCAGTGGGACTGAAATAAAATTGTACACACCTTTATCCACAGTTTATTACATTCTTATGAAAAAAACCTGTTACAAAAAAAGTTAACTTTTGCTTGTGATTGCGTGTAATTTGTTTTTTAAAGTGACATTATTATACATTATAGAGTTCGGACGGAGAGGGAGATTGCACTTTTTGACTGTTAAAAGCATAAAATTCTGGGGAGATATTTAAATGCTCTGGAAGATGTCCCTCCTTTGCAACCCCCTACAATTTAACACTGAACGGGGGGTGAGGGTGGGGGGGGGGATTTTCCCCAGCCCGTTTATCTGTGATTACAAAATTCTCTGATAAATTTAGTGGCCCTTTTTACTTTTAAAATTTTTCTTTCTCCCTAAGAAAATATTTTTCATCCTTTATCGCCGTAAATATTGTCTGCTATTTGGAATGTATGTTATTCAGAAGTTAAACATACAAAAATTTAGGTTTTGGGAGTGGGGATTAGAAAATTGTCCGTTACATAGAGGTGTCCGCTATTCGGGAGTGTCCGTTATGGAGGTTTTACTGTATAAACCAAATCAAAAAGTGTAAATAATATTCACAATTTTCTCATAGTGGTTCGAGAGAATTAACGAGATAATGACGAGAGAAAGAAAGAAAAAAATTGTTGTTGTTCTTAATAAAAGATCACATACAAACAGGCAGCTGAGAAACATAACCTTGAAGTTCCTGTTACCAAACTGTACTTCTATAATCCAACTACTGGATCAAAGAGTAATCAAGACCATTAAAACTTACTACAAAATCCATTTTCTGAAGAAATTGTCCCTGGTGATGGAGGCGGCAAATTCGGCAGAAGAAGGTCAACGTCATGGATGCTGTCTATTGGATATCAATGGCAAAAATAAAACAGCCTCCTACACTATCCAAAGATTATTTTACATAGTTGAATTCCTATGTGAGAATGAGCAAACAAGAATAGAGGACCAAGAAGCAGCAGCAGTGAGTGACTTGGGATCAATTCTTCAGAAGCTTCATACTGAAACAGAACTTAGAGCTTATCTCAAAACTGATGAAATCTTCATAGTTTGCAAGAGCAACATTGTTGAAGAAGAAGAGGAAAGTGAAGGAGAAGCATAACCAAAAAAGACTGACGAAATAAGACGAACGATGATTACATTCAAGCAATATGACTAAGAGACTCATTCAAGACCTGTTGAACTATGTGTCTGAACATCACCTCAAAGCTTTTCCACTTCTTAAACAGTCAGATAAATTGTACATTGCATGAACACATACAATGCAAAAACAGGCTAAAACTATTCATTTAGGTAATATACTGAATATGTTTTCAAGAGGTGTATTGTAATGTAAATGTATGTTTTGTAAAAAAAAAAAAAAAGAAAAAAAAAAAAAAAATTATAAAAGAAAAATAAGATGGTACAGTACAAAACTTACTAAATTTTGTTTGGCATTGCAAAATGTTATGACTAACCATGTTAAATATTTTATACCGACTGTAAATTCAATACATAGTAGAAGTAGTAATGTATTTCCGGTTCTCTCTCTATACTAAACAGCCCCATAACCTGAACATTTTTGGTCGGTCCCATGAGTGTTCGGAATAGAGAGAGTATACTGTATATATATATATATATATATATATGTGTGTGTGTGTTTAATACTTTCTTCTTCGTAGGTCTAGTTGCTCCATAGGAATGAGGCAATTGAACTAAGAGGGTTTGTGATTTACAAATGTTTGTGTACAAGTGTGTGATGAAATTGTATAATCAACTTAAGATTATTTAAATCAGGCAGATCATGTAAATCATGCATCAATTAAAGAATTTTGTAAGGGAAATATTTGCAGTCAATGTGTCTCAAAATAGCACTAAATGTGAAATTATTAGACTTGTTTTCACCCAATGCGTAGGATTTATTTAATTACTTGTGTACTATAGTTTTCATAATAAGAACTAAAGTTACATAGATATTATAAGGAAAAAATAACAAAATAAATCTATGAACAAATGACTACATTAAAAATCAAGTATTTCATTCTCTTTTTAACACTTTCCAAAAAAGGTGAAAAGTGTTTATGATTTCGGTTTATCTGGCTGTCTGACCGTCCAGCTGCACTCTAACTCCGGTAAATAAACTCGGATTACCCTGAAATATTTGGATGTTATTGACGTTTACCCTAGCACGAACTCTATTTCATATGAAATCTATAGCATTATAAGTTTATTTAAAGGGACAGTCACATTTTAGCCTGTGGGAAAAATTTGTTTCAAATGAATTTTAAAGATGATACACATTGTCAAACGTACTATAATTTATATGTTTTTATGAGGTGCACTAAAGTATGCATTCTGTAAAATATGCGGTTTAAAAATAGCTATTATTCATTTACAGGGACACACAAAAGAATTCTATTGCATAATGATAATGGAGGGTATGCGTCATATTTTAATTATATTAAACCATTTTATGAATAATAATATTGTTATACGGCGCTGAGGCTTAATATAAGTTATACGATATAGTTATGTATAATACGTAGTGTATAGCATTTACAGGGACAAACAAAAGATTTCAAATAGTATTTTATTTCTGAAGTACTGTATATGTAACCGATGATGGCTGATGGATGGATGAAATGCACTTTAATTATCATATGCGCTTTCAAGACTCACTAAATCTATACTTATCATATGGTGTGTATAAATGTTATAGTTGATATACAGAAGTACACAAATGATCTCGCAAACGTTACTGAATATTAGCGTAAATTTCTAAAAAGAATTTATTAAATAAGGTATGCATTTATACGCTGAACTGCATTCAATTTACAAAGAAATATTTGTAGAATATAGATAAAAGGATATACAGGGTGGTCATAAAAAAACTTTGACGATATACGGAGTTCTAGCGGCCATACCGCTCAACCGATCGAATGAAATTTCAGATATAGCTATTCAGATGTATGAGCTCGAGATTCTGTGAACGACAACTAAATAGCGCTCACGGTTACGGTTATAGTTACAGGAACTCGAAAATTTCCAATGGCAACATCCATTTTTTTCATAGCAAAATGCTCAGCGCATGCGAAAACCCTAAAGAGCGTTGGAACCGTACGTGTATCGCAAGAAACGGACATGTTATGCACGCACAAAAAACTGTTCTGGGAATCCTCTCCCCGAAGAAAAAACTCGATAGGGGCGCAAAGAGAAAATTTGTATGTGACGCAGAGTCAGTACACTAATCTCTGATTACAATACAGAACGGAGAAACTAAAACTTTTAATTTTATTACACATTTTCCACATGGGTGCCATCACCATGCAATGTGTAATTGCATCTCACTTAAGAAATTTGTTTTGATAGACACCATGTTCTTTTTAAAGATTTCATTATGATACTTTATTGAAATATTATCTAATTTTCTTTATTATAAAAAAAATGCAGAGATTAATTTTCCGTTCTAAGAGAAATTAAAACTTTTTATAACTATTGTTGTAACTGGACTCACTGGTCCAATTATATATTTTAAGTTTTATTTATCAATATATTTTAATATTTTTATTTTTATTTGACTAGAAAAAAATTTTTCATTCCATACATCATACATTGTATAAAGTTATTTTTATAAATACGAAAGAAAAAAATAATAAAAGAAAAACACGTTTTACAAAATTGTTGTTATGAGACATAGAAAAACACAATAATTCTCCTGACTTACCCGTAATCTGTTATCAATTGCTCATGATTATGCACAGTTTTACGAATTTTCAAATCCGAACAAATAAAGTGAAATAAATCTATGTCATATGCCACTGGTCTACACGATTTTCAGGACAAATGTACAAGTGAGTGTTTTATATCAAAATAGATCTATCACATCTTAATTTTAAGTTACAGAAAATAAAAATGCTTTTAATGTCTTTGTAACACATAATAGAAATAGATGATCTGCTATATAAATATTCAGTGTTGGAGAAAGAAATGAATTTTAAAATTTTCATCAAAGATTTAACAACAATTTCTCCGATAAGTAATGTTTCGAAACCATTTGGTGATAAGAAAGTGATTGCTTTTTTATCTACGCAAGATTAGTTCATTTCAGTTTGTAAAATTCCTTATACTATTAAACTGGCTAATTTAAAAATATTTTATAATTTAAAAAATATATGTACAACGACTTGTGACCGATTTCAATTTAGGATTCTGAGGGTTTAGATTTATGATGGTTCAGAGTTTACTGTTGCCGTAGATTTCGATTTTTTAAGGAAATGTCATCACGTGATTTCCAGGCACCATAACAATTATCAATGGCAGCACACCACTGGGAATAGAAGATTGACCTACATTGGTTAACTCACTTATGTGGAGGCAGTTATTTAGGTATGCAGAATAAAAGGGACTATTCTTATAGACGACTAATTTTTAGTATCCTCTGTCATCTGTCTTCAGTTTTGCAAAAGATACCTTCTTATATACAACTGGTATATACAATTACTTTCTCTTTACTTCTTCACTAGCACAGATAAACTAGATTTTTGCTTCTTTATTTACACTGTAGTAGAAGTACTAACCTGATTTAGACTTATGATGTTTTTTCTTTTTTTTTCCTTTTCTTTTTTTTCTTTTAAAATTTGAGCGATTTTTTTTTAAATGCATGTCATATCAGATAATCGGTGTACTTTTTTAAGATATAAAATTAATAAACGTTTTTAAAACGATGCTCGCGTTGAGAGTAGAAGTTTCTTTTTCAAGTCTCATTTAATTTTTTTTATATATATTTCTGTATTTGGTTTACCCAAGTTTCAACGAACAATTCAGTTGCCAGCAATAACTTCCAGTTTTAGTATAGTTAATATGTATTAAATCATTAATTTAGAAAATTTATTAAACTTCTATAAAGATAAAGATTCATCTAGAATGGAACTACAATTGCACTTTATTAAGTGACTATTCAACAGTCTGTAAGTTAGAAATTAAAACTGTATTGAAAACATTATATATTTTTATTGTAATTACCATAAATTGTCGAAAGTACCTTCATTTTACCAGGCAGGAAATTCTAAAATTTTTAAGGGGCGCTTTTAATTGGAACTTTTGTGAAATAAAGAGAAAAATTAGGAGTGTGGGAAATACACTTTGAATTTATATATTTACCAGGATTTATATAATTTACAAAATGTATGTGTGAGGGTTTAATTTTGGAACATTACGGTATAAATATGAATGTAAAAAAACGATCTTTTTTTGTTTGAAAAAAAAAGTTGAGAGGTTGAAAGGTTGGCCAAGATCACAGGTGACGACTTATAGACGGCAATCGTGATGTCCTGTAATAGATAATATGAAAAATAAAGAAAATTACAACAGCAAACATAATAATCATGTTTTATTATGTTTTCTATTTGAAAACATATCATAAATACCACCAAATTTAATTAAAATTATATTCAAAGTTATAAAGTCTGTCCGAATTCATAAATGTACTTCTTTCCTATTAACATAAAAGATAATATCTGTAAAATGGAGTATAGCGTTTTATGCTTTCTTAAAAATTCGCCGAAATATTTTGTGAAATTCTAGTTACAGAAAACTTAAATAATCTGATACGAAAGAAAATCCCATTTTTGTTACTTCGATTATACTACTATAAGTATGCTTCTTAAATATTTGAATGCAAATATTTAATAAAGGAAAAATCTATAGAATGTTGCATGTTTTAAAAGAAAACAGATATCAAAATTCCATGGCATAGTTAATTTTAAATACTGGATTCTCTTTTACAAAGTTATAAAAACCAAAAGAAGAATTCACTATATTTGATAGAAATTCTTTTACCGTTAATAATAGGATATTACTTGTTTGATGAACAAGATGCACATTTGATGAACAAGATTGAAGATGGCATAGATTTTAGAAATTTGGACGCTCAAAATTTATTTCGATGATTGAAAATACCTTAATACTTTCTTTATAGAATATTCGTTTTTAAACAAATAAAATTTTAAGACATATTTTAAAGAATACCTGTAAAGGAATATTCATTCACTGCTGTTGAATATAAATCTTGTCAATAAAAAAAAACTGTAAGAGTTATATCATTGAAAATTCCTGGAATTGTAATAACTTTAATTAAGCTGCATTCATTTAAAAAACTGTTTAGTGCAAACATATTCACAATGAAAAATTATAAGTGCATAGTAATGAAATTTAATTACTTTTTGAACAAAAAAATAAAATAAGTCAAATCCTTCTATTTTCACTGTACTTTTGAATATCAATTCTTTAATTAAAATTTTAATAAACATTTTAGTGAGATAGGCAATATTCTGAAGATGACACATTTTTTTTTGTTAATTTCATATTCCGTCGATAGTTCTTGTTAATTAGCAAATTTTCTAAAAATAATTTAAATAATAATAATAGTAATAGTAATGCTTAAATAAACAGTTATTGACTATACTGACACTACTTCAGAAATTTTCATAAAATATTTATTTATAATAAGTATATTAAAGCAGAGGTTAAGAAAAAAAACTTATATTTAGGAGTACAATAGTTTTCTATTAAAGAGAGAACGTTATCAGAACATATACTGAGAAATATACAGACAAAAAATAGTTAGTTAAATATATTTAATTAAAATTTATCCATGTGTTAGGAATTAATGAAAATTTTAATGATATTCTCAAACTTCTGATTATTGTTAAAAAATATTTTTTTCAAAATCAGGTCTCATATTCAGATGCATGATCTGCTTTTTCGTAAAGTTTAATTTAGGTAAAAAACACATGAAAGTATTTCATATAACTGGCCCCATAAATAGTCTTTGTGTCGTATGCACGGAAAAATACTGCTAAGTAAGAAAAAATAGTGTTATTTTGAATATTTTGCTGTTCTTGAGATTTTGTCAAAAAAAAAAAAAAAAAAAAAAAAAAAAAAAAAAAAAAAATGTTTTTTACAATTAATGACTCTGAAAAATAAATCACGTACGAATCAGAAGAATATTTACTGAATTTCTGACTCCAGCAATATATGCCCTATAGAATTATTTTGAATATAGAGCCAGTATTTTTAAAATAATGGTGTTCCATTTCAATTGACAATATACCAAAAAGTTATTGGATAGTTTCGTTTTTAGAAGTGCTGTTTAATATAGAGGTATATACTTGACAAAATCTTCTAGAACTTTCGTGTTGAAAAAAAATGTAACCATCGAACTATAGTGAAAACTTCGGCACGAAAATAATTGTGGATACAACAGCAACCCAGATTATAAAATAAGACTTGAAATTCATGTACAATATAAATAATTGGAAATAATTATGCCTTTAATAGGTCCCAATCTTGATATTTTCCAAAGAAACATTTGTTTTTATTAGTATAAAAATAACATAGTCATCGGAATACATGTATTTTATTATTATAAGAATGTCACCATAAGCTTATTTTGTGTGTGTTCAACAAAATGAGTGCTATTTACAGAAAACTTTGCATTTGCAATAATGTAATAACAGTAAGAATTTAATAACCTCTTGCACTCTAGAAATAATAAACCCTGACCACTAATTTCCCGCGCAAATGTGTGCTCCAAATGATCTGGACACCGATATTAAGAAAAGAAAAAACTGATAAACAAATAATGACTTTTTATTTTCTTTTTAAATTTAAAGCTAATATTCCTATTATATGTACTTTTGAGTAAATAAAAATAGGCATAGATGTCATATACGCAGCACATTGCCGCGATTTTTTTCTGACGCCAATTCGGCAAAAATACAATTTATAATACCAACTGGTATTAAATACCATTACAAATACCAATTGCATACGTGTTTTTAAGTTAGTTACTATTATTTCAAAAAGGGAATAATGAATTTTAAAAAGTTTAGTTAATAATTATGGAAAAACCTATTTATATCCTTTTTAAAAAAGAAAATAAAAGCAAATAAATAGTTTATTAATAAATAAACAACAACAGCCTTGTTACCATGTGAGGCATAAAATCGCCATTTTGTTGCATTCACGCAAATGTGGTGCGCATATGACATCTGTACATAAAAATGAAATTAGAAATGTGTACTTGGTTCTTATTTTTATAAACCGTATTATACCTGTTTATAGGTTATTGTGATATATCACAAATTAGGAGATCGTTCAATAATGCATAATAATAATACATAAAATTTAAATGTACCTGCAGTAAACTTGTACCTGTTTAAATTCATTTTCCATAAATTTCCCACTCATTTAAAGCAGCTAAACATAATTTGTGTGCATTACTTGAATACATTAGTACTTATTTTTTCGTTTATATTTATCTTCAGTATCTTCTCATTTATCTTATGATGAACGAACAGTTATCGGCAAACATTGCTGCATCATTGCGAAAAATAGCAAGACTCTATAGCAGAAATTTGTAAGGAAAATCATTCATTATGCACGCGTCTAATTGCTGCCATATTACCTGAGGAAAAGTCAATGTGAAAGAGAAAGAAATGAAGCTTTAATGACATGTGGCAATTTAAAATTTGCACATGTCTTAAAAATGTTTAAAATTGGCTTTTTAAAATTCATTACTATATTTTGAAATATATATTTGTAATTTGTAATTTTGTTATTCTCTGAGGAATTATGCGCGTCTTTGAATGAAAACCATGCGTCTTTTTCTACCATCGTAAGAATACTTTGAAACTGGGCATTTTTCCTAATTTTCCGAATGTCTGAAACAACAAATACGCTTCCTTGTTATTTTGGCATCAGATATTGACGGGGAAAAGCTTCAGGTAAACGCAAATGGTTTACCGTCCCGATTAAGAGCTTTCACGAAAATTTTATATCGAGAAATAAACTTTATGAACTTTATATCAATCCCAACTTTATATCGAGTGGTGGGAATAAAACGTTCACTGATGCTACAAAAGGTTGGTTAATTACATATTTGTTACCAAGTAATAGAGAAGACCAGGTTTGTAAATAATAATGTATATCTTCCGCACGACTGTCCCATTCGCAAATAAATTCTGAATTTCGTGTAACCTTGTTGCATTCTCAGCAAAATAGAAATGACTTTCAAATCAGCGCAAGAAATCCATTTAAAATCATTGTAAATCAACACAAGTAGCAGTTTATTTTAAAATACCATATGTTTTCTTTCCTGAAGCATATACTGCAGGAAAGTTTGCTATAATAAATGCTATAGAGATGAAATTCGGCACAGTTGTTCATTGAACATTCTGATGACTAGGTAAAAATTCCTCATCGATAGGAAGTGAGCGGGAGGGAAAAAATAAGTTCCGCCTCTCTTTTTTTTATTTTTGAAAATATCTCAAACATTATGGGTTTTTAGTGAAAAATAATTACCCCAGCTTAAATTAAACGACATAAAATTCTCTACAAATGAGATGCATACGCAGGTGAACCTCGGTTACCCTTCATTCATAGAACCGGAACCTTGACCATTTTCATAGTCATATTAGGAAAGTTTGCCATAATAAATGCTATAGAGATTACATTTGGTAAATTTATTTATTGATGGCTACTAATGACTAATTAAAAAGTCCTCATGAATATTAAGTGAGCAGTGAGGTGGACAGGGAGGGGCAAAATTAAGTCTCCCCCTTCTTTTTTAGATTTTTGAAAAAATCTCAGAAACCATGGTCTTTTATAAACATAAAATACTCAAACTCAAATTAAAGAGCATAAAAGTCTTTACAAATAAAATTTATACGCGTTGGAATCTCGGGTATCCGTAAGTCAGAGAAGCGGAACAATGACGGATTTTCACAAACGAAATCATTTTCGTCCAATCAAATTGGATTATTTGCCATAATAAATGCTACAGAGATGAAATTTGGTACATTTGTTCATTCATAGCTAATAATGAATACGTAAAAATCCTGATGAATAGGAAGTGAGCAGCAGGAGCCAGCTCCCCCTTTTTTTAAAAGTGTTTTGTAAATATCTTAGAAATTGTGGGTATCCATGAAAAAATTGCTTTGGCATACATTAAACAGCATAAATTCTCTACAGATAATAGGTATACTAAATTAAACCTCGGTTATCCGCCATTCATGGGCCTGGAACCTTGACGGATTTTACAAAAGAAACTAATTTACTTTTCATATTTATTTAAATTCTATTCAAATTGATTTTATATTGTTACAAAAAATAAATAAAATAAAGCAGAAAACGCTCCAATATACAATACTGTACGTGGTAATGGGATGTAATTAATTAATGAAAGATAAATATTAACCATTACTGAAGTGTTTATTAATGTAAAACATTATAACTGCGAGTTTAAAAAAATATGGAGAAAAGTAAAAGTTGATACATACGAATTTATAATTAAGTAGATATTCTGAAATTATGAAGTAGATGAAATTATTAAAAAGAGTCATTATCATTTTCGCTTCCTTTCTCCTTGAATATTACCATCAGCGAAAGTGCTTGAGTCGTCATCAACTCATCTTCTTCCTTTTCTTGTTGATCTCGACTTGAGCCTGTGGATAAATATTTAAGATTAATCAAATATTTAACCATGTGAAACATTGTTGATGCGACAAAACATAACAGAGAAAAATGAAAAATGATAATTTATCACTAAGCAAATGTGACTTACTATGTCGCAGTGTTCTTTCCTTTTTCTTTGACACTTCATCATCAGCTGAAGTGAATGGGGTGTTAATGGGTGTTCTCAACAGGATTGTATCCGTAATCGCGTCCTCATCTTTTTCGTCATCATGCTGATCTACGTATTTGGGTGTAGAATTCAGACAGTCACCATGGCAGATATTGCAAAAGATTGTAGAATTCATGGCAGCTTTCTTGCATCCACACTTAGCTCCATACTCAGAGCTGCATTTACAGAAGATGGTATTTAATAGAGCTTCAGATGCGATCGAATCTTTAGTTGATATGAAAATAAGATGATTCTGTCTTCGTTCCCAACCCCCAAAGTTGAGCATGTTACTCCTAGCCAAGCCACAGCTGTGCTTGATGGTACACCAGGAAAGAATGCTGTCTGGCCGCTCCTTCTGTTGGTGGAAGGCATGAAATGTCAGTTTGACATTCGATATATATTTTTCGAAGGAGCCGTATCGAAAAGTATTAAAAGACGAATTTGTGAAGGGTGCTCCATACAATCTCAAAAAAGTCGGTTTCCTGTTTCTGAAACAGCATTACGGTCGGAGTCCCTATTATTGAACACATTAGCAATTTTATGCACATCTTTACATTGCTGAAACAGTTTGAAAATTTTGATTTTCCTTTTTTGAAAACGGCAAATTCTAAGCAAACTTTAACATCGATCGACAAACTTTATTTGAATAATTTACGCCTCATTTATTTATAATCTGAATCATCAAGTAATGGAGCCTGAAATCAGTTTAACTTCCATATGCCTATCGCTTCGGAAGGAATTACAAATAATGCATTAAGATATAACATTATTTGTAAATGAACAAAAGTTCCGACTTATTATAACAAATATTTATGATTACACTTTTAATAAAGTTTACTAAAATTTAAATTAATTAAAATCGAAAAATTCTTAGTGGGCTGATAGATGAATGAATTTTGATAAAAATTTATGTTCGTTAATGTATTAGACAAATTACGAAAATGTTTTCCATAATAAGAAACTGAGTCAAATATTGAACTTTAAATCTATGTAAATACACTACTATTTAATTAGAAAAACTGGTTTTACTTATTTTTTCCTGAATAAGTGTAAAATGTATTTTCATGTTTATACATAAAAAGACAATTGAAGTTATTAACGGGATGTTGTTTGCAAGGGAATATCATTAGCGAGTTCTGTTAACGCGATTCGTTAAAGTTCGTAAAACATTTTAAAATTATATATTTATGATATTAATCAATTTCTCAATTAATTTTCAGTAGTGAAATTACGCCTGATATTTTAGATACATGAATATTCATACTGTACGCTATTCATCTTACGCTTATTAAAGTATGAATATTCATGTATCATTTAAAAACATTTTTCTTAATTCCCTTCTATGTCATGCGACAATTATTTTCATCAAAAATAATTTTTGAAAACAATAGTTTGACAAATAATATTTTATAGAACCCTTTACGATACCCTTCGGTCAATATTCGGTAGTGAAGACAAAAACTTACCGTAATATATGCAAAAACAGTAATCCATGTACGTTTTCCTTATAGCTGGTGCCGTACTCTTATCTGTCTAATTTTTTCCACTGTTACACCATCTGAATATGAAAACAAATGTATGTAAAAAATAATGTGTTTTTTTTTTAACTTTGCAGTTATGATATTACATCATCGACAGTAAATAAAAAAAATCCACTCGAATCGCTTGATGTTTTTTTCAGAAAAAAGGAAAACAAAAGAAGAAAAAGCGTGTAAGTTTGAAAACGTTCTAACTAAATCATAGTGTTAGTGATACTTCTTCGAAACAAATATCGTTTTTTTTCTATACTTCAAGCTAAAGTCGTTTTAGCAAAGTAAAAAAAATGTTTAAAGTTTTAATATTCAACTATGACTATCACTTTCAAGAATTTTCAAAGATTCTGCAAACTTAAAAGATATATTTTTATTTAAAATTTAAAACTCCTTAAAAAACAGAATTAATTTTATATAATTATTTTACAAGTTATGAATAAATACTTACTTAAAAGCAAAGTAAAAGAATGAGTTTAAAATTAATTTCATGATATAAATATCTCATGTAAGATTTAAAAATGAAGCTTCTTAATAAAATCTTAAGCAGAATAATTCTTAAACTAACTAACCATGATGCAAATCCAAATATGAAACATTCCTATCGTAGACGTTAAATAATTTCCAATTTTACTAAATAAATGAGGCACTTTTACGCTTAGTATGAATATTCAATCTTATTCAATTCTAAGCAAACTTCAACATCGAATGACTTACTTCCTTTGAATAATTTACGCCTCATTTGTTTACAATTTGAATCATCTAATAATGGAGTCTGAACTCTGTTTAACTTCCAAATCCACTTCGTAAAGGATTACAAATATTGCATTAAGACTTAATATTATTCTTAAATGAACAAAACTTCTAATTATAATAATTAGTTAAGTTTAGATTTTAATTAAGTTTACTGAAATCTAAATTAGTTCAAATGGAAAAAAATCTTAGTGGGCTGATTGATGAATGAATTTTGATAAAATTTTAAGTTCGTAACTTTATTACAGGAATGATGAAAATGTTCTGCATGATAAGAAACTAAAGTTAAATATTGAAGTTTCACTCTATGTTAAGATTCTACTATTTAATTAGAAAAATTAATTTTAAATATTTTTTTCTGAATAAATGTAAAAGGTCTTCTCATACTGTTGTGTAAAAAGATCAAAAGTAATCGAAATTATGAACTAGATGTTGTTTGTAAGAGAATATTAATAGCGACTTCTGTTAAAGCAGTTCTTTAAAATATGTAAAATATTTTATAATTTTATTTTTCTTAAATCCCTTCTATGTCATGCACTAACAATTTTCATGAAAATTTATTTTTGATAAAACAAATAGTTTTGACAAAAATATAAATACTTATTTTATTGAGCCATTTTTGATACATTTCGGTGAAAATTCTGTAGTGAAGACAACAACTTACCGTAATCCATGCAATAACAATAATCCATGTACGTTTTACTTATAGCTGATGACGTACTTTTGGATGTCTATTTTTCTCCTGTTACATCCTTTGAATCTGCAAACTAATGTACGTAACAATCATGCGTTTTTAGAAATTTTTCAGTTATCATATTACAGCATCAACAATAAATAATAAAAAAAAATCCATTTCAATCTCTTGAGCATTTTTTTCAAAAAACAGAAAAAAAAAAAAAAAAAAAAAAAAAAAAAAAAAAACATACATGAGTTTACAAAATAAGATTTAAATGTTCTGCATTTCTAACGATACTTCTTCAAAACAAATATCACTTTTTTTATGTCTCAAACTAAATTATTTTTGAAAAAAAAAATAATGTTTACAGTTTTTAATTTTTAACTGTAGCTGCCTGTTACAAGTACTTTCCAAAGAGCTGCAAACTTAACAGATTTAATTTTTTTTCTAATACGAAAAATCTTCAAATACAGTGATAATTTAAAATAATTATTTTACGATACATGGATAAGTAATTAAACGCAAAGTAAAAGAATGATTTTATAATTGCATTCATGACATGAATATCTCATGAAAGATTTATAAATGAAGCTTCTTAATAAAATCTGAAGCAGAAGCAGAATAATTCTTAATCTATTTAACCGTGATGCAAATCCGAATCATGAACATTCCTGTCGTAGACGTTAGATAATTTGCAATTTTCTAAGTAAATGAAGCACTTTTACGCTTAGAATGAATATTCAATCTTATTCAATTCTAAGTAAACTACACCATTGATCGTCTAACTTTCTTTGAATAATTTACGCTTCATTTGTTTATAATCTGAATCATCTAATAATGAAGTCTGAACTCAGTTTAACTTCCAAATGCCCATCACGTTGCAAAGCATTATAAATATTGCATTGAAATTTAACGTTATTTGTAAATGAATAAAACATACGGCTTATTACAATAAATAATAAGGTTTACACTTTTCCTTAAGTTTACTAAAATCTTAATTATTTAAAATCGAAAAATAAAAACAACTTATTGGACTGAATGATGAATGAATTTTGATAACATTTTCTGTCCGTTACTATTTTAGAGAAATAACGAAAAGGTTCAATATGAGAAGAGACTAGAGTTAAATATTGAACTTTAACTCCATGTTAAAATTCTGCTATCTAATTAGAAAAAAAATTTCTTCTGAATAATTGCTAAAGGTCTTTTCAGGTTTACATATAAAAGGATCACATATATATGAAGATATGAGCTGGATGTTGATTGTAAGAGAATATCATTACCGAGTGTTGTTAACGTGGTTTAATAAATTTATGTAAAATAATTGAACATTTATTTTCTCTTAAATCCCTTCTACATCACGCAATAATTATTTTCATCAAAAAACTTTTGTAAACAATCGTTTGGCAAAAATATAAAATAATATTTTATAGAAAACTTGATGATACCCTTTGGTCAATATTCGGTAGTGAAGACAATAACTTACAATAATCCATGCAATAACAGTAATCCATGTATGCTTTCCTTATAGCTGATACCGTACTCTTGTATGTCTAATTTTTCCTCTCTTATACCCTCTGAATCTGCAAACGAATGTACGTCAACAACCATGCGTTTTTGGAAATTTTTCAGTTGTCATATTACAGCATCGGCAATAAATAAATAAATAATATCTACTTGAATCGCTTGAGAATTTCTCAAGAAAACAGGAACAAACACACACACACACACAAAACACACACACAAGTTTACAAAATAAAGGTTAAATGTTCTGCTTAAGTCATATTTCTAACGATACTTCTTCAAAACAAACATCACTTTTTTCTAAACTTCAAACTAAATTATTCTTGACAAAATGAAAAAAAAAATTAATATTTAACTGTAGCTGCCTCTTTCAAGCATTTTCAAAGGTACTGCAAATTTAACAGATTTAATTATTTTCCTATATAAAAGTCATCAAATAAAGAGTTAATTTTATATAATTATTTCACAGTGTAATACATAATAAAAAAGAAAGTAAAAGAATGAGTTTATAACTAAACTCATGGCATAAACATCTGATGAAAAATTTATAAATGAGGCTTCTTAATAACAACTTACATAGAATCATTCTTAAACTATCTAACCGTGATGTAAATCCAAATCAGGAACAACAAATAGGGCGCTTGTACGCTTAATATGAATACTTAATTTTATTCAACTCTAAGCAAACTTTAAGGCTGAATATCACATAAACGTGAATTTTAGAGTCTCAGACCTTTATTATTGATTTTAAGCAAATAAAATGTAATTTTATTATTATTCTTTAGAACTATTGTTTTAAAAATCAATAACTCAAAAAATATGGTTTTATTGCAATTTCATTATTTTTAAAAAAAATTAAAACCTTAAAAATGTCATTTTTGTGACAGTATCCAGGACCAAAAGTCCATATATAAAGTACGTTTTCATCTAGCAAAAATAAAATAATACTTTAAAAAATTGCATATTATTGTAAAAAAAAAAGATTTTGTTTACAAAGGAAAACATTTTTTTTATTA
Source organism: Maratus speculifer (assembly GCA_964019185.1). Taxonomy (NCBI): domain Eukaryota; kingdom Metazoa; phylum Arthropoda; class Arachnida; order Araneae; family Salticidae; genus Maratus; species Maratus speculifer. The sequence goes on along the minus strand of OZ025291.1, from coordinate 193,965,917 downwards.
TTTTTAAGTTAAATATCATGCATGAGTAATTAAATTGTATGTATCCAAGCCTATCCATCATTTTCGTGACTCGCGAAAATAACTTCATAAACGGTGAAATGATGGTACTACTATTCATTTTAACAGCATTTTGGTGACTGGAAACCTAGATTAAGCACTTGTGGCAGAAAAAGTTTGAAGAAAATAAAAAATATGTCAGTGATAACATTATTTTTATTGTTTATATGCTATGCGTACGTTTATTGCTTGTCATTTTCGAGATGTTTAGAAAATAAAAAAAATATCATTTTAAAATTTAAAATAAAGTTTTATTTTAAGATAGAATGTGAACCAGAAGAAAGAAACATGCCGATGTAGGCTTAACGAAAGCATGCTTTTAATAATAGAACGAATTATTGGCGATCCGTCATTTTCGCGACGATCATTTTCGTGATGTTTTAATGAAAAATTTTAATAAAATTTTAAAATTGCTTTTATGGAATTTTTTTTATAATTTTAAAAAAAATTATGATTGATCTCTGCCAAACTCAGAATGTCTAAGATAGACTTATTCGGACTTATTTTAAAAAACTGAAACTCCTACATAGAGTTTGGGAAAAAAAATTCTTTCCAAAATGCACGTTTATATGATATTTAGCCTTGACATCGATCGAGAAACTTTATTGGAATAATTTACGTCTCATTTGATTGTAATCTGAATCATCAAGTAATGGAGTCTGAAAACAGTGTAACCTCCAAATACCTATCGCTTTGGAAGGCATTTTAAATAATGTATTAAGAATTATTATTATTTGTAAATGAAGAAAACTTCTGACGTATTATAATAAATAATTGGGTTTAGACTTTTAATTACTAAAATCTAAATTAATTAAAATAGAAAAAAACAACTTGGAGGATTGAAAGTTAAATAAATTTTGATAAAGATTTCAGTTCATTACTGTATTAGGGAAATAAGGAAAATATTTTGCATAATAAGAAATCAATGTTTCACTCTATGTTAAGATTCTAATATTTAATTAGAAAAATTAATTTTAAGTATTTTATTCTGAATAAGTGTAAAAGGTTTTTCATGTTGATATATAATAGGATCATAAGTAATTGCAGTTATGAACTGGATGTTGTTTGTAAGAGAATATCAATAGCGAGTTCGGTTAACAGGAATTGTTAAATGTAAAATATCTGAATGTATTATTTTTATTAAATCCCTTCTGTATTATTAATTATTTATGCCAAAAGTATTTTTTAAACAATTGTATGACAAAGATATAAATTATTATTTTATCGAACCCTTTATGACACCATTCTGCCAATATCCTTTACTGAAGACAGCATATTACCATATTTCATGCTATAACTGTAATCCATGTACGCTTTCCTTAAAGCTGTTGCCGTACTCTTGCATCTCTAAACTTTTTTCCTTTGTTAACAAATGTGCATCTGTAATTATGTGTTTTTTGAAGTTTCTCATTTAACGTCCCAGCTAAAAATGAACTGCAGTTTTTTTGTAGAAGTGAAGTGTTTTTGAGGTTTTTCTAAAATTTCTCTAGTCTTTCTGTAGTGCAATCTCAACTATAAAATCACTTCAGTTATTTTGTAGTTAATTAAAGGTGATTTTGCAGTAATTTATTTTAAACATTCTGTGCGCTATTAACTTTGAAAACACTGTAGTTTTTATAAAGTCATTTTATAATCAAAAATTAAAAAATATATACGACTTTATAACCGTAGAATCACTGCAGTGAATTTGAAGTTATTATCCAACCATTAATTTAGAAGTACATTTCCGATGCATCTCTCGTATAACTGTAGTTATTGTACGATAAATTCACAGAATTTAATCGGAGAAAAAAATTTCAAATATGCTTCAAAATCGAATTAGTGATTTCTCATCCCATGGAACCACTTCCGTAGTAAAAAATTTATTAGTTCCTATACTTTATTTTGTTACTTGGAAATTACAAGTTTTAATATATTAAAATCCATTTCTTTTTTTTAAATTCAGACATGGGCGTCCCAATGTGCTTCCTTCCCCCTAACTTAAAATTCTTAGATCCTTTATTATTTTAAGCTAAGAGAGAAGTTTATCAAAATCAGAGAAAAAATATATTAAGTTTCAAAAGTTATGAGGGACAATGGGCCTTTCACTCACCAGACTCTTAATGCGAAATTCCTTCTTACTTTTTATTGTAAATTTCTTGAAAATTATACATTTTACTATACTTTTGAAAATATCAGAAAAGAAAAATTTTGTTAATGTATATATATATATATATTTAATTTATTATGGGACAAATACTTTCTTCTGCTTTCCTCCCCCTAACAGAAAATTCTTAGTTCTTATATTTTAAGCTAAAGAAAAAGATTGAATTTTAGTATTTTTTCAAAAATCGGAGAAAAAAATTAGTTAAATTTCAAAATCGAGTGAGGGAAAATGGCTCATCTATTCCCCCGCCCCTCACGGAAAATTCTTCTTTTCTTTATTTAAATCACACTAAAAGAATAAATTTTATTATGCTTTTGTAAAATGGAGGAAAAATTGCTAATTAAATTTCAAAATCCAGGGAGGGGCAATGAGTCTACAACCCCCTCCTTAATTGAAAATTTCTTTTTCTTTCTTTCTAAGTTACTCGAAAAATTTACATTAGGTTTTTGAAAAAAAAAAAAGAAGAAGAAGAGGAAATTTTATTTAATTAAATTTTAAAATCCAACGAGCTCCTCTGCTTCCTGTCCCCATACATCTCCATCTTCATAACTGAAAATTACTTGCAATTAATTTACTATTACATCATTTTGAAATCGACATACAAATATTTGAATCATCAAATAATTTTTTAAATCGCTCTTTAAAATTATTATTCGATCTAAACTTAATGAATCGTAGAAAGAAAAAAAATACTTCATCAGTTAATTGAAGTGTATTTTCTAATTATGTAATCATTTTAAAAGCACATCAAAGTTTCTTATTTCATGCAAATATTAAATTATTAAAAGTGTTTAAAATTATTTTACAAGTCATAAATATATTGAAAAATCTAGTCATTTTTTATATTAAAATTTAAAAAAAATCAGAAATTTGCCTTTGTAAAAAATTATTTACCAAAAAAAAAAAAAAAAAAAAAAAAAAGAAAATTAAATTAATGTTTCGATTTTATTTTTAGGTAAAAATGTAGATAAGTTAACAATCAAATATATCTACATAATCATTAAAAACATATGCTACATTAAAAAATAAAAATGACATAAAATGAGTCCTTATTCTAATTCAAAGTTAATAATTATGAACTTCTTATTTTATAAAATTAATTTTTCCTATTTACAAATATATATTTCTTAAATTAACACATTTAATTGCATTATAATTCCTAAAAAAATTACATTATCAGAAAAACCTCTAAAATTCGTTTTTTTTTTTATTTGCAAGAAAGATTTAGAAATATTCCCTATTTAAAAAACTCACTACCAAATAAAAATATATATATATTATTTTCATTTAATTTTTAAATTAAAAAATGTTTATAAATAACAAATTATTATTCTAACACAATATTATATTCTTATTTTATAAAATTAATTTATCCTTTTTACAAATATATATTTCTTAAATTAACACATTTAATTACATTATACTTCTTAAAAAAATTATATTATCAGAAAAACCTCTAAAATTCGTTTTTTTTTTTTATTTGCAAGAAAGATTCAGAAATATTCCCTATTTAAAAAACTCACTACAAAAAAAAAAAAAAATAAATAAATAAAAATAAAAAAATAAAAAAAAAATATATATATAGATATATAGATATATATATATTTAATTTTTAAATTAAAAAATGTTTATAAATAACAAATTATTATTCTAACACAATAATAAAAAATATGTTTTACCTTATCATTAAACGACATAAAATGAATTTTTATTCTAAGTAAAAAATATTAATTACCGACCCATAATTTATTAAAGTAAGTACTTCCATGTCAAAAATATATATTTTATAAAATTAACACGACGCGTGTAATTACATTATAATTCATAATAAAAAAAAATTATTATTTTCGCAATTAGCCTGAAAATAAAATTATTTTATTAAATATTTACTGATTTTTAAATTCAGAAGAAAAACCAATTCATTTGCTTTAGCTAATTCGCTAAAGTATTTGTTTAATTCATTTAATATTAAATTGTTTTTAAAATACACGCCCATATAAACGAATTTCAATAAGTACATAAATAATAAAATAAAAGCACTTTAAAACATCCAATTTTTCTGCCTGCCATTCAGCTTTTGCAACAAATAACCTTTAATTGAAATGCCTCCCCTTTATACCTCGCACAACACTAACCACACAAGTCTCAACGGGCAAGTGGTCAAAGCGTGTCTCTCCTGTACCTGGGATCGTCAGTTCGAGTACAACTGTTTCCACAGTCAAAATCTGCCTTTGAAGTGTTAAAAAGCAAGTTTACCAGTATGGTCAATAGATGGCGCCAGCAGAGCCAATTTTTTGGGTGGGAGGGGCATTTAACTTCAAATTCACTGCAGAAAATGTGTAGTTATGAACTACACATTCACTGTAGTGATTTTGTAGTTGTTGACTTCGAAAAAACTGCAGTGATTTGTGCCAAATCACCACAGTTTCGGAACTGCATTTTATTTGCAGTTTCACTAGAGTGCATTTTTAGCTGGGGTATTACAGAATCGACTATGAATTAAAAAAATCTACCTGAATCGCTTGAGTATTTCTTCAGAAAACAGGAAGAAAAAAGAAGAAAAAACACATAACTTTACAAACTAAAGCATTAAACATTCTGACTAAGTCATAGTTATAGTGATATTTCTTCGAAACAAATATCTTTTTTTTTTCTATACATTAAGCGAAGTTCTTTTTACCAAAGTCAAAAAAATGTTTAATGTTTTTAATATTCAACTGTAGCTATTACTTTCAAGAATTTTCGAATGTGTTGAAAACTTAAAAGATTTATTTCTATTTAAAATATAAAACTCCTTAAACTGCAGAGTTATTTGTATATAATAATTTTACAAGATATGAATAAATACCTACTTAAAAGTCATGTAAATGAATGAGTGTAAAACTAATTTCATGATATGTAACTCATGAAAGATTTATAAATAAAACTTCTTAATAAAATCTTAAGCAGAATAATTCTTAAACTATCTAGCCATGATGCAAATTCAAGTCACGAACATTCCTATCGTGGACGTTAGATAGTTTCCAATTTTACTAAATAGATGCGGCATTTTTACGCCTCATTTGTTTATAATTTGAATCATCAAGTAATGGAGTCTAAGTAATGGAGTCAGTTTAACTTCCAAATGCCTATCGCTTCGGAAGCCATTTGAAATAATGCATTAAGATATAACATCATTTGTAAATGAACAAAACTTGCGACTTATTATAATAAATAATTAAGTTTAAATTTTAATTATGTTTACTAAAACCTAAATCAATAAAAATCGAAAAAACCCAACTTAATGGACTGGAAAATTGAATGAATTTTGATAAAATTTTCCGTTCGTTACTGTATTAGAAATATGACGAAAATCTTCTGCAAAATAAGAAACTAAAGGTAAGTATTGGTGTTTCACACTGTGTAAAGTTTCACATACTTAACTAGAAGAATTAATTTCTAATACTTTTTTTCTGAATATGTGTAAAATGTCTTTTCATATTGATATGTAAAAGATCACAAGTATTTGAAATTACGAAACTGGATGTTGTTTGTAAGGAAATATCAATAGTGCGTTTCTGTTAACGCAGTTTTTTAAAATATGTAAATATTTTACAATTTTATCTTCCTTAAGTCCCTTCTACATCAAGCAATAGTTATGTTCATCAAAAAAATTTAAACAATCGTTTAAAAAATATATTAATTATTATTTTATAGAAAATAATATGATAAAAAAGAAAGTATTTTATAGAAAACATAAGATCACGCTAATCTACTTAAGTATTTTTTCTTATTTTTATTCATTTATTTATTTTTTTAATTTTATAAATATCGTTTTTGAAAATTATGAATGTATTTTAGTCTATATGATATATATTAACAACCTTTCTTTACTTTCAGCGTTCAAACAATGGACATTATTAACTGTTAATTCATATTATTTTTATTTACTTATTTTGAAAGATTTTTTAAAATGCAATCATTATATCTATTAAAGAGCAATTGATATTCAAACAAACTATTACAGCGCCTTCTTCCAATAGAATAATTTCTTCAAATCGAAGGTGTGATTGCTATCCGTACCTAAAAACATGCACAAGCAATTTAGTTCAACTCTATGTAAATTTTCATGTAATTTTAGACGTTACAATAATGAAAATTGCAGCATCAACTCCATTATAGGACCCCTTTCCGGCGAATTATTTTCAAATTAAGAAAGAACCAACGGGCCATAACTAAGAACATACGAAAAATATTGGTTTAATTATATGTATAATTTTATAGACTCTCTGATGGTAGATTAATGAATACGGCACAAAAACTGCTATTACAGAGCACTTACCCGGTAGAATATCTCTAAACTGAAGGAAGACCTGCTTGCCACAGCCAAATACATATACAAAAATTTCGGTTCAACTCTATGCACAACTTCATGATGGAAAAGACTCTTTTTCTCTCCATTAAAAACTTTTTTGTTTCCAAAGCACTCGCCAGATGGAAGCACCATGAAACTCTTGTCCTGAAACCAAGAAAAGAACTCTTTAAAAACTTTCTTTGACGTCACATTTTTTTCTGCGAAGCTATTCTCAGTCAGAAATGATTCTAAGCTGGTGATGTTTACCTTTTTCCTGAAACTGTTAAATCGGAAGCAAAGTATTCAGCTCCAATATTTCTTTTTTAAAAGGACCTTAAAATTTAAACATTTAAATTCTACTTATCTTTGTGTTTACGTAAATTGTGCTGTGAATTGTTCTATTTGTATAATTAAAGAAGTCATCTTTCCCAAAACGGAAGTGAACAAATTATTTGTTCCATAATACACAGTAATAAAATAAAAATATATTATTATTCCAGTAACTTCTAAGCAGGCCTAAAGAAGATGAAAGTTATTATGTCCGAAGAAGATTCCTAGAAAGGTAGGCCTGAACTTATATATTTTTCTTTTTATTGAAATATCACTTAACCGAAACAGAACTCACGCCCTTTAGATTATGAGTTCTGAGATGTTCTTATATGTATAAGTAAAAAAAAGCTTGCCCATGATTATATTATTTGAAAATATTAAACTATAAACAGTCTTTTGAAAATATATATGATAATTGAATAAACGATTGAATTAATATAATTGAATAACGATTGAATTGATGTTGATTTGAATTAATATAATGGCTACCAGTAATATAGCCCTTTGAAAAGCTGAATGAACAAAATTATAGTAATTGGGCATTTCAGATTGAAAATCTTCTCCAAAAGGAGAATGTGTTCTCAGTAATCAAAGATCTTCCACCGGATCCTGTCACTGCACAATGGAATAAAGATAATATTAAAGCAAAATCTATTATTAATCTGTGTATAGAAGATTCGCAAATAATTCATGTGAAACATCTAGTAAATGCTAAAGATATTTGGGAGGCTTTGAAAAACGTTCATTTAAGAAGTACTCTTTTTTCAAAACTTTTTCTTTTAAGGAAATTATATTCTCAAAAATTGAATGAGGGGGGAGACATGATCTCCCATATCAATAATATTTTATCCATCAAAGATAAATTATTTGCTATTGGCGAGGAAATCCCTGACTCGCATATATGTGCCCTCTTGCTTTGCTCCCTGCCTAGGTCTTATGACCCAATGGTTACCGCGTTAGAAGCTAGCGAGACGGATCTAACTTTAAATTACGTAAAAAATAAATTGATTGATGAATATAAACATAGATGTGAAAACAGAGACGCGAGTTCAAATTCGCGAGATTCGGCTTACAAAGCAATAAATAAACCTGAGAATCGTGAAGCTGTTTCGAGCTCACGCGACTCAGCATATAAGGTAGTAAATAAAAATGCTAGAAATAAGAGATTTTGCACGTTTTGCAAACGAGACAACCATGTACGCGAAAATTGTTATCATTTAAAGAATAAAATGCAAAATGATAACCCTAGAAATAATCCGAATCGAAATAAGTTTTATAATAATTCAAACTCTTTCAGAAATAATTCGGGAAATTACAAAGGTAATCAAGGTAATGTAAGGGATACTTCCAACTTCTGTTTTAAAGGTAATGTTGACGCAGAAATAGGTACAAATAATTTTTCTACCTCAACGAATTCGGAAGAAAACATTTATGAGTTCTCCGAACAAAATTATCCTGCGTGCGATTTAATGTCTGCTTATAGCGCACAAGAACTTAATGTAAATAAATTCGTTATCGATTCCGGCTGCACAAGACATGTAGCATTCGCAAAAGAAAATTTCATAAACTTTAAAACCGGAAATTTTGGTAGCATAATGATAGCGGATGGAAATAAACTAGATTCACATGGTATGGGTGATATTAAACTTTGTACAAATTCACCACATCAAATTATACTTAAAGATGTTCTTTATTGTCCTGAATTACAAAGTAATTTATTATCGGTTAAGAGAGCAACAGAAAACGACTTTAAAGTCATTTTTGAAAAAGATTCTTGTAACTTTGGTAAAGAGAATAACATAGTTTTAACAGCGGAGTTAAATAATAATCTATATGAAATTTCTCCTAAAGATGAGTACGGATATGCTGTCAAAACACAAATGTTTTGTGATAATCCGAATTGTATTACAACTTGGCATAAACGCCTAGGAAACAAAAATTTTGAATCAATCAAATATCTTGTGAATCATAAGTTAGCGGATGGTATAACTTTAAGTAAGTGTAAACATGACAATTTATGTACTAAATGTATCGAAGGGAAAATGTCACAATTACCTTATCCAAAGGTAGCATCAAATAGATCTAACGAAGTTATTCACTAATCCATAGTGATATCTGCGGTCCCATGAAGACGGAAACATTCTCAGGTAAAAGGTACTTTATTACTTTCATTGATGATTTTAGCAGGTTTACTATGGTTTATCTACTTTCACACAAATCGGAAGCCCTAGAAAAATTTAAAGATTTCTCTGCACTAGTAAAATATAAATTTGGTAAACAAATAAAAGCCTTTAGATCGGATAATGCAGGGGAATATCTTGGGGAAAATTTTGAAGATTATTTAACCCTTAACGGTATCGAACGCCAATTGAGTGTACCATTTTGCTCACCTCAAAATGGTGTTGCTGAAAGAAAAAACCGTACTCTTGTAGAAATGGCGCGCACAATGCTGTCAGACGCAAATCTACCAAGACAATTTTGGGGTGAAGCAATTCTCACTGCCACTTATTTAACAAATAGGCTGCCAACCAAAGCAAACAATAACATAACCCCATTTGAACTTTGGAATAATCGTAAGCCAAATTTGTTACACATAAAAACATTTGGTTGCAAGGCATACGCCTATGTAGAAAAATCTAAAAGGGCTAAATTCGATGAGAAAGCCATTGAAGGCATTTTCTTGGGATATGACCAAAGGAGTAAGGGATATAGAATATACAGGGTGTATCTAAACTACTGGGCAAAATTTTAAGGGGTGATAGTACACATCAAGAAAAATAATATTAAATGGGATACTAAGGGTCCCAAACGTCTTCCGAAGGAGATAAGCGCCATCAAAGTTTAGGGTATAAAATTTGAAATGATTATAAAAAACGGAAAAATTGGTCGATTCGTTTTTGGTTTTCACGAAAACTATTCTTTAAGTCAGTATTGTCTTGAGAATAAATTATAAAGATTTATTTCAAAAAATACCTATAGAAGGCGCTTTAGACTTTCGAGTAACGAACAACTATGTTTTACCGTTATTTTTGCATCTCATTAAATTTTTTTAGAAGTTTAGACATAAACTTAAATTTTGAGCTCAAAATCTGTGGATAAATAGCGCAAACTGAACTGTGTTCAATGGGAGTGGGTAGGTTCAAATTTCAAATGATTATAAAAAACAGAAAAATTCGTCCATTGATTTGCGGTTTTCACTAAAATTATTCTTTGTGTCAGTATTGTCTTGAAAATAAATTATACAGATAAATTTAAAAAAAATGTCGATAGAAGGCGCTTAAGACTTTGGAGTAACGTACAATTATTTTTTACCGCTATTTTTTTCATCTCATTAATTTTTTTTAGAAGCATAGACATAAACTTAAATTTTGAGCTGAAATCTGAATCGTTGAGAGTGGTTAAGTAGCGCTAACTGAACTGTGTTCAATGGGGGTGGGGAGGTTCAAATTTCAAATGATTTTTAAAAACGGAAAAATTGGTCGATTCGTTTGCGGTTTTTTCTAAAACCGTTCTTTATGTCAGTATTTCCTTGAAAATAAATTTTAAAGATAAATTTAAAAAAATTCCGTTAGAGGGCGCCTTAAACTTCAAAGTGACCAACAACTATTTTTAACATTTATTTTATTTTATCTAAATGAATGTTTTAAAAGCTTAGACTTAAATTTTTAGCTCAAAATCTGAATCGTTGTGAGTAATTAAGTAGCGAAAAATTGAACTGTGTTCGTAGGGTGGGCAGGGTAACATTTCCTCTCCTCAACACAGTTCAGTTTGCGCTTCTTAACCTCTCCCAACAATTTAGAATTTGAGTTCAAAATTTAAGTCTAAGCTTTTGCAAGCATTTAATTAGATACAAAAAATAATAGTTAAAAATTGTTGTTGGTTACTCTAAAGTTTAAGGCGCCCTCTAACGGAATTTTTGGAAATTTATCTTTAAAATTTATTTTCAAGGAAATACTGACATAAAGAATGGTATTTGAGAAAACCGCAAACGAATCGACCAATTTTTTTGTTTTTTATAATCATTTGAAATTTGAACCTTCTAACCCCCATTGAACACAGTTCAGTTAGCGCAACTTAACCACTCTCAACGATTCAAATTTTCAGCACAAAATTTAAGTTTATGTCTAAGCTTCAAAAAAATTTAATGAGATGCAAAAAATAACGGTAAAAAATAGTTGTACGTTACTCCAAAGTCTAAAACGCCCTCTATCGTCATTTTTTGAAACTAATGTTTATAATTTATTTTCAAGACAATACTGACATAAAGAATAGTTTTAGTGAAAACCGCAAATCAATTGACCAATTATTCTGTTTTTTATAATCATTTGAAATTTGAACCTACCCACTCCCATTGAACACAGTTCAGTTTGCGCTACTTAACCACAGATTTTGAGCTCAAAATTTAAGTTTATGTCTAAACTTTAAAAAAAAATTAATGAGATGCAAAAAATAACAGTTAAAAATAGTTGTTCGTTACTCCAAAGACTAAAGAGCCCTCTATCGGCATTTTTTGAAATTTATCTTTATAATTTATTTTCAAGACAATATTGACATAAAGAATAGTTTTCGTGAAAACCGCAAACGAATCGACCAATTTTTTCGTTTTTTATAATCATTTCAAATTTTGGACCCTAAACTGTGATGGCGCCTATCTCCTTCGGAAGATGTTTGGGACCCTTAGTTTCCCATTTAATATTATTTGTCTTGATGCGTACTATCACCCCTTAAAGTTTTGCCCAGTAGTTTAGATACACCCTGTATATCGGGGATAATAGAGTAATGATATCTAGATCAGTAAAATTTCTAGAAAAAGTAAAAAATGATACTAAACAAGACGAAAACAATATTTCGACCCCAACCGAAGTTGCACAAATTGAATTAGATGGTGATAAACATGACGCGGACGCAGTTCCACATCAGAGTCAAATACAGCTTAGAAGATCGGGAAGAGAAAACAGGGGAGTACCTCCCGATAGGTATGGAATTAGCGCCAACATGTGTCAGGTTGAGGAACCCAAAACTTGGGAAGATATAGAAAATATGAAAGACCCAAAAATTAAAAATAATTGGCTAGCAGCTACAAATGAGGAATTCAATTCACTTATGAAAAATAAAACTTGGGAATTAGTCGACCCACCTCCGGGAAAACATATTATAGGTTGTAAATGGACTTTTAAAACAAAACGCAATGCACGCGGAGAAATAGAACGCTACAAGGCGAGACTTGTTGCGAAGGGTTACTCGCAAAAATTCGGGTGCGATTATGATGAAACTTTCGCCCCTGTCGTGGCACACACCACAATAAGAAGTTTCCTAAACGCTGCTGTATATAAAAATTTAGATATAATTCATTTAGATGTAAAAACAGCATTTTTGCACTGAAACTTAGACGAAGAGGTATTCATGAAACAACCCGAGGGATATATAGTAGAAGATCAAAAGGAAAAGGTGTGTAAACTGAATAAGGCTATTTACGGGCTAAAACAGGCTGCTAGAGCCTGGCACCTAAAAATTAGTCAAACACTCAAAAACATGGGATTTAATCAGTGCACATCAGATTTATGCTTGTTCAAACGAAATAAAAACGGAAACTTGTCTTATATTATAGTATATGTCGATGATACTTTAGTAGCAGGAAAGAAAAGGGATACCGAAGAGATATACAAAGAGTTATCAAGGGAATATGAAATAAAATCGTTAGGTAAAGTATAGCATTATTTGGGGATAAATATCAAACAAACAGAAGATGGAAGTCTAATGTTAGATCAAGAAAATAAAATTGACGAAATCGTTAGGAAATTTAACTTAGTAAATTCTAAACCAACTTATTCTCCCATGAATACGGATTATTTTAATTTAGATCCTGATAGTAAACTAATGAGTAATAATACCCGTTATTGACAAGCAGTGGGGGCACTCTTATATATCTCCACCATCACCAGACCTGATATATCTGCCTGTGTGAACATATTAGGAAGAAGAAACGAAAAACCTAGAGAAGTAGATTGGTTAGCAGTTGAATAGGTTATTTGATACTTAAAAACGACCAAAGATCTCAAACTACTAATTGATAAGAATAAAGAGCCCGTCTTAACAGCATATTGTGATGCGGATTGGGCATCAGATAAAAGTGACCGGAAGTCCACTACCGGCAATATCTTCAAATTGGGCAACAACTTGTTAAGCTGGTCAAGCAGAAAGCAGACCAGTGTCGCACTCTCCTCTACTGAGGCAGAATATATATCTGTCTCAAATACCTGTCAAGAAATGGAGTGGTTACTGGCATTATTAACAGATTTGGACCTACCACAAACCTTACCGATTTCGATCTATGAGGATAATATTCCATGCATAAAAATCTCAAAGAATGAGAAACATTTATCGAGAAGCAAACACTTAAGTGTCAAATACTACAACGTAAAGACTATGATAGAAAACGGAACAATGTGTCTACACTATTGCCCTTCAAAGCAAATGATTGCTGATATCATGACCAAACCCCTTGCGAAACCTCAGTTTGAAACTTTGAGATCTCAGCTGCAACTGAGGCTAGCACTTTGAAAACAAAAGTGGGGGTGATGGAAAAGACTCTTTTTCTCTCCATTAAAAACTTTTTTGTTTCCAAAGCACTCGCCAGATGGAAGCACCATGAAACTCTTGTCCTGAAACCAAGAAAAGAACTCTTTAAAAACTTTCTTTGACGTCACATTTTTTTCTGCGAAGCTATTCTCAGTCAGAAATGATTCTAAGCTGGTGATGTTTACCTTTTTCCTGAAACTGTTAAATCGGAAGCAAAGTATTCAGCTCCGATATTTCTTTTTTAAAAGGACCTTAACATTTAAACATTTAAATTCTACTTATCTTTGTGTTTACGTAAATTGTGCTGTGAATTTTTCTATTTGTATAATTAAAGAAGTCATCTTTCCCAAAACGGAAGTGAACAAATTATTTGTTCCATAATACACAGTAATAAAATAATAATATATTATTATTCCAGTAACTTCTAAGCAGGCCTAAAGAAGATGAAAGTTATTATGTCCGAAGAAGATTCCTAGAAAGGTAGGCCTGAACTTATATATTTTTCTTTTTATTGAAATATCACTTAACCGAAACAGAACTCACGCCCTTTACTTCATACACATATCGATGGCACAATGGCGCCATACGTACAGACAGATGAACAAACACATATTTTTAAAAATATCTGTTTCGAAAAAAATTTCGAAAAGCATATTTCGAAAAAAATTTCGATAACAAAAGTTTCTTCTATTGCACGTAAAAAAATAATAATAAACAAAAAAAATAATTAATTAATATATAGTCAATCACATGACAAAATAGAAAAGAAATAATTAACTGAAAGGACATTTGTGAGTCTGCTTTTAAAATGAAAAAAAAATAATAAAATAAACTTCACTATTCCATAAAAAGGCCATTAGAAAATCCTTAATTCTTTAATAATCATATTCTTTAAAAAATTTTCTTCTTAAATTTGCTTAATTTCTATCATATTGTAGGTAATTAACATTCATTTTCCATTTAATTGGCTTCTTAAGGACATACATAATGGGTAAATATTTTTCTCTTTTAAACTAATTTAAAAAATGTTTTACATCTTTTAAGATGTTATAAAGAGACTTATTTCAATAGGCCTTTTTTAAAATGTAATTTATTTTCAAATTCCAATAGTTTGAAAACTGCTAGTGTATATTTAATTGAATTATATCTTTTTAGTGCAAATATTGAACAAAAAAAATGGTTGGATGTGCCAATCAGAAAACCTTTTTCTATATTATACATACATTTTATTTTTTAAAAAATAGTTGTTAAACATGTTAATACTTTAATATTATTAATTCAATACTATACCAACGTTCATTTTCCTCTCAAATTTCTGTTTCAGTCAATTAAGCGTAGTAAAGAAAAAAAAAGTTACTGTAAATAATGATATTTTTTGAAATCAATAGTTTTTCTTTATTCTGTTACCCAAGCTCTTTGCAAATAGCCGATTTCGCAGGATTTAAATTCCCGTCCCTGCACGAGACAATGGAAAAAAGAACAACAAAGAATCGAGAAAATGATACAAAAAGCGCTATCATAGTGATAATTTCTAACAGAATACTTCCAAATTCAAGGTAGATGGGTTGGCTATAACCATGAACATACACAAAAAATTTGGCTCAATTTTGTAAATAATTCTAATCACTTTTCTATCCCACAGCAATGAAAATAGCACGGAAATCACTTTTACAGCCCCCCTTCACGGATGTTTTTTTTTTCAGACTCAGGAATGACCTGCTTGCCATACCCAATTTTTTTTTTTTTTTTTTCATTTCGCATACCTTTACACACTTTTTGATAGTACAGCAATAAAAATGATAGAAAAATTGCGATTAAAACGCTCCCTTGGCGAATTTTTGCAATATCAGGGAGAACCTACTAGCCATAGCCAAACATTTATACAAAAATTTTGATTCCATTCAATGCATATCATTATGTATTTTTTGATGATACAATAATGAAAATAGCAAAAAATTGCAATTACTGCTCCCCTTTTCTGCTGAATATTTGGAAATTAAAGAAGGACCTGCTTGTCATATCCATACACAAAACACTGGTTTAATTCTATGCATATCTTCATAGAATTTTCGAATTTACAATGGCGACATAAGGTCATTCGGATATACGGGGATACACACACACACGGAAAGACAGGCTTTTTGTAAAAACATGTTTTTTGAAATCTTCGACCCATAAAACTTGCAAATCCATCGAAAGCCGTAAATTGAAAAAAAAATCTATTACAGTACTTTCTTCTATTGAAGGTAAAATAATGTAAAGAAAAAAAAAAATAAATAAATAAAAAACAAAAATAAATAAATAAAAAAGAAGAAGAAATAAAAACTTTGGCATTTTTTTAAAACATTTTTCTTTAATATAATAACACATTTTTTTCATTGTTGAACATAATAATGTATCAATAAATAAGCGAATTATATATTTTTACTTCAGGTTTCTTAAAATGGAATATCTGTAATATCCGATGCTGCATTTGAGAGGTTCCATCTAACATAACCATATTGTGTCTATTTTGTATAAAAGGAAAAAAAAGAGTCTAATGCTGTAATACATTGAATCCGAAAATAACATTGATTTAACCCTTTCCGGCGCAGAGCAAATTCATTGCTTAAATGTTGAAATTAATGATTGACACCGGAATTTGAAAACAACTTCTTTTTTTAATATGAAAAAAACATATTTCCCGCATTCAATTAACTGTAAATGCTTTTAGAAAAATTCTGGTGTCAATGTGGCGTTCGGGAATTAAAATTAAGTGGTTTTATACCAGTGCGCAGCAAACGGTTAATGCAAAACATTTCAATCAAAGAACTACTTTTAACATACAGTGTTAGCCAAGTTATGTCGGCGTATAAGTACAAATAACATCGAAAAAAAGCCCAGAGCAATTTGTGTCATAGCTAGACTATATCTGTGCTTACATAAAAAAAATACTCAGTTGCATATAACAATAGAATAAATGAACATGCAATGTTGAAAAAAAAAGTACATCAGCACATGCTATTTTATTGTTTAAAATAAAATTTAGAAATCAACGCATAACGTAATGCCTTTAGAATTTTCTGAATTTTAATCTCTCTGGTATAAAAAAAAGACCAATAGCATTTTGTCTGCACCTTCTTTTTGGCAGAAAAAATATTGTTACACCAAGGATACCACTATAGTGTCATCGAAGATAATATAATAAGTTATTAGACAGGATAAGATTGGGATTTTTGATGCAGGGTTGTCAGCTCGACAAGTAGCCAGGCACCTATGCCGTTTTGACTCTACCGTGAGTAGTTGTTTGAATCACTGGATAAGAAAGAAGTCGCTTACAATTCGTTAGCCTCAGAATGCTCTCTCCTGGCCAATAGCACAGTATACTCTCAAATCCGAAATTTCCAACACTATCCATCATCCAAATACTGAAATAACCTTCAATCCAGTCTAGGGTTTCCGTGAGTACCTTTGAAAAGCGCTTGCTGAAGAACATTTCTTCTCGTATTGCCCCTTACCTGCGTCACCAATGATATCGGTTCACTGTCGCTCATAGGACTATATGATCCGGCTAAAAATGCTATTAAGAAAAATTGCTAAACAAATCTCGAAAAAATAGTTTAAAATTTAAACAATTTTTAGACAAACTTAAAAGGTTTTAAGCATTTTTTTTCATCAGCTGCGTACTCCATTTATTACGCATAAATTATTTGAATATGATTTGTCAAATAAATATTGAAATATAATTATATATATGACATGCTACAGTTGAAACCTGAGGAGCCAAGAATGCTATCTGACGGCAGTTTATCAAAATTTCAATATATATATATATATATATATATTTACGGAAAATATTTTATTAATAAATAAATAAATAAATAAAAAAATACTGATGATCATACTTTATCACTAAGAACAATCACACTGAGTTTCATTAAAATCTGTGATGATGGGTTAAATGCTGAAATTTTACTGCCTGATTTAATGTGCAATGAGCCTTATATATTTTATATTAATAATTTACGACAGGAAATATTAGGCATACTTAAAAGTATGTCTTACAAAAAATTCAGAACACACAATTTCTCGCATTTTTACCCGATACTTCTTAAAAACAAGACTAAGGAAGAGAATGAATGACATTTGCTCTCTGCTACTTCTGTATTCCTTTTTGTTTCCTGTTAAATGACCCTTACTTCTTCAATGTCACTAAAACAGGAAACTGGGTTCAAGAAACACGTAGAAAATAACAGTTCAGCGCAGAAAAACAAAAATAAAATTATACAGGGAGAAAAGATTAAAGAATGAATGGCTAATAAATCGTGAGACTATTACTCATTGTGAGGTTTGAGAACTGAAACATTATAATGAAATTGAATCATCACAATATTATCAATGTAACAGTTCTTTTCAACTTTAGAGCAATCTTAGCTTAAAAGTCGGCTATATTCTTCTATTTCCATGGTGATAATCGTTTCATGTTATTTATTGTATTTTCACATCACATATTATAAGGATTCCATTAAATGTGGAGTTTGCGTAATACGGGGAATATACAGAATAATACGAAGATTATCATTTGACATTATTTATTTAATTTTTCATCTCATATATTTCATAAAAATTCCAATCGCAAAACTGGTGTGCGCATAATACGGGGATTATACCTAAAAGAGATATATAGAGTTTTACAAAATCACTGCGCGCCGTGTGCCGTTACGCATTATTTGAAGCAATATACGATACGTATTGTACGAGTAAATAAAAAAAAGTTTTGCGAATAGAATTTAAACATTGGATAATTTTCCACTTGCCGTAAAAAACAGAAATAGAAATAGATGCAAATCGTTACTAATAAACTTAACAGACTATAGATTATCTGGTTTTTCTTGTTAAAGCTTTGTAATTATACATTTTATATCATTAATTTATGACAGAAAATATTAGACTTACATAAAATTATGTCTCGTAAAAAGTTCACAACAAACTATTTCTCACATTTTTACGCAATACTTCTTAAAAACAAAACGAAGGAAGAGAATGACACTTGCTCCTTGCTACTTTTCCATTCCTTTTTGTTTCCTGTAAAATGAACCTTGCTTCTTCAATGTCACTAAAAAAGGAAATTGGGTTCAAGAAACACGTTTAGATAATAGCCCTCTAGCCTAGAAAAACAGAAATAAAACTATACACGGAGAAAAGATTAAAGAGTGAAAGGCTATCAATCGTGAGACTATTACCTTTTGTGAGCTTTGGGAATTTAATCTTTATATTGGAATTGAATCATCGCAATACCTAAATGTAATAGTTCTTTTCAATTTTAGAGCAATCTTAGCTAAACATCTCCCTATATTTTCCCCTTTCCTTGGTGATAATCGTTTCATGTTATTTATTGCATTTTCATATCACATATTTCATAAAGATTCCATTAAAAATGGAGTGCGCGTAGTACGGGGATTGTCGTTTGATGTTATTTATTGCATTTTCATCTCATATATTTCATAAAAATTCCAATGAAAAATGAAATGCGCATAAAACGGGGAATATACCTAAATAGAAATGTACAGTTTTACTTCGTCGCTGCTCAATATTGTGCCGTTACGCATTATTTGATGTGATATACGATACGTATTTTAGAAGTAAATAAAGAGAGTTTTGCATATATAATTTAAACATTGGATATTTTTCCGCTTGCTCTTAGAAATAGAAATAGAGGCAAACCATTACTAATAAAATCAGCAGAGTATAGATCATCTGGGTTTTCTTTATGTAACTTTGTAATAATATATTTTATATAATTAATTTACGACAGAAAATATTAGACATACATTAAACTATGTATTATTAAAAAAAAAATCACAAAAAACTATTTCTCGCATTTTTACCCAATACTTACCAACAACACCAATATAACCAATAATTCCAACAAAACAAAGTGAAGGAATATAATGACATTTGCTTTCTGCTAATTTTCCATTCCCTATTGTTTCCTGTTAAATGACCCTTACATTTCAATGTCACTAAACCAGGAAATTGGGTTCAAGAAAGACGTAGATAGTAGCACTCTTGCGCAGAAAAACAGAAATAAAACTATATAGGGAGAAAAGAATGACAGGGATTTAAGAATGAAAGGCTAATTAATCGTGGGACTATTACTTTTTGTGAGCTTAGGGAATTGAATCATCATATTGCAATTGAATCATGGTAATATTTAAATGTAACAGTTCTTTTCAATTTTAGAAAATTTTTAGCTCAACGATTGTCTATATTTTTCCATTTCCGTGGTGAAAATCATGTCATGTTATTTATTGCATTTTCCTATCACATATTTCATAGAAATTCCAATGAGAAATGGAATGCACGTAGTTCAAGGATTATACAGAATTTTAGAAGAATTGTTGTCTGATGTTATTTATTGCATTTGGATCTCACATACTTTATAAAAATTTCCAATGAAAAAATGGAGTGCGCATAATATGGGGATTATACCTAAAAAAGAAATGTGTAGTTTTACTTCGTCATTGCGCATTTTGTGTCGTCGCGCATTATTTGATTGATATTTTACAAGTAAATTAAAAAAAAAATTGCGTATAGAATTTAAACATTGGATAGTTTTCCGCTTGCTGTAAAAAATAGAAATGGAAATAAATGTAAATCATTGCTAATAAATTCAGAAGCTTATAGATTATCTGGTTTTTCCTTATAAAACCTTGTAATTACATATTTTATATTATTAGTTTACGACAGAAAATATTATACATACCTGAATGTATGTTTAATAGAAAATTCGGAACAAACTATTTCTTGTTTTTTCACCCAATGCTTCTTAAAAGAAAGACGAAGGAGTAGAATGACATTTGCTCCCCGCAACTTTTCCATTCTTTTTAGTTTCCTGTTAAATGACCCTTACTCCTTCAATGTCACTAAACCAGGAAATTGGGTTCAAGAAACACGTATAGATAATAGCCCTCTAGCATAGAAAAACAGAAATAAAACTATACACGGAGAAAAGATTAAAAAGTGAAAGGCTAATCAATCATGAGACTGTTACTTTTTGTGAGCTTTAGGAATTGAATCATCGAAATATTTAAATGTAATAGTTTTTTTCGACTTTAGAGCAATCTTAGCATAGCAATTGCCTATATTTTTCTATTTACGGGGTAATAATCGGTTATATTTTTTACATTTTCATATCACATACTTAATAAAGATTTCGTTAAAAAAATGAGTGCGCGTAATACGGGAAATATACAGAATAATACTAGGACTGTCCTTTGATGCTATGTATTGCATTTTTATCTCATTTATTTCATAAACATTCCAATAAAAAAATGGAATGCACATAAGAAGGTGAATATACCTAAAAGAGAAATATATAGTTTTACTTCGTCACTTCGCGTTGTGTGCACATTGTTTGACGTAATATAGGATGCATATTGTACAAGTAAATAAAGAACGTTGTGCGTATATTATTTAAACATTGAATAATTTGCCACTTACCCTAAAAAATACAAATAGAAATGTATACAAATCATTTCTTATCATTTCAACACAGTGTACATTATCTAGATTAGCTTGATAGCACTTTGTAATTATATATTTTATGTCATTAATTTACGATAAAAATATTAGACGCACTTAAAACTATGTTTTATAAAAAAAAATCACAACAAACTGTTTCTCGCATTCTCCCCCAATGTTTCTTAAAAACAAGACGAAGGAAGATAATGACATTTGCTCTCCGCTACTTGTTCCATTCTTTTTTGCTTCCTGTAAAATGACCCTTACTTCTTCAATGTCACTAAACCAGGAAATTAGGTTCAAGAAATATGTCGATAATAACCCTCTAGTACAGAAAAACATAAATATAACTGTACAGGGAGAAAAGATTAAAGAATGACAGACTTTTCAATCATACTTTTTGTAAGCTTTAAGAATTGAATCATTATATTGCAATTGAATCATCGCAATATTTGAATGCAAAACTTCTTTTCGACTTTAGGGCAATTTTAGCTTAGCATTTGCCTATATTTTTCGATTACCGTGGTGATAATCGTTTCATGTTATTTTTTGCATTTTCATTTCACATATTTCATAAAGATTTCTTTAAAAATTAGTGTACGCGTAGTAAGGGGAATATACAAAATAATACAAAGATTGTTGTTTGATGTTATTTATTGAATTTTCTATTTACATAATTTTTAAAGATTCCTATAAAAAATGGATTGTGCATAATATGTGGAATATAGCTAAAAGTGAAATATATAGTTTTACTACATCACTGCTTTTGTTGCTATTACGTATTATTTGATGTAGTATACAATACCTATTGTACGCGAAAATAAAGAAAGTTTTGCGCATGGAATTTAAACATTGAACAATTTCCCGCATGCTGTAATAAATACAAATGGAAATAGATGCAAATCCTTACTAATAAATTCAACAGGGTTTCCTTTATAAAACGTTGTATTTATATATTTCATGTCATTAGTTTACGACAGGAAATTTTAAGCATATCTAAAATGTTGTTTAATAGAAAATTCAGAACAAACTATTTCTAGCATTTTTACATCATACTTCTTAAAATCATGACGAAGGAAGAGAATGACATTTGCTCTCTGCTACTTTTCTATTCCTTTTTATTTTTCTTGTTAAATGATCCTTACTTCTTCAATGTCACTAAACCAGGAAATTGGGTTCAAGAAACACGTATAGATAATAGCCCTCTAGCACATAAAAACAGAAATAAAACTATAGACGGAGAAAAGATTAAAGAATGAAAGGCTAATCAATCGTGAGACTATTACTTTTTGTAAGCTTTAGGAATTGAATGAAGTTTGCAGATATTTTTCTTCTTTTCACGTGGTTAAGAAGTGTCTGCAATTCTCTATGTCATTATTTTTTTCTTGGATCAGAGAAAATATTCGTATAGAAGTCACGATTTAAGTATTTTGGTATAATGAAATAGCTCATACTTAATTGAATTAAATTTGAAATAAAAATATTATAAAATTGCTAAAAAACATTCATCACATTTATATTATTTAAGAAAGATATTATATTTTGAATATATTTTAATTAACTTTACAACTCAGTCCTCCAGTTGGTGTGGTAAAGATGACTTAAATACCATGTATATTATTAAAACTAAGAAGTAGAAGACTTTTAGTATAAGAAGTTGAAGTCATAAACAACTTTTAACTATGTGAAAATTATTAAAAATATCAGTCATGTATGTAATTCTAATTTAAAGATTGTAAATATTATTAGTAATTATAAGGTGAAATGCAATACGTCTTAAGTAATTAAAAAGCACTCAGTGTTAGGTTAAGACTATAGATTAGAATAGAGTAACTGAATCTGCAGCTATTGCTAAAGCTAAACTACGTAAGAAATAAATATAATCCAAGAAATATAACTACCGTAACGCATGCAAATTAAATAAAAATAATATTGCCCAGTTAAACTGATGGCATTGAGCTCACAGGCTACGCATACTAATTGCATGTTACAGCCATATATTTTCAAGGGTTAATTCCGTTCGAAAAAAAATTAAAGGAGAGGAAACATCTTTTTGCTTTTTCTTCTTTATACTCAATCATTGAACCCCCTAAACTAATCAGGGGCAGGCTTTATCATATAAAAAATCCACATCCAAAATTCAGAGCAAATTCTTAATAAAAACCATTTATGTAATTTAAGAGGAATTATCCCCCTCTTTCATATTTAACCATTAAACTTCCAAACTATTCAGTGATTTGAACGAAATCTGAAAATTCTGCCTGAAAAACCCATTTATATAAATTAAGGGGAAGGGCATTAGAACCCCCATCCCCCTGTTTATAGTTATCCAATGAACACTTAATACCAATCACGGAGGCGCCTTATTAGAATGATCCTATATCTAAATTTTGAAAGAAAATGATAATTCTGTATGAAAAACCCATTTATATCAATTAAGGGGAGGGGCATAAGCCCCCGTTCCGCCTCTTATACATATCGAATGAACTCCAAAAACTAATCAGGGAAGTGCATTATCAAGATATACCTATATACAAAATTTGAAATCGATCGGATATTTTAATCATGAGTTATCGCGTTACGAACTTACGCACGAAGGAACGAACAGACATACAGAATGGGCAAGTACATAAGCTCTCAGGCTATGACAGCCTGTGAGCTAAAAACCGTAAGCAATTGGATCTACTTTTTAAAAAAAATACTTAAATAATTGTAGAAACATATACTTGGTATCAAAATCTCGTTACATAAAATTAAATTAAAATCACTCAATAATTAAATCATTCAGAAACTTATTTTTATTTTGTCTTTCACATTTTTTGTTTTATAAAATAAACACATAATGTACAAAATTAAGATAAAAAACATCTTAAAATTCCAATAATATAAAACATAAACAGAATTCATTTTTAAAATTTAAAATGCACAATTTTATTAATGGCAGTATTCATATCACAAAATTAACTGTTGAAATTTTCATGCAGAATTTCAGAGCAAAATAAGCGAAAATTTTTTGAAAGTTTTAAAACCAACTTCCTTATTTCAAACAAAGGCCAAACTTTTGAATAAAGGGTTATTTTGTTTCTTTCTTCAAATCAAACTTTTCTGAGATTTTTAAGGCTTCATTAATTTTGTTTTTCCTCCAAAAGAGAAACAGATGGGTACTTTAAGAAGCAAAAAAGAAAAATTGGTAAATATGTCAAAAAAAAAAAAAAAACTTTAGGCATAGAAGATAATTTTTTTCTCTCATTCTCTTTTAATAGGTTTTTGAAAAATTTGAACATAAATATGTTCTGTTGTTATTGCCCAAAACGTTATACAAAGATATTTGAAAATTCACTATTTGTCACCAGAAATAAAATTAAGCATTTCATGTAAAATATTTTGATATAATTTCAGTTATTGTTCAATAAAATATTTTAGACCACATATTCAGGTTTACTGCGAATACAGTAAATAGAAATATTGAATGAAAGCTAATATTTTTTATAAATCATTCTGAAAATATTTTTTACATGCAAATGAAAATGAATCCTGTCTCATACCTACATATTTACTCATAAAAATTATTATTTGATGGTGCACATTATATTTATGGCAACTATGCATTTCGCCCCTATGCATTTTTTCCCACAATTACGCAATCGCAAGCACATATAAAAATAGCGAAAGGAAGTTAATATTTTTATTAAAAACACTCTGTTTATTTTTTTTTACTCTCAAATAAAAATGAAAATTATCCTGTCTTATACCTGCATGTTTACTGATAAAAAATACAGGTGGTTATCAAAATAATGGAAACACCCTAGATTTTGAAGGAATTCTTTATTAATATCGCGTAGGACCGCCTTTGGCACGTAATACAGCTTGGATTCACCTAGGAATCGAATCATACAAATAGTGTTTAGAGGAATATTGTACCATTCTTCATGGAGATATTGTGAAAGTTCCGTGAGAGATGCAGGTGGAGGATATCTATTCCGGATTGAGAGCTCTAAAATAGACCACAACGGTTCGATTATGTTGAGGTCTGGGGACTGTGCGGGCCAAGGCAGATGTTCCACTTCATCCTCATGCTCATCAAACCATGATTGGACAACTCTGGCTGCATGAATAGGGGCATTATCATCCTGGAAAATTCCACCTCCTACAGGAAACAAAATTTGCATCATGGGATGGATCTGGTCAGCTAAAACTTCTCTATACCTCTCCCCAGTGATCCTCCCTTTCAGGGTTACGATTGGACCAGCAAACAACAATGACACGGCTGCCCACACCATGACCGATCCACCTGCATGCTTGACAACTGGACGGAGGCAATCAGGATCATACGCTTGTGCAGGTGTTCTCCAGGCATGTACCCGTCCTGTTGTGGGAAAAAATGAGAAAGATGATTCGTTTGACCATATAACAGTCTTCCCCTTATCAATCGACCAGGTTTTGTGGTTGTGGCACCACTCTACACGACGTTTGGCATTAGCATCTGTGACAAGTGGCTTGGGAATTGCTGTTCTGCCGTAAATGTTCCCTTTATTAAGGCATCTCTGAATGGCAATTGTTGACACTGGAGAATCCAGATGCTGATTGAGTTCTGCGGTCACTTTGGCTGCAGTTGTTTTCTTTTTAGACATTACAATCCGCTTCAGTACCCGTCGGTCTCTTTCACTCAGCTTCTCTTTCCGACCACTATTTTGCTTTGCTGAGCTTGTCTTTCCGCGCTGTATGTATGCTGTCATAACTTTAGACACCGTACCTCTAGAAACGCCTATAATCTGAACACGATTTTAACACGATTATTCAAACGGTAAATTAATTATAACAGATGCTAAGTTTCCATGTTAAAATACAGTAAATGTATTTCAACATGTCAGAATGATGAAAAGATTGTTTTTTCGTTAAAACACAGTCCAAATTGCTTACAAGAATGGATGTATATAATAAAATCCCTGTAAAAAATAACTTTCTAACGACTTTATCATTCATCTAAAAATAATTTGATAAAATAATCGGAAAAATAGATTAAGTAAAAAAAATAAATTAAATGATTTTGAATAAAAAAAATTGGTCACTTTTTTACAACAATCATAATGCTGCAATACACAATTAATGAGATCTGAAAGAAAACCTTTAAATAAATTTTTTCAACTGCATTAAAATTAGAAGAAGCTAAACACAGCATGAATTGACAAAATATATAAGCTACAAACATATTAAATCTACTAAATTCAAAGTAGTGTTTCAAGAATTTTGAAGATTAGAACGTTGGAGATACATATTGAGGTTAAACCTACAAAGCATACTGATATTACAAAAATGTTGCATTTAATGAAAATATACCGATGATGCTTTTGTTTCTACTAAATTTATATTTATGTTTTTACACAACAGTTTAGAATAATTAGAATAATCTAATTTTATAAATAACATACATATCACCATGTATGTTTACATCGGATAAATGCACATAAAGTGAACTACGTGCCAGTAATTAATATTAATGAAAAAATAAAGTCATAACACATTTTTTAAGAATGACGTATAGCAATCACTCTTAACAGTTATCTTTCGTTAAAATCTTCTGAAATAATAACTTTGTTGTCCTTATGTATAACATTTTAACAACAATGACTGTAAAACATTATTTCGTATGATTTCTTATATACATAATATATCATTGTGCGCGCGGCAGCGCGCTACAATAATATGATTGAGCGATGATGCACACGGATTTTTCAATTTTTCTTTTTGCAATAACTAACTAAATACTTATCCAATTTTGATATTTTTTTTTTAAATGTTCGTCTGACCAAGAAGCACAACATAGCACAAAAATTATTATTTTTTTATGGCATACTGTAGGTGTACTGTGGAGTATTCTGAAAATCGGACAAAAATTTTGTGTCACAGCA
Organism: Maratus speculifer; assembly: GCA_964019185.1. Classification (NCBI taxonomy): domain Eukaryota; kingdom Metazoa; phylum Arthropoda; class Arachnida; order Araneae; family Salticidae; genus Maratus; species Maratus speculifer. The sequence goes on along the minus strand of OZ025291.1, from coordinate 193,939,060 downwards.
CTTTTCTCGAAAACTACTAAAGATAAAAACTTTATTTTTTTTTAAACAAAAGACAAACTTTTTATCCCGGGGTAGTCATCGAGAAAACGTTATTTCGCTGGGCGGTTTTTCTGAAATTGCGTATTTTCCAAACTTGGTCATAAATGGGTATATCTAACGTTCTATTGCAGATAGAATGTTGCGGTAAAGTTTATTTTAAAGAATTTGCGATGCTAATTAATCCTGCAAAAATTCATAGCTTTATGTTAAACAGTTTTTTTACAAGATGAAATAAAAGAATGGCAGTCATCAATCTAAGGTACTTGTGATCATCGGAGAGAAAAACCAGTTACACCATTCGATTAAGCATAAAAAAATACAGATTGCTTTTTTTTCTCTTATTTTTAACTTGAATTATTATTATGATATAATAATTATTATGAATTTTTTGAAATTTTTGACATGATGATTTTTGTCATTTTTTAACACTAGAACGCCCGGATGGAGTCGACTCCACTCCAATCATGTAAGTAAATTTCAATTCGAACCAGAAAAATTTTCTTGAAATAATTTAAATTTAATCCACGCAAATTTGCGTTAAATAAATCAATTAAATAATTTTGAATAAAAATTCTGGTGAGAAATATTATTTTCAAACTTGAGTAGAATTTCCGGGCGTTCTAGTGTTAATGAATCATTTACTGAATAATTATGCACGGTGTCTAGCCCTGATGGCTGTTAAATTTGATTTTTAATTTTAAATTAGGCAATTTTTTGCACCATACCAAATTTATATTTTATCCATTTTTTTCATTTATTTATATTTTGTTTTTAGCACAATGGCATCAATGGCAAAAATGCCTGGCATACCTGTCAAATATTGGGGACCTGTACTTTAACAAAGTGTATTTACTATAAGTATATACCGTATTTATTCTAATAGAATGCGCCCTCTAATAGAGCGCGTCTTCTAATAAAGTGCGCACCTTGGTGTTGATTGAAAAAATAAATATACGGAAACGATATAGTAGATAAGTAGAAAACGATTACTTAAATGCATTATCGAGGATTCTCATCGATCAAAATAGAGATATTCTATCAAAGCGATGCAGTGGCGATGCAACAAAAGTTTCAAATTTTGAACAATATTACCACTCCTGTAAACTATAGCGCCAAGGATATGCACACTGTTAAAAATCTGCTGCATTTTGCTGCAACGCACTCCCCTGCTTGTATAGAAAACGGTTACTTGGCCGTGAAATGGCGCTTTCTCATTGGTTGGAATCATTGTAAACGCGGCAGCGCGCAACAATAATATGATTGAGCAATAATGCTTAAGCATAGGAAACCACAAAAACACGGATTTTTCAATTTTTCTTTTTGCAATAACTAACTAAATACTTATCCAATTTTGATGATTTTTTTTATGTTTGTCTGACCAAGAAGCACAACATAGCACAAAAATTATTTTTTTATGGCATACTGTAGTTGTACTGTAGAGTATTCTGAAAATCGGACAAAAATTTTGTGTCACAGCACTTTTCTAGAAAACTACTAAAGATAAAAACTTAATTTTTTTTAAACAAAAGACAAACTTTTTATCCCGGGAACATTTTTTATTTCTATATATAAAATACAAAACAAGTTGTGCAGTATCCCAGTGGAATATGGAAAAATAGAAGGACTAGTGAAAAATGCTCCAAGGAGCAGTGCAAAAGCAGAATATGATTTTAATTGAGCATTAAAAAGTAATGGACAAGTGCTTCTGTTAATTACTGAGCATGAGGAAGGATATGGGATCCCTTCTTGGCTACAACTCACTTCAATGCCAACTTTGAAAAAATCATATTTGCACTTTTTCCGTGAAAAGAAATCAGTCGCAGATACTATAAAAATATATAGTGTAAAGAAGTAACCAGTAAAGATGCAGCTTAATTAGACATAAATGTAAAGGAAGGCGACATAATGCCAGATACCTAGTTCCTGCAGGTATCACATTCATGCACTGCCACCAAGCATACCCTAAGTGTGTAATTGCACAGAAAATTGATTTGTAGTATAGTGCAGAGTGAACAGTGCAGTTAACATCAGAGATGTAATACAGGCTATATGCCGTACACCTTCTGGACTTTTTAATAGAACACCATATACCCTCTGTTTTTCAAGAAAGCTTATAGTATACACATTCTAGAATATCCCTCTGCTTAGAGCATATATGTGGTGTTTTGGTGGGAAGAAGATGAGAACACTTATTTTTTGTTTCATCTCAAATATAGATTAGGTGATCGTAATAATGGGTAAATGACATTGCGTTGGATGGAGGCCAGCAAAAGACCCTTAAATAAAAAGAATATGACAAAAGGCAACCATGATATTTCTTAATAATGAATCCTTAACTATGATAATATTAACTCATAGCAAAGATGTAAAAATATAAAATGATAAGAAGAAAAGTTACCTGGACTTCCTGGCTGATGAAGACAACTTCAGGTAGACAAATGAATAGGCATTAACACAATAAAATGAAGGGAAAATTTTGAAGAAGACAAGCATATTTATTTATAATCACTTGTGAAATTCTTCATGACTTGAATATTTTTATATATATATATTCATTTGTTATCATGCACAAACTTATATAAGTAGAATTATTATTATTTTTCGTACAACAATTGCTCCACAAGGATGATATACATAAGTCGACATATTTTTAACACAACTCTTCTTCATATATATATTTGTATGCATTTTTGATAACATGATAACATTTTCTTGAACGATATGAAAACAACATTATCTCAGAATATCAATTAGATATTACTTCAAAAGGAATATGTCTGGAAAAATCACAAAAAGGTATTCAATATTCTCAATTGGGGATGCCGTTTTATGCCCAGATAATTATATATATACTTATGGCCGATTCATCATGAAATGAAGAGGAAAATTAAATTATGACATTTCTTATATATGAATCACTTTCTCTGCATTCTTTTCAGAGGAAAAATGAATTCACTAAAAAATGATGGAATGGAAATCGGTTGAATAGACTTGAAAATAAATTGAAGAGAGTTCTTTGAAGAAAAAACTATGACAACTCTTAGAACATATTGAGTAGCCGGAATAAAAAAAACCCCAAAGGATTCAGGTCGCGGCGGTAGAGGTGCATCGCTTTTCGCAACATAACGACGATTCGAAGGATTTGCCTTCCATCTTACTGCGTCCGCTCAACTGCCTCGGGGCGGGCACACTTGCCCCGGCGTCCGCTAAATATCTCGGCATCTACGGAACTTCTCGGCACATCTCAACTGCATCGGTGACACTCAACTGACACCCAACTGCATCCAATTCAACTGAGCTCCAACTGCGCAACTGAACTGGTGGCGTAGAGCCAGGAGGGAGAAAAGAACAAGGGTTACTGTAAACCCGGAATACGCCAAGTTGGCAACGTTCGAATGAGAAGAGCGAGGGAAAATAGGTCAAGCTACGATTTAATGTATAGTGAAATATGAATTTAATGAGGGAAAAAATGATAAACACTTAAAGAATGAAGGCCAAAGAAGGTGGCCAGGCACTTAGCTGCCTAAACCACGTCACCTGTGGATTTGAATTTGATAGGCCAAGGGGAGTGCCAGATTAACCGGAAATACCACCCATAGAACGATCGAGATTGTTCTAGAAAGATTTCCAAACCGGAAGGAATGAATTCAAACAAGATTTTACCGGTTTAGAACATTCGATAGCTAGGTAAGGAAGAAAAGTATACAGGCGACGACATCAAAAGAAACGAAATCAAAATAATATTTAAACTGAGAACATTAATAAAAAGGAGATGATAGGAAATAAAATAGCTAATAAAATTGAATTAAAATAAAAATATGGGGGGGGGGTTATAGAGTAACCACCACATATCTACCCGGGTCTCCCCAAAAGCAAATATTGGAGAGATGATAAAAATTCAATAATTTTTTCATGGAAACAATATCTTCTAAAACATATACAAAGCTATAAAATAATTACACAAAAATAAATGCATCAGAAATAGTTATATGAATACAAATAATTGTTTTACATGATATTTAAATAATAAAAATAATTACTATTATGGTAGTAGTCGTTATGTTAATACACCAAATATAGCAAATATTAAAAATGGAAGGTATACAAAGTTTCTTCCAGAGGTACTTATCATGTATCAAAAAAAATTAAAGTTTATATATATTTGCAGAATCAACAGTCTTTAACTATGAACAGTTTCTTGTTAAGCTGTGCAAAATGCAATATGATAACTAAATGCTTTAGCATATGTAAATATATTTGAGTATACCACAAGAACATGTAGTTGTATATTTTCCAGTTGACAATAAAAAGAGTCAAACTATAACTGTATATGAATCATACTATAACTGTATATAAAAAATGGATGGTTTCAAGTGACACATGATAAATTGAATGAATTTGTAAGTTGAAAATTTGAAAAAGAAAAATACATACAAATGGTACAGAGAGAATATTTAGACTCTCATAAAAAAAATGTACATATATCAACATATAATAGCTTTTTAAGCTTTTAACTACTCTTAACTGAATAACCTTATTATCCTTCAATAACAACATTTTCAAAGAAAAAAATAAGAAATTCCAAAGGCCTATGTAAATTGGTAGAAAAAGTAGAATGTTATTTTCAATAAAAACATCTTCAAAATAAATGTAACAATTTTCAAAGAGCAAATGTTGATACTCTCATAAAAGGAATGTTCTTGAACACTTTCAACATAAATTGACAATAATTGCATAAATACTCTTAATACTATACTTCATTCAAAATAAACATAAAATATAGGATATTTATATTCTGATAAAAGGAACTTATATGAATATGTCAATCTTGTATATGACTTTGATAATGTCAACTTACAAATAAAAAAAGAATTATGTCAAAAATTCTATATATAAGATATCTTGAATATGTTTAATTGCAATTTTTCAAATATTTTTAAACAGCAAGTGATCATTTTTGTATTTGTCATGTATCAAGTATTTGCTTTATATCAAAATATAATGACTCAACCAACATCTTTGGATCCAAAGTATAATTATAGAATAACAAAAACCTTTTTTTTTTTGTTTATATCTTTAAGAACTATCAAATACTCAGAAGTATACAAAAAACAATAATACTTATTGTGAGTCATTCATTTTTCTATATTTCAATAATAAGAGTAAAATTATTAGTATGCATAAGTTTATCATGCATTGTCATTTTTTTGTTAAAAGAGGTTAATTGTTAGAGCATGCATGCATTGTAAAGAGAAATTATTATATAAGTCACAATAGGGAAAATGATTTCATGAGTACTCATATTCATGTTTACCTTACATCAATTACAATCCACTTTTCTTAGTAGGATAAACATTTGTCAAAAATAACTTTAAATAATGACATAATATTTTAATAAGAATATAAAAGGACAAATTCTTTCTCAATTTTTTTAGCACCAACTATTGCAATAAAAAAACTTTATAAGGCTAGAAGTAGTAGTATATGGCATATTTGAGAGAATATACTTATTACAATAATTATGGTTTAGAAATGAATATAGTGAATAATAAAAATATATTAAAACCATACATACATCTGGAGGATGACCATTGAATTGCCTCAAGGAGAAGAAGACTTAAAAGAAAAAAAAATAACAGCTGCCTGCAGCTTGGAGGAAGAAAACAAAAATTACACAGTCATTCTTCTTACTCGAATATCAGTCTAACTAGTATTGACTGAATATGTAACAAATCAAGAGTCATCCTGAAAAAGGAAAAGAAGATTAGTTCATTTTTTATAGATTTTGTGAGTGCGAGGGCGAAGATCATAATTTTTATACTGGGTAGACTTGTTTCTAACATCAGTGTGAGTGCCACCAAGAGGAACTTGTGACTGTACCGATTTACTTGAACATGAAGATGTTTGTTGGCACTTAGAAGAAGAAAGAATTTGAGGAGATGTGTTACAAGCAGCATCATGATTAGACACTTGAGTAGGAGAATGTTGTCTCACAGGAGTAGAAGATGCATTATCAACAGATGTTTGATCATGTGATGCATTTTTAGAAGAAATTGAAGGATATTGTAATGTTTCATTTCTCTTTTGAAGCTTCAAGATTCTGTTAGTGTGAATCAACATGGGTGAAGCGTGACTATTATTGGAATCTTGAATTTGAATAAGCACAGGAGAAATTATTTTCTTCACCACGTATGGGCCTTGTACTTTTTTGTTAAACACCGTGGGAAATTTTACATAAACAATGTCATTAACATTGATGTTGGCAAATTTTAATTTTTCTCTCGATTTTTGATACACTTTTTGCCTAGAAGATTCGTTATTTTTATAAGCTTGATAGTATATTTTCTCAATAACATCCATTAATTTATGAATTTCATAGGCAGTATTGAGAATTTTCCAGGAAGCTTGAGTTTTGTAATTAGCATAAATGTCATTTATCTCTCTTCCAAAATGAAGAAGATTTGGAGTGAATTTTGTAGCTGGATGAGGTGTAGCATTATATATGGATTGGTGAATTTTTAGAGCAGTTGGTACATCACATCCTTGGGAAGCCATTGTATTCACAGACGATTTTATTTGAGAATTAACTCGTTCACTTAATCCGTTAGCCTGGGGATGGGCTACAGAACTGTGTTCCAATTTAATGCCAAGCTTTTTATTAAAATAAGAAAACATATCACTAGTGAACTGAGAGCCATGATCAGTGAGAGTTAATTCGGGTTTTCCATGAGTGGAAATGTAATATAATAAAGCTTTTGTAACAGACTCAGCACTGATATAATTCAAGGCATATAATTCTAAATGACGAGAAAAGTGATCTATGATAGTCATCACATATTGACGATTTCTTAATGGGCCGAGTAAATCCATAGAGACTTTTTGATTGGGAGCAGTTGGAAGTGGTGCTGGTAAGTATGGAGCAGTATTTTTTTATGATTTTTGTTTACTAAACAAATTCCACAAGAGTTGACATAATTAATGGTATCAGAAACAAAGGTTTTCCAGGTAAATCTTTTCTTTAAATTAACAATAGTTTTATGAATTCCAGTGTGAGTAACATGAGCAATTCTTAAGGCTTTTGCTCTAAGTGACAAAGGTAAAACAGCTTTATGTAGCTCAATATCTTCTGAAGAAAAATGTCCATTGTAGCAAAGTAGCTCATTATATGGATTAATATAGTAGCCATTTAAACATTTTAGATTTTGTGTTATTTTTAAGATCTTCATAAATTTTTTTGATTTTTGGGTCTTTTTGTTGTTCAGAGAAAATGGTGTGATCAAGAATTTCTAATAATGGATCTTGATTATTATCACTATTTGGAGGTGAAGAGTCACTTTGAAGATGACATGTGTGGTGCATTTTGTCAACTAAACCACATGGAAAGTGAGGAATTTCATTATGTAGATCTTTTTGATTATCTACAATTGGTAGTGGTTCTTGTGTAGAAATAAGATCTGGATTATTATGGAGATCTTCAGTAGGAATGTGAGGTGGTCTACTCAGAAAATCTGCTAAGACATTTTTTTTGCCTGGAACATGTTGGAATGTGTACGAGTATTCTGACAGTTCTAACATCCATCGAGTAGTAATATCAGCTGGTGATGTAGCCTTTTTATAATTATTAAGAGGTTTGGCATCGGATAATAGAATAAAGGGTCTACCAAAAATATAATATTTAAAAGCCGTTATGCCTTTGTAAATGGCATAAAGTTCCAATTTGATGGCAGGGTACTGTCTTTCCGACTGAGATAGAGTTTTGGAATAATAGGAGATTGGTCTAAGTTCACCATCAAATTTCTGCATAAGAACAGCTGATATTGCTGTCTTTGATGCATCTGTATTGACATAGAAGGTTTCATTCCACTTAGGAAGATTGAGCATAGGTTTTTGGAAGAATATGTCTTGTAATTTTTTAAATGCATTTTCTTGTTCAGATTTCCAAGAAAATTTATTTTTAGGTTTGGTGACTTCAATGAGAGGAGTAATCAATTTAGCAAAATTAGGAATAATTGACCTATAAAATGAACACAAACCTATAAAACTTTTCGTTTGCCTCTTGGTTTTAGGCGTTGGAAAAGAAGTGATTTTTAAAATGTTACTTGTAATGGGAAGAATTTTATGATCTGTGAGTTGGAATCCTAAAAAGTTAATGCTTGTTTGCATAAAGGAACATTTTTCAGGAGACAGAGTAATGTTATTAGCAATAAGAGTGTCTAATAGCGTTGTGAGTTTCATGGTCATTTCTTCAAATGAATTAGCGCCAACTACAATGTCGTCTTGGTATGCATAACACGAATCAATTTGAGATAATTGAATAACTGAGTCAATTAATTGTTGAAAGGTACTTGCAGCTGTCTTCAAGCCAAACACGAGACGCAAGTAGGTAAAAATTCCCCATGGAGTAGTAAAACTGAGCTTATCCTGCATATCTTTAAGTACAGCGATCTGCCAGTATGCAGAGGGCAAGTCAAGAGTAGTATAATACTTAAATTTTGATAATTGCACCAATAGATTTTGAATTCTAGGAAGAGGATATGAAGATGGAATAATAATGGAATTTAGCAATCTTAAATCTAGAGCCAAACGATACTTTTGAGGTTTTGACATATCAGTTCTCTTCTTTTTAACAAGAAGCATGGGACACGCCCAAGATGAATTTGACCTCTCAATAATGCCAGCATTTAACATTTGATTAATCTGGCCAAGAGCTTCTTGCTCGAGTGCCTGTGGCACAGGAAAGGGTAGAGTTTTGACAGGATGAGAATTTAGCATTGTGAATTGAGGATTAACCAGGTCGGTATGACCTAAAGTGTCAAGAGATTTTGAAAAAGCAAGAGCTTTACTACACAATAATTTTGTTAAAGATTCTTTTTCATGAGGAGGTAAGTGTTTTAGATCAAAGTCATTTGGAGACAGTTCTTGGATACGTTTTCTCTTAACCTCTTCAGATGGTAAAATTAAATTACAATATTCGTTTTCAAAATCTAAATCAAAAGAGTATTTCTCAATGTCTTTCTCATCTACATTGATACATTCGCCAATAATTGAATTTTTATTTAAATGAATGTCCAGCTTTGATATATTCTGACATACAACCAAAAATAAATCATTTTGAATTGAAGATTTGGAATGCAATGATTCATGTAACACAAGACCTTTATTTTTTAAATTGGGTTTGAAAATAAAATATTCAGATGGAGGATTCAAGTACTTAACATGTAAATAAACAAAAGAATTAGGAGGGATTAATTCCCTATTGAGTAATTGTACCATGTTGGAATTCACCAAAATTTTATTACCAATATATAAATGGGTTTGCTTTTCACCAAAATAACTACCATCATTAGTATTTTCAGATGCAAAATTCTTGCCAGGTATATTATCATTAGTAGATACATAGTTCACCACATTACCATAATCAGTTGGAACATAGTTAGAAAAATAAGTGAAATTACCATCAATATAAGGATTATGAAAATTCATAGCAGTGTTAGCAATATTATTTGTAAACAAACCATTATTTTGAAAATTATAATTGTAAGGATAGGTTGTATAATTGTTGAACAATTGTAAATTTGTATCACCATAATTTGCACATATATCATCAGTATAAGTACCATTACTTAGATTATTTGATATAGAATCTTCATAACAAGGCATTTTGTGTACATCTAAAGAATATGGCACATTTGAATTATCATAAGTATATTCAGAATTCATGAAATAGCAAGTAGGAGATTCGTTATAACTGTGAAAAGAAATATGTTTATCCTTAATCAAGATAGACTTAAAGCTTGGTGAAATAGTTATGGAATGTTTATTGATAAACTCATTTCCAAGTATGGCTTGAAAATGAACATTTTGTATCTTTGTAAGATAAAAGACATGATGAAAGAAGAATTTATCAATTTTAAATGCAATCTCTATGCATCCTTTGAAAAAAACTTTAGAATTTATAGTAGATACAGATACATTTCTGGATAAGAATTTGTAGTGAAGCCTGGATTTAATGCTATTAAAGCATTCTTGATCCAAGAGTGACAAACTTGATCCAGTATCAATTAACGTTGAGATTTCATTATGTTGAATGTTTATCAGTATGCATGGAAGAACATACGAGTTATTAAAAGAACTGCATATGACATGTCTTTCTTGTACATCATCATCAATTTCAAAATTTTGTTTGGATCTCAAAGAATTATGTGAACATGAAGATTTGTTAAATTTAGGTGTTACAGGGGAAGTTTGGACAGCTGTGGATGATACTAAAGTGATTGAAGAGTTTTTGTCATATTGTTGTTTATGTTTGTCACTAAAGTGTACTGACCCTGAATGAGAATTACGGGAGAGAAGGCGGTCAGTAGAACCAGTCTCCCTTATTTGTTTAAATGATAAACATTGTTTTTATTTTCAGAAGAGGTATAGTTTTTTCTTCTGTGAGGGTTAGATGAAAATTGAGACGAAGAGTTTTGTTTAGAAGCATTAATAATATCTTTAAATTTGTAGCATGTGTCCATACGATGATTGAATTTTCCACAGAACGCACATTGCACAACATCTTGTTTATGATAAAAGGATGCAGAGTTTTTTTTGTGAGAAAATTTGTCGAAGGTGGGTTGATGATAAGGACGTTTCCGATAAAATCTATGTTGACGAAAATTATTTTTATGTTTATCTGTAGCCTCTTGTCTATTTGGAGAAGGAGAATATGTTCTAGCTTTTCTTTTAAAATTACTAGAAGCATGAGAATTGTCTTTTGGAGTTTGCAAAGGTGAGAAGGTAGTTTGAGAATTGACATAAATTTTATCCTTCGTATGTTTTATAGGAGTCTTATGGAGAACATTATTAGAAGCAATAGAATTATCATGGACTTTTTCAGAATCCAAACAATAGGCTTGATTATAATTCTCGTAAGATTTTTTAGGGGGAGAGTCATAAATATCCTGAAGAAAATTTGCTCGTTCAAGAGCTGAATCAAAAGATGAAATATTTTCCTCTAGAATTTTTCGCTTAATTTGTTTAGGCAAAGCCTCAAGAAAATGAATGAATTTTAATGAATTGAGAGCAGAAGAATCCAATTTAGGGTATGCAAGCCGAAGTTGTTTATCCAGCCGAAACGCAAAATTTTTGACTGATTCATTTGAATCTAAGCTTAAATTCTGCAAGGATTTGAGAGAAACAGTCTTTTTTGAAGGTAAGAAATAGTCTATAAAAGTTTTCCGAATGTCACGGAAATTAGAGTTCTTGAACTGAGACTGAGTTTCAAGAAAGAAGAGTAAGGCGCTGCCCTCAAGTTTCGATTTGAAGAGAACAAAAAGTTCTTTATCGGAAAAATTATTTAACTCTTGTATATCAGATAATTGATCAAAGAAGAATTCCACAGTCTAAGGGTTGCCGTCGAATGGCTGTATTGCAATATTTAATTTAGACTTGGGGGGCATGATGATATAATTAAACTGAGAGCTCAATAAATGACAGGTTAAATTTGGTTATAGACTGGTCACATAATAAATATTATATAAATTGACCCATTATTTAAAATATTGACGAATTTCATTTATGTTATACATCATTTTTATATATTAAGAAGAAGAAGAATTATATGACGAAGAGAAGAAAAATACCAACATATCTTTCTTATCAGCCGATCAAAAGAATATGGCCCAAAAAAATTTTATGTAAAAATATATGATATGGCTCAAAACACATATTCTTATATTTATGACAAGAGAATAATTTATATTAGCATAATCAATTATATTTACCAGCACCTCCGTTAAATAATATATATATTAGTTATAAATTATATCATGGCAAGAAAAATATATCAATAAATTATGTTATATATAATGTACTGCTCCAAAAAAAATATTATTTCAGCATAAAATCAAAATATATTATGCATTCATTTATTACACCACACTCAATAAAATATAAATATAAAATATTGATCACTGCATGAAGATATAATTTGAAAACAATGAAGATACAATTGAAGATAATGAAGATAATGAAGATATAATCTTTTTTTTTTTTTTTTTTTTTTTTTTTTTTTTTTTTTTCTGTTGAAATATGTATAGATAACGAAAATACAATGTCAGCAAAGGAAATAGATGGTCACGCGTTGGTCACTGCACCAAAGGAAATTATACTGTGGTGTTTTGGTGGGAAGAAGATGAGAACACTTATTTTTTGTTTCATCTCAAATATAGATTAGGTGATCGTAATAATGGGTAAATGACATTGCGTTGGATGGAGGCCAGCAAAAGACCCTTAAATAAAAAGTATATGACAAAAGGCAACCATGATATTTCTTAATAATGAATCCTTAACTATGATAATATTAACTCATAGCAAAGATGTAAAAATATAAAATGATAAGAAGAAGAGTTACCTGGACTTCCTGGCTGATGAAGACAACTTCAGGTAGACAAATGAATAGGCATTAACACAATAAAATGAAGGGAAAATTTTGAAGAAGACAAGCATATTTATTTATAATCACTTGTGAAATTCTTCATGACTTGAATATTTTTATATATATATATTCATTTGTTATCATGCACAAACTTATATAAGTAGAATTATTATTATTTTTCGTACAACAATTGCTCCACAAGGATGATATACATAAGTCGACATATTTTTAACACAACTCTTCTTCATATATATATTTGTATGCATTTTTGATAACATGATAACATTTTCTTGAACGATATGAAAACAACATTATCTCAGAATATCAATTAGATATTACTTCAAAAGGAATATGTCTGGAAAAATCACAAAAAAGGTATTCAATATTCTCAATTGGGGATGCCGTTTTATGCCCAGATAATTATATATATACTTATGGCCGATTCATCATGAAATGAAGAGGAAAATTAAATTATGACATTTCTTATATATGAATCACTTTCACTGCATTCTTTTCAGAGGAAAAATGAATTCACTAAAAAATGATGGAATGGAAATCGGTTGAATAGACTTGAAAATAAATTGAAGAGAGTTCTTTGAAGAAAAAACTATGACAACTCTTAGAACATATTGAGTAGCCGGAATAAAAAAAACCCCAAAGGATTTAGGTCGCGGCGGTAGAGGTGCATCGCTTTTCGCAACATAACGACGATTCGAAGGATTTGCCTTCTATCTTACTGCGTCCGCTCAACTGCCTCGGGGCGGGCACACTTGCCCCGGCGTCCGCTAAATATCTCGGCATCTACGGAACTTCTCGGCACATCTCAACTGCATCGGTGACACTCAACTGACACCCAACTGCATCCAATTCAACTGAGCTCCAACTGCGCAACTGAACTGGTGGCGCAGAGCCAGGAGGGAGAAAAGAACAAGGGTTACCGTAAACCCGGAATACGCCAAGTTGGCAACGTTCGAATGAGGAGAGCGAGGGAAAATAGGTCAAGCTACGATTTAATGTATAGTGAAATATGAATTTAATGAGGGAAAAAATGATAAACACTTAAAGAATGAAGGCCAAAGAAGGTGGCCAGGCACTTAGCTGCCTAAACCACGTCACCTGTGGATTTGAATTTGATAGGCCAAGGGGAGTGCCAGATTAACCGGAAATACCACCCATAGAACGATCGAGATTGTTCTAGAAAGATTTCCAAACCGGAAGGAATGAATTCAAACAAGATTTTACCGGTATAGAACATTCGATAGCTAGGTAAGGAAGAAAAATATACAGGCGACGACATCAAAAGAAACGAAATCAAAATAATATTTAAATTGAGAACATTAATAAAAAGGAGATGATAGGAAATAAAATAGCTAATAAAATTGAATTAAAATAAAAATATGGGGGGGTTATCTAGTAACCCCCACAATATATCTTATGTTATTTTTATGACTACACCCCTGGTTAACATCTAAAGCATGGTGGAAAATTCTACTAAAGAACTGCAAATTTGTTTTGTATGGAAAAAGCACAAATATGATTTTTTCAAAGTTGGCATTGAAGTGAGTTGTAGCCAAGAAGGGATCCCTTATCCTTCCTCATGCTCAGTAATTAACAGAAGCACTTGTCCATTACTTTTTAATGCTCAATTAAAATCATATTATGCTTTTTCACTGCTCCTTGGAGCATTTTTCACTAGTTTCTTATATACATATATGATTTCTTATATAAATAATATAGAATCGACGGTACACAATTAAGTTATGTGTCATCCAAGGGTCAAGTTTTTACAAGCCTAAAGATTGATGCAGGTTTATTGCAAAAAGGTGGACAAACTGATATGAAAAATCAAACATACAACAAGGATAAAAAATCACATAGGAACATAGGGTCGCAAGCTACTTATTGAGTCACAAGTACAGGGTGTTTCATTCTAGCTACACCCGGTTTGAAAGTAATAATTTCGAGGAAAATAAAAATATTGTAATGAAAATGCAACGATATGGCCTTATTTTGTGTGAAATGCGATAAAGTTACGAAACGATCTGGAAAAACATATTGCTCAAGCAATCGATGACACCATATAAACTGATTATCACAGTCCAAAATGTGAGATTCCAAGTGCATAATGCTGGTGCGCATAATGCTTATTTCTAACACTTTTGTTTGGTGTTATCTTATTTAAAACAAAGGTGAGAATGTATGTTAAATGCTTTATTATAATATACTTCAGTTTTCTGAAATTTATTACTGTCAACCCAAACTGAGTAGGATGAAACACCCTATATTTGTGACTCAATAAGTGGTTTGCGGCCCTATGTTCCTATGTGATTTTTTATCCTTGTCGTATGCGTGATTTGTCATATCAGTTTGTCCACGTTTTTTTTAATCACCCTGTATATATCTTTCGGCATGTCAAAAACTTGACCCTTGGATGACACATAAGTTAACTGTGTACCATCCATTCTTTATTATTTTTTCTGTTTGATGCAGTTCATGTTTGACACAGAATATACAAATTGTACATACATTAGTGTTTGGGGACAGTTGATAATTTTCAAAATATATCTATATCTATCTCTCTCTCTCTCTCTCTCTATATATATATATATATATATAAGATATGTCTGATTGCGGATAACGTCGAAATTAAAACACCCAGGTTTCTGAAATTTTTGTCATGTGTGGATGCTAACGCCGGTAAGTGTATTTTACAGCCAGATCATAAAATTTGAATTTAGATTTTTTTAATAAAAACTTACTGGGTTAGAGGATATTTGCAGCTTTCCGCCACTTTACAGCAACGAAGCAGCCAGCCAATTACAGGACGGGGTAAATATGGGATTTAAAAAATGCATTTCATTGATAAATGCTACTAACAAATTGCACACCCATTTGTTAATTTTTCCTGTTTTGATGATTTTATTTTTACTGATTGAAATATAATCTATTTTCAAAATCTATCCATGGCACCATCCAAAAATGTAGTAAATTAGGGGATTATTCCTTTTATGTTTTCTTATAATTTGTTCACATGTACAGCGCACGTCGCGGGCCTGCTCAGAAAATTTTGAATGGAGTAGATCTCATTAAAGAAAGGAATTAAAAAAGTATTGAATTATTTTCGTGGATAAAAATAGCTAAAATCAAGGACTTTGTCCTTTATCCTTCCAAAACATGGCTTTCCTATCAGAAATAATTACCGGTTTTCATTCAGATAATATTTTAAATATTCTAAAATTTAAAATTTTCTTCAGATAAAATTGTAATATCATTCTGGTTTAGTAGGAATGGATATTTGAAATATTCGCATTTGCTTCACAAAATCTTTGGTCCCGAGCAACGCCGGACGGATCAGCTATACATATAGTGTAAATATTTAAGTAAAAATAGTTACCCCTATATGAAAAAGGTAATATATTTTTCTTTTATTTAATGAGAGACATTAGTTGACTATATAATGTATGATAAAAACTAAATTAAATTCAGAGCTGTTTTGAAAAAACTTTTCGTGATATGGCGGCATTTTCGTGATGTTAGCTTCAACGTATTGCGGATGCAAAAATAAACCAGTTGGAAAGCAAAAAAGAAAATTTATTAAATCCCGTAAAGTTTTACGCATCTTGGCGCTCAAAAATATTTATTTTGTTTTTTATTTGTTACATTTACGTAATAATTTTTATTTTTCATATATGCATAGAAAATGTATTAACGTTTAAAGATAAAAAAAAATTAATAGTTTAAACAAATTTTAGTTTAAAGAAAAAGAAATTAATCAGCAAAGGTATGGCCTGTCAAGTTCGCTTTTTTTTTGGAATCCTTAGTGATGATGTAATTATTTTTTGCCTGAGCGATTCTCTAATAAAAGGAAAGAAAATCTTATTTAGAAGGGTAGCGACTAAAATGTAGCATAGCAAATAATGATAATAAATAGTATTAAATATTTTTCTGGAAAACAATGATTTCTGTCAGAATTTCCAGTTTTAAAAAATATAAAAAAGAACTGCATCAAATAAAAAAAATCCTATGCTACATCTCAGATAATATTTTAAAATATATGTTGATTAAGTTCCTCAAAATCAGTTAAGTAGATCTGAAGATTTCTTGGACAACAGTTTTTTGAAAAGTAGTATCGAGAAGAACGTGAAAGAATATAAAATATCCTCTCAACGAAAAGATATAAATTTTTAGATTATTTACAATCTGTGATTTTTGTGAAATACACGATGTATTCACGGAATACCCTGATGTCCTCCGACTCTTATTGTGAAGCGTTTTAAAAATTTAGCATCTGAACTCTCTTCTTCGGAATAGATACTCGCTGAGTTATTAAAGGGTTAAATATTAAAAATATTCTTTAAAAGTTAAGCAGATAATTCTTTAAAATAAGTCGATTATTTTACAATCTCAAAGTGGAAAATTTTTTAATTTGCAGATAAATAGAATTTTTCTTATAAACTAAGTATTTTGCTTTTTAATTTTTTAAATATTTTATTATATTTCTCTGCTTTATTTACGTTAATAGTGCACAGTAATTTATTTTGTACATAATAGTGTACTGTAATTTATTTTGTACTACAATGTACTAAAAACTTTTAAAATAAAGAACGAATTAACGGTAATTAGAAGTTGAAAAAATAGGTAATATAAATGACTTTTAAATGGGAAGCTATTTGAAACTGACATGAATCCTCTTCGTGCTTTCTTGAAAAAGGAAATAAAAAATAAAAAGATAAAACTTGATCCTCACTTTTTTATTTAGGGCAATCCTCGTCGAATACGAGAATTGTGGATTTTCAGCTCATTAATTATTTCATTATTTAGAAAGGGAAATTTGATGTTTTTAATTAAAATTTGTTTTTTCCAGTTTATTTCTGTTTATACCAAACGTATAGTTTTGGCATACATTTTTTGGATATAAAGGGGTAAAATATTCAAGAAAATTTCTGTGTTAATTACATACGTAATGTTCTTTTTTTATTACATACTCTAAAATGTAAAAAGTCCTATCTCGATATATGCGCACGGGGTACTTTACATTTGTTTTAAAGTAGAGATTCTTATGCTCAGAAATGTGAAATAAAAATCTAATTTACCTAAAAGGTTCTTTTTTCTACCTTCATATTGAATTTAAATACTGAAAATTACTTGTATGGATATACATATACATATATATATATATATATGATGTAATTTTGATACCACAGTTATTTTGAAGATAGTAATGTTAGAAAAAAGTTAACATCTCGAGAACTTAAAATTTCTAACAACAGTTTTTGCACTTGCGGATACATAAGGCTAAATGAGTTTAGTTATAAACATATCATGATTGAATTAAGGTGCATAAAAAAACAAGCTCAGTGCATCAAGCGCAAAGAAGCTTACACTATATGCACAAAATTAATATATTTTTTGGCAAAAAATATGACACTAATGCGAACTATGGAAAGGGGGTGCAAATATGAATAACAATAAAACTACTAAACTATTGAAAATGAACAATAAAAATAAACATTTGTTTTTCGTTTGAAGGTGAGAGGAGACAAGAAATAGACAACAGAATTTTTAAAATTTTTCCTCACAGGTTTCGCAAGGCATGAACAGTCGACATACTTCTCTATTGTAGAAAAAAGAACTAAATAATATAATTTAAGTTTATGTAATATAACTTAAAATCAATAAACCAAATTGATTACAACTATAACGATAACCAAAACTGTCTTTCAAATATTATAATAAAGTAAATTAAATCAGAATAACACAATATTAAGCGAAAATGGACATGCTGGAAGACCATGTCCCAACTTTGACATGTGAAGACTCAAAAAATAAGATATATCTTGAAAATCAACACACCACCCGTCCATTGACAGCAGGAAAAGAAATGCCCAAGATTTCTATATATTGTCAGGTTGAAAAAAAGGAGATTTGTCTGTTTGTCAATTCCATATCAAAAGCACAACTCCATTTTACTACAGCTACATCTCAAAAATCATAACCCGGCAAACTTACTATGTAGGCTTTCATTGGTAAACTTTATGTTTGTAAAATATTTCTTCGGCATCCATTACAGTATTCCACTCATTAGGTGATGCCATTTTAAAAAACAATTCTTATGCTGATTTACATATTCAAAAATAAAATGATATAGATATACATTATTATAAAAAAGATTTGCTGTAAATTTAACAAACTGCTAACTAAAAAATTCTTCACTGCTTCATATTTTATAAAAATCTGCTGTTAACAGCTCCAGAATAATTTATATAAAATCCAAGTTAATGAAAAAGACATGGTAACGCGGTTAACTTCGCAAATCTTTCACATTCACTTCATTTTCAACTACTGTACATAAATCACGGAATAGCAGGTTTTAAATGAAGACCATTATTTTCTTATTACCATATTATTAGAATTTAGCTGATAATACGGATATGTCCCGAATATGTTAACAAGTATAATTATCACCTTTAGCTTACAAATATATTTATAAAGATCTTCTTCAGGAATTAGGAAAAGTATCTAATAAGATAATCCTTGTGTAGAATGATTTATTAAATTAAAAAAATTTCCCGTCGTTAAATTATGTCTAAGATTAAAGCCCTAAGATAGCATGAAAATGTTTTATTTTCATAAGACTTTTAAACTGCATAATTAATTCAATTTTCTATTTATTAATAGATTTTGTTGCTTTTAATATAAACTGAAAGCATCAAGCATACAGTTGGTTGGAGCAACTGGACCCACGAGGTAACTCGGCCATAGGCTGATTTGTAAAAAAATATGTTAATGCGTTTTAATTTTAGATTTTGGGAACAATGCCCTTTAAGCATTACTTCTTATAACGACCTGTGTCAAATTAGTTATAACTTCGTCTTTGCTCCAGTTTTCGTATTTGTTGGCTGTAAAAACCTTGCGTTTCTCTTTTTAAAAACAACGTCAGTTTCGTTGAACTTTATAACCGTATTTTATTAAAATAATGCAAGTACTT
The DNA here is from genome assembly GCA_964019185.1 of Maratus speculifer. NCBI lineage: Eukaryota > Metazoa > Arthropoda > Arachnida > Araneae > Salticidae > Maratus > Maratus speculifer. The sequence goes on along the minus strand of OZ025291.1, from coordinate 193,919,615 downwards.
TTATTAAACAATCTTTTCTTAAACATCAGACATATAACTGCACTAATATTAATAGGTATCTATACATATTTATTTCATGCTAAAAATATAAGGCAGATGTCCTAGTTACGCCATCAATTTTGCAAGAATGGCGTAACTGGCACATATATCAGGGGTAACTAGACCATACTGAGTCCAATTATCCCACAAATATTTTTTTGAGATTGTTTTACTGTACGAAGTTTATTTCCCCATATTTTTCTTTGCATAAACAAAATTGCATTATATATTATTAAAATCACATAAGAGAAACTTTTAAAAGTACATTGTGAATATCAAAACCAAATTTCTTAAGAGAGGTAGCCAAATTTTGAAATTTTACGATAGAAATAATGAGGCGCAGAAATGACAAAGTAGCCTTATTAGAAAATTGTCGAAACCATTAAAAAATCTATGTTCGATATAAAAAAACATGGTTGCATTCTGCACAGGTTTAATGGACATATCGCACCTGAATTGGGAGTAAATAAAAATGAGAATGAGGTACTTATGTATTTACACAGCTGTTTGTTCATATGTTATATTTTTTTATAAAATATCCATGTAATTTAGTACTCATTTCCAAAACTAAAGTACACAAGAAATGACTTTATTAATACAGGGTTATTACAAATACATCATCGGGTTTTGATACGTTACTACGTGCGAACTAGGTAATGTATTTGTTTCTGTGACAACTCCAATGAAAAGGCTTTAACTAAATTTTTGCGCTGCGTTTGTGTCATTTGCATCTGGTTACCATGGTTACTGCGCAAATGTGATATTCAAAATGATGACTGGACTGCACAAAGCGTTTGTACTAGAATTTTCAAAGTGTGAATCACTTGTAACCGTTCTGAGACCATTCCAAAAGGCATACCAATGCAATCCAATAAAGCATTCTACGCTGGTATGGAGAGTTCAAAGAAACCAGTTGTAATGGCACCGGTTGCAATGACAAAAGCTCCAGCAGACCAAACGCTACTGAAGAAACAGTGAACCGAATTAGAGAGAGTTTCATCCGTAGTCCCAAGAAATTGAACTGACCTCGAATTGAAATTGAAAGACTGCTTTCGCGACCATGGATGTCAATCTTGTATACTTTCGGTTTCTTTTCATATATAACTTATTATTGTAACCCAATTATATTCCGAAATAAACGCTTCGGAAGCCCGATGTTTTTTTTTTTTTTGTAATAACTTTGTATACTTTTGTTATAAATAAATCTGATAATTTCACATGTGGTTTTTTTAGACACCTTGATACCAAAATTTTCCTTACAGTGTAATCTGTTAAAAAAAATAATAATAATAAAAAAAACGAATTTTAATGCTGCAAAAAAAAAATTGTAACTGCAGCACACTTTGCATGCCCCAAAGGCGATTTTTTTTCCATTCTAAAAGAACAAACGTCAATATTCTGACTCACTGTTTTTAAAATCATTCGCATCTGTAAATTTATTAAAAAAATAAAATCGGAGAAATTTTCGATGACAAAGATACAACTAGTGCTGAATAGGCGACGCGACGCTTTTCTCTATTTTAACTCGTATTTTTAATACTAAGTACGGACATTTTTCTACGAAATTTACAAGTGGGCTTTGATATATTTATAATTATAATCGATTAAATTTGATGATAATATTTTCGACAATAGGAATTTTTATTCGTGTTGATTAAAAATCTATTTTTTGAGCTGTAAAATAGTTATATTTATAAACCAGATAACTTTCAAAGATTTCAGACAATATAAACTTTTTTTTTTAAATTGGAAATGACACTATTTGCTAGAAATCAAAACAAAATGTTCTTTATAAGAGCTCTTTTATCGCAATAAAATGGGTATTTTTAACTATTTTTTAATTCATGCAAAATCAAAATCAGGTTAAAAGTACAAAATCATAGAATGTTTAGGTTTAATTCACGTTAATGTTACGATCCCATGAAAAGCTGTGCATGCCACCTAAATTAAAAATATTAAATTTTATTCATTAGATTAGAAAATATTTTTTATAAGCTGAAATATTTTTATTACCTTACATTTTCCAAGATAAAAACTAAATAATGTCGTGTAGTATTAAAGTAAAATTTATAGTATTTATTACAGTCTTTTATCATCAGATTCTAAATCATTGATTTCATAACTGAAAGAAAAAATAAAATCGAACTTATTTAACATGATTTTTATCCAGCTTAAAATTTATCGTTTAAAAATTATATTGCATGACTGAACACTAAATGAATATTTCAAAATCTTTCAAATATTTATGAAATGAAACTAAAAATATATTTCCGATAATGTAGTCTCACATAAAGAATGGCGGGAACAGATCAGTCGATAAAAGCAATTCTAATTTCTCTCCTTTCTACCATTGAATTGTAACAATAATTAATCAATGTAAACAATATATTTAACAGCCATTATCGATCTGTTTGAGTATTGTAAAATAGATTTAACATTTAGATCAATTTAGATGAAATTTATTTTCTTACTACACCATAATCAATTGCATTTGCTAAGCTCCCAGAGTTCTAATTTTTTTTATTTTATTCGTTTCATTAAAATATATTTTTATTAGTTTTGAATTCCTCCTTTAAGTAATCTAATCATATCCAGTAAATTTTAAGTCAAATAACATTGTTTGTAATCATTTTTTTTAATCGAAGTCTTTTAAAGGATTTTTTTTATTTGTATACAAATTGAAAAAAAAAAGTAATGGTATCCAATATTTTAAAGTAAATACATGTTTATTAACTTATAAAGACTTTAGACTAACTTTTAGATAGCTATCATTAGAAAAAGTAAAAAGCTATCTTTTGCAGCCGTCCGAAATAAACCACTTACGGTACATGTTTCTATATTTTCACCTATCATGACCTCTAGAAACCAAAACCACTCTCTGTTCAAATTTTGACATATATACAGGGTGGTCATAAAAAAACTTTGTCGATAAACGGAGCTCTAGTGGCCAGTCCGCTCAACCGATCGAAATGAAATTTCAGATATAGCTATTCAGAGGTATGAGCTCGAGATTCTGTGAACGACAAATAAATGGCGCTCACGGTTACGGTTATAGTTACAGAAACTCGAAAATTTCCAATGGCAACACCCATTTTTTTTCATTGCAAAATGCTCAGCGCATGCGAAAACCATAAAGAGCGTTGAAACCGTACGTGTATCGCAAGAAACGGACATGTTATGCACGCACAAAAAACCGTTCTGCGAATCCTCCCCCCCCCATAAAAAAATATCATCCGCCATCTTGCTTCAAAATGGCTGCTATTTTTTTTTAATTTAAGTTTAAAATTAAGTACAAAAAATTATAAATTGAAAAATATTTCAGATTTATGAGTTTGATCTAAATACAGAGATTCCAGAGCATTTTTCTTTTTGTATGTATCTTAAAAAATGACTGAGTTATAGCGTTTTGAATTTCTAGTATGGTTGATATTTTGAAACGGTCTGATTTTTGTCACTTAATAACAGGCGTATTTATGAACCGACTTAGATATAACTTGATGTGTATATAATATATACCGATGTTTAAACCGAGTTCTTTAGCCAGTCCCATCTGCTACCTTGTTTCAAAGTGGCGGCCATTTAATTTTTTTTCAAATTTTAAATTTTAAAAGTAGGTACAAATAAGTTAGAAATTGAAAAATAATATTCTTCTATGTGTTTGACCTTTATACAAAAATTTCAGAGCATTTCTTGTTTCGTCTATATCTTTAAAAAAGGTAGCGTTATAGCACTTTGAATTTCTTGTGTGGCGGATAATTTGAAACGGTCTGATTTTTGTCACGTGATAACACGAGTATTAATGAACCAATTTGAATTTAATGTGGAGTGTACATATTCCATACAGATGTATCGAACGAGTTCGTTAGCCAACATCATCCGCCACCTTGTTTGAAAATGTAGGTCATTTGAACTTTATTTTAAATTTAAAATTTAAAATGTAGTAAAAAAAATAGAAAATGAAAAAGATTCTTTTTGTTATGTGTTTAACCTTGATTCAATGAAATCGGAGCCTTTTTTTTGTTTTGTCTTTATCTTAAAAATTGGCGTATATGTAACAGTCTGAATTTTTAAAGAAGGTGATTTTTTTTCATAAAACTACTTTGCTTCGACAGCTTTCGGATGTATCAACCGATTTTGATGTGAGTGAGTATGTGCACAGAACCTACTAATTTTTCGATAAAGCTCATTGGTTAATTTCACAAATTTAAAATACAGGAACTTCAATATATCGCCGAATTTGGCGATCAAATAGAAATCTCTTTAAATAAAACCAGCTTGTATAAATTTGATCAATTTCTCGAAATTCCCATTTATATATATTAAATATTGACATAAACAAGTGTTGAATCTTCTATAATCGTGTTCCACTAATTTGAGCTTTGTACATTTGAACCATATAACTTGATTTTCTTTCCTAAGTAAAGAATAGGAATGCTACTTCTTCCTCCCTGTACTTGCCGGAAAGACTTTTAAAAATCCATTCTATTATTTAATACAAAGTGAACATTTCTATTTTTTTTTCAAATATACCTATTATTAAAATAAATTTATATTTCCAATGATGCATGTTAACATTCCTATTGAAAAGAGAGGCTTATTCAGTAAAATTAATGCTCGCCATTCTAGCATTGAAATCAAGCTTAATTTGCTGTAAAGAGCCTCTTTGTCTATTATTGATTTGTTGTAATAATTTATGGTGAATATCTATGTAATATTTGAAACAATATGGGCGAATTGTTTGTGTGTTATTTTATTTGTGGACCTTAGAATCGAAGGGATACAAGTGACAAAAATTAGATTTGGAATAAATTGGTATGAAAAATAATTGACGTTAAGTTTCAAAATCAATTATAATTCACGATTCAAATAGGAAACTGTCACTTTTTTGTCGTCATTGAGCTCGTTTTTTAAGTAGAGTAAAATTTCCTTCAAAATTATAATTAATCAATATTTAATTAATAATAATTCGGCACAAGTGGTTAACCATTCGAACGCATCACATAATTAGAAAATCACTTACATTCGACAAAAATTAGAGTGACATGTGACAAAAATTAGATTTGGAATAAATTGGTATGAAAAATAAATGACGTTAAGTTTGAAAATCAATTATAATTCACGAAATTCAAATAGGAAACTGTCACTTTTTTGTCATCAATGAGCTCGTTTTTTAAGTAGAGTAAAATTTCCTACAAAATTATAATTAACCAATATTTAATTAATAATAATTCGGCACAAGTGGTTAACCATTCGAACGCATCACATAATTAGAAAATCACTTACATTCGATAACATGAAAAATGAAAAGCATTTTTTAGATCATCTGTGCACTTATTTATTATTTTTTCGATTTTGTCACTTATATACTTTGTCTTCTGGGATCTTCATATGTTATAATTTGTGATTGTGAAAAATCTGTTATTTTTTTCAGCCACTTTATTAAAAAATAACCCTGTTAGCTAATTTTTCCCTTTTTTCTGCAAAGAAATTAATAATTATGTGCAATTTCAAATCAAGATTACTCACTTTATACTATTTCTATATTGGTAGACTTAAAGTGAATATTTTATGCAAATTGACAAATAAATCTTTAAACCAAAGTTTTAAACAAAATTTTATTAATTAAAAAAATATATAGATTCTCAAATATATTGCAACACGTAACACTGCCTGCGCATTTCAAAATATTTTAAAAAATTATCACAATAAACTAAATTTATATTTCAAATCATGTACGTTTACATACCTTTTAACAAGATCGGGTAAGTCAATAAAATTTATTCTAATTACACTACCCACTACTATTGAAGTCTAAGTGTAATTAATCATTGTAAACAATACTTTTGACCACTCTAGAACTGTCATATTAATTCATGCTGAATTAGATGTAACATATAGATCCATTAGGGAGTTCTTTAAATTTTTAATAACGTAATTACTGTATTCAACTGCATTTGTAAAATTTTCATTTTTATCTTTATTTTACACAAATTTATAAGTAAATCTATAAACCAAAATTTTAAACAAATTTTTATCAATTTTAAATTTGTCTTTTCTGAAATATATTGTAACACATAAAATTGTCTGAGTATTTCAAACTCTTTTCAAAAATTCATCCCATTAAATTAAACTTATATTTCAAATCATGCCCGTTTACATACCTATTAACAAGAGCAAGGCAGTCGATAAAATCGATTCTAATTACTCTCCGCACTACCATTGAATTCTAAGTGTAATTAATCATTGTAAACAATACCATTGACCGCTCTAGAACTGTCGTAATAATTAACGGTGAAATAGATGTAACATTTAGAACCGTTTGGTAGCTATTTAAACTTCTAATAACGTAATTGCTATAATCAATTGCAGTCGTAAAATATCTGATAAAGAACTCGCATACATTTGATTTTAATATAAACATAGACAAAAGTTTTAATAGTTGTACTTACTTTAATAATGTCGAATATTGAGTATCTGCAACGGATTGCACATGTTTATCTATATTTGAGTATTACCTATACTTTATGATAAATATTTGTAGTATGAATACTGATCTTTAATAATAATTAAAATTTCATGGGGATATTACATTCGACAAATTTAAAATACTCCTTCATACTTTTAGGTCGATGGGCTATTTATTTTTCATAGAACTTGTTCTTACATTTGATAAGCATTGAAAATTAAATATTTACATTATAAAACAACGAGGATGCTAATAATAAGAAAATAATTTACAGACTTAAGCCGGAGGCATATCAACGGCACAAATTTACTTCAGAATGGTGTTTTTTAAACAGACGAAGATTAAAAATTTTAAAACTATAATAAAACATGTTAAAGTGTTGATACTTTGACAAAATATATCTTTTTTTAATTTTTGAAATAAAATTTTGTAAAAAAAGGTCACATTAAAAAAAAAAAGAATTACAAAGATTGGATCATAAAAATCAAATATTATCTCAATAGGTAAATATATGTCTTATGTAGTCTCCCTCGGAAATGTTTGCCAATAGCTACGTTACAATTTTTCTATTAATGATCGCGAAGTTAAAAAACACCATTCTGTAAAAATCCATTTAAAAGATTTGGTTGGGTTATTCAAGCTTCAGCAGATATCACACTTGAAAAAGCGTAATTTCTTATTGACGTGCAGAGCGGGACAGTGCTTTAAATTAACTGACGAAACAGAAATATTTAATTTATAAAAAATGGTTATCGGATGTATTTACACAGCCACTTACACCGTTTTTTTCAACTTAAATAATAAGATTTTTTTTTAAATTCTACAAGCGTTTTGTAAATCGGAGAAGGACATTTTCACTATGATAATACGCGATATATATATATATATATATATATATATATATATATATATATATATATATATATATATATATTTGTTTTACTGTTTTAAAGCCAAAGGAAATTATTCTTTATTCTCATATTTAGAACAATTGATAAAATTAACAATCCTATAATATTTTATATAACTTTTGATTAAAAATAGTGTATGTATTTATTTTTTATTGTTGCATATTAATGAATATTGAAACTTTATTATTGCATAAGGTAATGGATTTTTGTGTTTTCAACGAATATTTAAAACATTTTTTTTTTATAAATTTCGAAGGTAATGTCATGTGTAACGTATTACATTTTTTCAAAGTTTTTTTTCCTCGTTATACAATTTTTAAATTAATCTGAAGCTAAAAAAGCAGGCTAATATTTTTTAATTATTTTAGAAAAGCAATTTGAAAAGGCTTAGCAACAAAAAATATGAATTATAATAACCTTTCTAAAGGTTAGCGAATTTTCAACTATTGTGGAATATTTATATTATCTGCAGGACGTTGATATAAGAATTTTGGAAAATTCAACCAGTAGGTTCCGAAACATGATCGTATACATCAGAAAGATCAAAACGCACCATAGATCATGTTTTTTCAAGTGAATATATTTAATCATAAATACATGATCTTTCTTTCTAACTGAAGTCCGCTAAATAGTAACTATTTTTTGATAAATTACAAAATTGCAATAAAAATGTAAATGTGAACTTTTTAATAATAAGACCATTGTGCCAAAATTTTCCATAACTTTAACGCATGTAAGTATACTTGGCGTACGATTACATAAAAATATCTATTATTAAGGATCAAATTACTAAGCGATTTTTATGCAATCTTATGAAATGCCAAACCGCATTAAAGATAACGGTTGTAAATTGGTGTTGATAGAAGCTGAACGAACAGATTCTTTATTTTATGTCAATGCCAATACAACCAAAGCTTTGCAGAAGCAAAAAACATTCTAAATTGTGATTCCTGAGAAACTAAAGAGGCTGGAAATATTGAATATGGTATGATAAATACTTACAAAATATAAATGTTTTCTAAGACCAATTGAAAGTATATTCGAAAAAAAGTTATTAAAAGTTATGAAATGAATGAGGGGAGAGATAAACATTCTAAAAATATCTTTAAATGGTATTTCTATGAAAACTCAAGAAATAATAAATGAATTCTAAAAGTGATGGTTTCAAATAAACTGTGAGAACCTCTGGTCGTACAAAGGCTACATAAGGTGTCCTAGGGTAATAACGCCACGTTAAGGTTCTACCAATTTCCATGGCTTAGATTCAGATAATATTTTTCAAACAAATATGGTATTTGATACTTCAACTCATTGACTATCTATATAAAAAAATAATTTAACAGATATGTTTTGATAAAATGTAAAGACGTGATTTCTGCACCAATGCTATTTGGCGTTATTACCCACCTATATGAGTAATAACGCCATATAAAGAAAACTGCGAAATAAGATGGAATAATGCTATGTAGATTGCCCAATTCTAAAAATATAAACTCTACAGCCCTAGAAATTGACAAATTGCATTCTAAACGTTTGAAAATGGTCATTTTTTTGTGAAAATGTAAGAAAAAAAAGAGGGGGGTGGAGCAAAAGAATATCGGACCTTAAACTTATTTCTGCTTAAAAATGACCACTTAAATAAAATTATCAGTACATTGCACGTTTCTAACTGTATTTATCTAAGTCAGTATTTATGTTTCCTTACATACATTCTATGCGATAGAAATAATTCAAGTTTTTGTAAAAACGAAAGAAAAAGGAAAGAGGGGAATTTCAACGGAATGAGCTTCTCTTTGTTTAAAAATTCCCGCTTAAATACAATTATCAGAAACATTGCATGGTTTTAACCATTTTTAATGTAATATTTTATCATGTGAAATTTTATAATAACTAAAATTATGTGTAATAAATATTTTTGTTAACACTGTTATAAAAGGTTTGTAAATACTTTTTAACCGGTTAACTCCGCCCTAATACGAATTTGCGCAAACCTAAACTTAAAAAATCGGCGTTATATAAAACATGCTTATATAATTTTGTATTTTTAATTAATTAAATAAGATTTTTAATAAAACTTAATATCCCTCTGAGATCCCTTATTAAATTTTATGCATGATTCACGTGGTTATATTTCATTATCTTCATTATATTAGAAACAAAATTAACCTTTAACTGCTGTTAGCGATCTCGCTAAACTCTGTTATTTTCCCTCACATTTCAACTTGTAATTTTCAATTTAACTGTTTAACAATAGTTAGTCAGAATTAATCCTGTATAAAAAGTTTAATGGAGAAACAGTACTCTATGAGTTTTAATCATAGATGCCCCCCCCCCCTTTTTAACATTTAACTAATGTTACCGGTCTTACAGTGTACGACTTTTTTCAATATTTATAGTTCAACTACTAACACCAACGGAATTGTATTTCATTTCGAACTTTAATACTATCACCAGACACTTTTCAGTAGATGAATATTATTTATAGTATTCTTGTACAAAATGTTTAATACAAAAACACCATCCTTTGAGTTAATCATGCTTTTTATTCACCTTCAATCTTGCGGTCTTACAGACAGCCTCACGCAGTTACGTTGCAATTTTTGTCACATCAATTCAATATTAAATTTATAAAATTTTGAAAAACAGAACGCTGAAAAAGATAAGCTAAAATTTGGAACTCAGTTGAACAATCAACTGGGAATCAGGGCCGAAACTAGGGGGGGGGCAGAGGGGGCACGTGCCCCGGGCGCCACCAGAACAGAAGGTGAAGGGGGCGCCAAATTAAGATTTGTTTGGTATGATGAATGCATATATGTACGATATTTTTTTTATGTTTTGCGCAGTCGGAAAATTTAAAAAGAAACCTGAACAAAAATGCATTAAAATTTGCAAATAGATAAAAAAATTCGAAAAAGAAAATCATCTACAAAACAAAACTGCAAATGAATAAGAAAAACAAAGCTGTTTTTTAGGCTATTTTCTCCTCCTATTCCAAATGTATCATGCCTTTTATCATGTCTCTCTTTTTGTATAGGAAAATCACCACCGTATTTTATTTCAAGGTTAGTCTATTTTTTGAACTTTGAACTGTGTCGTGTACGAATAAATTCCAAATGACTACTCCGCCCGACTTTTCTATTAGATAAAAAAAAACTCCATAAAGGCTCCACCTCCCCCCCCCCCCTGTGCAGTGTTGTGTTTCCTTTCTTTATTTTCATCTTCCCATGGACCATACGAAGTCAGGTTTCCAGGACAATAAAAACAAACGGAAGGGGGAATGCGCAGCAAAGGAAAATTCTTTGCTAAACATCCTTTAAGGATGTATTCGAAAAAACGCTTTTCCACCCTCAACAGCTCGAAATTTCCCGATATAATTTCAGACACATTTTTAAAAGTAGAAACATGAAACCTGCTGAGAGCATTTCTGAAGAGACGTATAAGGTGCTGTATAGTGTCATTTTACGCTCGAATCATTAGAATTTGATTTATAAACAATTATTTTCTAAATATGACCCTTTTTTTGTCCACAAATGTCCCGCTTCGGAAAAATCGGTTCAAATTGCCGTTTTTGATTGCTTTTTATGCAATATTTTCTGCATTTATCAAAGAATTGCCAATCACGGCACCTTCTGTACTTTCTAAGTAAGACAATTTGTCAACAAAATACACCCTTAATATATATATATATATATATATATATATATATAAGCATTTCTAGTGGTATAGTAAAAAATATTGCACGGAGCGTCATGGCCAGTAAAGCACCCCCCCCCCCCCCTTTATTGCCCGAAATGATTTTTTCATCCGACCAGGAGGCGAACTTGGATGACTTCTCATAATACTAAAAACAAAAGAATTGAAAATACGCAGAATAAGATATTTAGTAATTTAAAAAAAAAAAAAAAAAAAAAAAAAAAAAAAAAAAATGAATGTATCATCATTTGTTGGGGTAAAGAGAAAATCCTCGCCCAGAAATACACTGGTGTAAGAAATTAAGAGAATTTTCCTGTTTGATCAACGATCTCCTGAACTACTGGACTACTGGACAGATTTTAATAAAATTTTGTGTGAGCCTTAGGTTGATATAATACAAATAAAATAAACATTCAACAGTTATAATAGTCACACATGTTCGTGCATTACACACATGGGGGATCTGAAAGTCTGAAACAGCGGTTGCAGAATACACAAAAGAAATGGGTTAATAGGGAGTATGTCCTCTTTTACAGGTATACACAGGGCCCGACTTTGACAGTCGGGGGCCCTTGGGCAAACATTATTAGGGGGGGGGCGGCTTCTGTTTTAGAATTTTTCATAAATTTTACTGTAGTGACTAAAATATAAATTCATACCTATTGTATGCGTTCATAAATTTCATACCAAGTACTTTTCACATCTATATATGTAATAGCAGAAGAAAGTAACTTTAAGAAACTACAGAACACAAGTTTTTTTTCAGTTACAGGAATATAAGGATAAATGTGAGTCCTTAAGGGTGTATCCGAAAAAACGATTTTTCACCTTCAACAGCTCGAAATTTTCCGATACAATTTCAGACACATTTTTAAAAGTAGAAGCATGAAACTTGTTTGAGAGCAAAAATAAATTCAAAAATAAATTGGAAAATAAGCAGTTTGGATCGAAATACACCCTTAAGGGGCACGGAAACAGAGGAGATAAGAAAACAAAGCCCCTTTAAAAAAAAAAAAAAAATAAAAAAAAAAAAAAAAAATAAATAAATTGGTCACTTTTGGCCATTTTTTATTATTTGATACTCTTTTAATGAAAAACATAAATTTATATCTGTCCTTAGGGGGCCCCCTCAAGCCGGGGGGGCCCGGAGTAATTGCCCCGCATGCCCCTGCATTGATACTGATTTTGAGAGAGGTCGGCTAGGAACTAGCAATTTTGAGAGAAGATAGTGGATTTTGAATATTATTTACAATTTTTAGTATACTAAATCTCGTACCTAATGAAGTTATAAGTGAGTTTGATATTTTATTAGTATACTAAATCTCGTACCTAATGAAGTTATAAGTGAGTTTGATATTTTAAAATATAGTAATAAAAATATATTAACGTATTTCTGTTTTCAAAATTTTTCTTTCCCTTTTTCCTTTTGTTTCTTTTTTTTTCATATTAATGGTTTTAATTTAAGTTTGCTCATCAGGTTTAGAAGAAAAAAGCTACGGGCTCGGAAAAAAGATGAGATGGGCCCTAAGATATATTCTGTATATAATGTATGCATGTATTTAACACAAAATCGGTCCTCACAATGCTCTTTTCAGCCTAGGTCCTGAATACAACTGTATCGCCTATCACCCAGTGTGTATGTCCCTGTCACTTGCACAGTAATATTTTAGCTAAAGTAATTACTTAAACGAAACCTACAGCCTGGTATCAATTAACGCCTTAGTACCAATACAATGCCCAATGTGACATCGGGGTTGCAATGAATGAGATATGAGGGTCGCATTGAACGACACTTTTTTGTCTAAAGGCAAGCACGGTGGTCCGCGGTCTGAGAAAACAGGAAGTTTCCGAATATTTGTAACACTATCAACTATATCACACCTTTTACCGGACTCTAGGGGAAGTCTAAATGGGAGATTTTCTGTACTTCGTTGGAAAACTTTAATTACTATTCTGGGAAATGTTTTTCAGCTGGTAAAGGGAAAAAAGAGCGACCAAATTAAGATTAGGATCATTATGAAATTTCAGTAATTTTTCCATTCGAAACCGGACCCCTTTGGACCCGGGCCCCTGGGCAGTTGTCTCCTGTGCCCCCCCCCCCCCTCTCACCGGCCCTGCTTGGTTAGCTCTGATCTGGTCATTTTCATTTATGGAATTGTGCTCGTTGGATGAATTTTGTTGTTTTTATTATTTTATTTTTAATTTATGAGGAATGAATATGAATGACTCACGCAAAAGTAAGAATAAATAATCCGGCAATTTTTATCGAAAACTGCGTAAGAAGAGATGTGTCGATGCAAATCATGCTTCTAAATTCCTGAAAGTCTGGCTTCAGAAGGACGAAAATGAAACAGAAGGTAAGAAAATACAGAATTGTAAATTAATTAATGGCGAGTGGTCAGGGAAAACCGGGAAAAACACAGTCAAGAAAAGAGAAAACTACCAGTAATTTCTTACAGAAAGTACTTGAAATAATGTAAAGAGATAATATAAACTGAATTTATCTTTAACAAAATACTGGTTATTATCATCTATATTGATTGTGTTTTTATCTAACCACTCGCCACCCTGATAGTTAATAAATAACCTTTACTTTAGTAAATTAATAACCTATCGAAAAAAATTATATCCTAAAAACTTTTATCCTAATTCGAAGTAGCTTGATTTAAAGCGGATTATTAAGAGATCCATCTTGCTATTTTCAGCCTTCGAATTCAGAAATCTAAAGATAAACTTTGATGTTATTTTTAAAAAATGTCAGAAATTGGAGTTTCTTAGAAAACCCAAAAACTATATTCTACTTTATAGGGCTTAATAAATATACTGCAATTTTATTTTTATGTTTGTATTAATAATAATTATTTTGTAAATAAGTCAGAAAGTACGCTTTTAATTTCTGACAAAAACTGCAGATTTGTCTAAAATCCAAACTTGGCAGTGTGTTATCCGTACCCGTACATTACATGGATAAGTTAAAGTACATATGTGATAATATAAAAGTATACATGCATAAATATTAATATTGAAAAAATTGTAAAATATTGATTTTTAAAATAATAAATCAATTAATAGCTTAATATTAAATTTAATATGATTTTACCTTATATGTTGTGAAAACAAATTTTTAAGTCTTCGATAGATACTAGATAGTTAAATAATGATTATTTCTGCAGGCATATCTTTTAAAAATAACAAAAATCATAATTGTTGTAATAAATTTTCACTAGTTTGTGCTTTTTATATTAAGCATAAATCACTGATGTGAGTTTTCTATAATCGGGACCCTCACCAAATTAACCTATTACAATGGATTTTTTTGGAACAACATAAATTGCAGTCAGGAAATTAAGCATGATTTTTAAAATAAACCTTAAATACTAATAATTTTCTGTATTATTTATGCTTTATACCAGTTTTTTAATTTTTTTTTTTCAAGAAAAGCACGTAGAAACAATCCCATTTTTTAAAACTGTTATAATACCTGGTATGATTGGTGGTAAACGGAAAAAAAATGACCGGAAAAAAAGTGACACAAATTACAAAAGCGGAAAAAAGTGACACGGAAAAAAAAATTACCGGGAAAAAAGGGACACGGAAAAAAAGTTACCGGAAAAAAAGTGACAAGAAATAGATTTTGGAGATTCATTGATCGGGGGGGGGGGAGGGTGAAGGCTGATCAATTAGGTAAATCGGTTTTTCATGCTGAATTAACCATTTTGGTTAAATTTTTGAATGCACGTTCATAATAAAAAGATGTTTGCCTGAATAGTTATGGGAATGAACGATCACCCCTCCCCCCAATCCTCTCTAAATTAGATAAATGGGTTAAATATTATAAATAATAAAATAGATAAAAAAGGGTGATGATTATCCCCCCCCCCCTAAATTAGATAAATTGTATTTTATGCAAAATTACAAAATGTATTTCAAAATTTGGATATAGGTTCTTTCTGATAAAGTAAATCGCTGAATAATTTTAAGGGTTCAATCGGTAAATATAGAGAGGGGACGGGGATAATCTCTCTAAAATTAAATAAATAGCTTTTTACGCAGAATTGTCCGATTTGCTTCGAATTTTTGATATACGTTCATTACTATAAGGCTTATCTGTGATTAGTTAAGATTTTTTTCTTTTTTTGCTATGTATAAATGGAGTAGACGGGCGATTATCCCCCCGCTCAAATTAAAAAAATTAGTTTTTATGCAGAATTTTCCAATGGTATTAAAATTTAAAACATAGGTTCTTTCTTATAAGGTGATTCCCTGAATAGTTTTAAGGGTTTAATGGCTGAGTATAAAGAGGGACGAGGGATAACCCCTCTTATATTAAATAAATGGCTTTTTACACAGAATTGCACGATTTGCTGCAAATTTTGGATATAGGTTCATTGTGATTAGGCGTATCGCTAATTATTTATAGAGTTTTTTTTGCAAATTAAAAGGGGAGAGGGTCGATTATCTTCCCCTTAAATTTGATAAATGGGTTTTTTATGCAAAATTATTGATTTTGCTTTAAATTTTGTATTTTGGATGTAGGTTCTTTCTGATATAATTTGTGAATCGTTTATGAAGTTTAATGGCTAAATATAAAGGAGAGGGATAACTCCTCTTAAATTATATAAATAGATTTTATGAATATTTATTTTTTGTTCCTCTACAATTTGTGTGTGTGTGGTGGGGGGGGGGGGCGGCCC
The DNA here is from genome assembly GCA_964019185.1 of Maratus speculifer. NCBI lineage: Eukaryota > Metazoa > Arthropoda > Arachnida > Araneae > Salticidae > Maratus > Maratus speculifer. The sequence goes on along the minus strand of OZ025291.1, from coordinate 193,903,812 downwards.
GTCTACAAACTCCGAATCTATATTTTATGTACACATTTTTTAAAATTATTTTTTATAATAGGATTTTTAATAATTTCAATTATGTAAAATAAATATTATATAATAATAATAATTATTACATTACCTATCAATGTTTCTTTTTATAATTTTACATTTATATAATATATACAATATAATAAATAATAATAATAATTATTATTATTAATAAATAATGCAAATTAAATATAAAAAAATTAAAAATAAATGTATAAATATAATTAAATATTAAAAGTTATACTGATTAGTAATATCTATTTAAAAAATGATAATAATTCTATTAACTCTAGTAAATCAATTAAAATGAATGTATAAATAAATATAAAAAATATTAATAATTAATTTCCTCAGCAAGAATTGTTTAAAAATTGATAATATTTTATTAATTCATAATGAATCAATTATTATAAATATACAAATAAATAAAATTAAATATTCAAAATTAGTTTCATTAACAAGTATTGATTTTTAAAATGGTAATATAAGTGATAGAAAATTAATAAAAATAATTGTATAAATAAACTAAATTAAGTATTAAAAATTAGACTCATTAACAAGAATTTGTTTAAAAAGTTAATATTTTATTATCCGCTATTACTGACACTATTGTCATGTACTAGCACTATTATAATGATACGTAGCGAGTTTGATGGAGGTACATGACAATAGTGTAAGTAATGGCGGATAATAAAATATTATCACTTTTTAAATGAATTTTTGATAATCAGCATAATTTTTCATATTTAATTATATTTGTTTATACATTTATTTATAATTTTATTTATATTTAATTACATATTTTATTTACATTTATGTATTATTAATTCATTTTTAACTTATTATAAATTATTTATTATTTAATAATAACTATTGGTTTCATAATTTACTTATCATAATATTTATTTATAATTATTAACTTAATATTTTAATTATTATATATAAAAATATATATTGTATATATTGTAATATATAATGTTATTATTATCCATTAAACACTTAAAACTATTCAGGGATTTACCTTATCAGAAAGAACCTATATTTAAAATTAGAAATACATCGGAAAATTCTGCATAAAAACCGATTTATCTAATTTAGGGCAGATTAGGGGGGGGGGGGTATTCATGCATTACCAAAACTAATCAGGCAAGCGTCTTTTCAGTCTGAACATATATCCAAATATTGAACCAAAACAGTTCATTCAGCATAAAAAACCCATTTACCTAAATTAAGAGCCTCCCCCCCATCACCCCAATCATACTCAATGACTCAATCAATGAATCCTCAAAATCAATTCCTTCTCACCTTTTATCCGGTAACTTTTTTTCCTTGTCACTTTTTTTCCTCGTCACTTTTTTCCGCGTCCCTTTTTTTCCACTTTTGTAGTTATGTCACTTTTTTTCCGATAACTTTTTTTCCTGTCATTTTTTTCCCTAGATTCATGATTGGTAGATATATAAATACATATATAGTTATAATTACAGGTATTAACGAAATTAAAGATTAAAAACTTTGATTATTTCTTTTTCTTATTTCTTTTGAATTTTATACCTAATTTTAATAATATTTTTTTATATTTCATTCTACGCGTCCATGTATATTTATCTTGTGATAATTTGTTATCAGTCGAAAGATTTCTCAGGTGAGCTTCAGCTTTGATCATAATCACAAATTTATTTTACACATTTGTAAAATTATTTTAAATCCTATGCGTGAAAATTTCAGTCATTCATGTTACAAATAACCGAGGAACTGATTTCTGCACCTATGAAATGCGGTATACCTTTGATCACAGTGAGATGATAAGTGAAGATCATTTTTAAAAAGTACTCTACTTTTTCTATGAAAGTGGACAAAATTGTTTCCCTTTTCTTTTCAGAGCGTGACTTAGACTGTCTGAAAATTTACATAATATTATTAAAGCATGTTGATATGAAAATAAATTTGTATTTGTATAAAAAATTAAAGAGTAAAATTTGAAAACAAATTTAAAACAAAACCGAAATTCATTTGTAAATATGATAAATTAGAACAGTCAAATATGTACTGTTTACTGCTATTACATACTAAAGAATTAACTTAAATTACACAGAGAGAAAAAAAAGGGGGCTATTCTACGGATATAGTATCAATCAGAACGCCAGTACAATTCACTGTTTTTCAACGAAAAATTTTCCGTTTTTTTTTAGAAAATTTTCTGGAATTCATAGGAATTTTTCCATTAAACAGTGAATTGTACTATGGCGTCTCAATTGCCAGTACAAGCTCCGTAAAATCGCTTTTTCTTTCCTTTTAAACAGTGTAACAGTATACAGCTTGAAAGTTTGAAAATGCTTAATTAAATATTATCAATTAAGATAAATTAATTTATAAAAATAATTAACATTTGTAAAAATGTTAAATTATCCATTACTTGAAATTGAGACGCTGTCTGTCTGAACTTCTTAGTGATTTTTGCTAAAAGTCTCCAGAGAGGAAATATTACTTATTACTTACCTAATATAAGTGTTATAGAGATATTATGATGGGATCGTAGATTATTTGTAAGACGTTGAGAAATGTTGATTTTTTGCTCTCTATTTATACCGACGGAAGGAATCGGACGCAATCTTTTCTCAAAATGTGTTGCACACTTATTTTTAATTTTTTTTTCTCTTTCGGCTTCAGAACTTAAAAATTTTAATATTTCAACAAAACAAGTTTTATTGGGGAGATTATGCTGTATTAATCATTTATAATTTCTATTTGAATGTAGATACTTCTTAGAAATATATATATATATATATATATATATGCAGAGCCCGATCAAGCTGAAGTTGGGTCCAGGGCCTCTTAAAAGTTGCCCCCCCCCCCTACCTACCCATTTTGGGCGAAACTTTCACAAAAAAGAAGGTTTATTTGACGAGTTGACAAAGTAGTTTGGGTGAAAAGTGCCTAGGTTTAAAGTTCTAAAATTTTTATTGAATCATTCAGAATATTTAAATTTTATGTTTCATATTTTATAATGCAATGTTATTCGAAAAGTATTTGATTAAGGGAAAAAAATCAGCCACATAATTTGTGGGGCAACAATCCTGAAATTGTTGGGCCCTGGGCCAAGGCCCTGGAGGCCCATGCATTAATCAGGCCCTGTATATATGTAAGTATGACTTATTTTTATCCCTTCTTTTTTTTAACACTTCCCTCTCCTTCCTGCCTTTTTAGATGGAATTACTGACACTACTCAAGCATCGAATTTTGAAACAGAATCAATTAACTTATCTCGCATTCAAGAGAATCTCCAAATTCAGGAGGAAAACATTTTAGATGGATTGGAGACAGATGAAAATGAAATAAATGTAAATATTTTTGAAAATGATTTGAACGGATCGAAGAGAAGTGAAAATCAAATAAACAACAGAATTTTGGAAAATGTTTGTACTGCATCAGAGAAAGGCAGAAAAGAAATATGTACCAGAATTTTAGAAAATATTTCGAATGCATCAGATGAAGTTGAAAATGAAATAAACAACAGAAATATGGAAAATGTTTGTAATGCATCAGAGGAAGGCAAAAAAGAAACATGCACCAGAATTTTAGAAAATGTTTCGAATGCATCACAGGAAGGTGAAAATGAAACAAATGCCAGCATTTTAGGATGTGCTGATGAATCCGAGAATAAACTCATTTTGACAGAAGTTGAGGAGGTAAATTACAATGAAAAAACAGAAGATTCGAGAAATGTAACATTTTCTGCGTCACAAGAAAATAATGATTTTGATTTTTTAGACCCCGGTACCTGGCCAACACAAATATCCGATTCACAAAGATGTTTCATAATCAGGATGAGAACAGGAAGAGAAGAAGAACCTGATTTAAGTCAAAGCATGAGAGATTCTCGAAGTTTGACGAAAGAATGGTTCTTCAAAAAATTACCCAATGGGAATAAAATAAAAAGGTCATGGTTAGTTTATAGCTCATCGAAAAATGCATTATTTTGCTTACCTTGTAGGCTTTTTTTACAGACGGTAAGTAACTGTGAAGCTAATCTGTCATCTTTAGTCAAAGAAGATGGCTTTCGAAACTGGAAAAAGTTAAATGAAAAAATTCCAAGTCATGAAAATTCTCAAAATCATAAACTTTGTTTTTGCAGCTGGAAGACTCTCGAAACCAGTCTAGGAATCGGTGGAATCGATAAAGAAATGCAAGAACAAATAATTAAAGAGGAAAACAACTGGAGAGATGTATTAAGATGCATCATTGATGCAATATTGTATTTAGCGAAGGAAGCAAGTCCCTTACGAGGATCAGAGGGAAAAGAAAAGCATATTGGGGATCCCAGAAGTGGTAAATTTCTGAATACCATCGAATTGATTTCCCATTACAAAAGTTCTCTGCGTGAACATATTGAACGCCATAAAAAGGGACAGATATCATATTTTTCCCCAAAAATTCAGGATGAAATTCTTGAAGTAATTGCTGGAAAAGTGAGAGGAGAAATTCTAAAAGAAGTAATTGAAGCAAAGTACTTCTCACTTATATTCGATTGCACACCTGACATAAGTCGAAATGAGCAGATGACACAAATAATTAGATATGTCACAGTAGACGAAAAAGGTCCCAAAATTAATGAGTGTTTTATAGACTTTTTCATCGTTAAAGATAAAACAGGACTTGGCCTAATGGATGAAATACTTCAAAAATTAGAATCTGATGGTTTAAACATTAATAATTGCAGAGGACAGTCTTACGACAATGGAGCGAATATGGCAGGGATTTATAAAGGAGTCCAATCTCGAATTTTGAACAAAAATGAATTGGCATATTTTGTACCATGTGCTGCACATTCACTAAATTTAGTTGGGACTCATGCAGCAGAGGTATCTATCGAAGCACAAAATTTTTTTGGAGCTATACATTCTGTATACTCATTTTTCAGCGCTTCCTCTGCAAGATGGGACATTTTAAAACAATTTTTACCGATTACTTTAAAATCTCAAAGCAAAACGAGATGGTCAGCGAAAGCTAAAGCTGTTGAAGTTGTCTTCAAACATTTTGACAAAATTAACATGGCATTGGATGAATTTGCTAACAATTCTTTGTCGATTCCAGAGGTAAAAATTGAAGCAATGAGTGTGAAGAAACATATCAATAATTATGAATTCATCGCTTTTCTATGTTTTTGGAATAGAGTTCTGAAGAAAATAGATAACATAAACAAAATTCTTCAAAAACAGGATCTAACAGTTGATATATCTGTAAAACACATTTATGGATTGTTGAATTTCTTCAAATCCACGAGGGAAAATATAGTTTTGGAAGCAATTTCCCAGGCCCAAACAATGGCTGAAGATAACAATTTACCTGCAAATTTTAAAGATGTTAGAAAAAGGAAAAAAATTAAATGTTTGATGAAGATTGTGAAGATGAAATTACAAAATTTTCCAGAGAAGATTTATTTAGAAAATCATTATTGGAAATTGTCGATAGAATCGTAAAAGAATTAAATACGCGATTCCAAGCTCTCGAAAATATTAATACTAAATTTAGCTTTATCAATGGCGAGGAAATTGAGAAATCGAATATTAATGATATTAAGGAAAAAGCTAAAGAGCTGGCGATCATTTATAGAGAAGATTTGAACGTAGAAGAATTTGCAGAAGAGATAGAAAGTTTCAAGTTCCACGCAATGGCAGTAGATAAAAATTTTAAAACTGCCAAGACAGGAGAAATTTTAAAATTAATTTACCAAAACAAACTTGAAGAAATATATCCGAATCTAACTATCTTATTGAAAATATTTCTAACACTTCCTGTCTCCGTTGCCTCCGGCGAAAGAAGTTTTAGCAAATTAAAACAAATTAAAACTTATTTAAGAAGTACGATGGGGCAACAGAGGCTTTCTAATTTAAGCATAATAGCAATCGAACATGTGCGAGCGTCAACCATTGATTATAATGAAATAATCAATGTATTTGCAGCAAAAAAAGCTCGAAAAGTAAAGTTTTAACATCACATTTCAAAGGTATATGTATTTTAAATGTTATTATCTATTTTATGTAAAATAAATACAAAAAATGTATAAATTTAATTTGAATATAAATTCATGCTCAGAAAATTGCATTTGTTTTTAAAATTATGTTTGTGACATTCATTTTTTTTTCTTTTTTTAGTCAATTCTTCAATTACAGCAGAAATTTCGTTATTCAATATCTTATAAGGATCTTAATCTTATAATCTACATTAAATTTCAAATTTGTTTTTGAAATGTTTCATTAGCAAATACATGCTTTCTCTCTCTCTCTAGGCCCGTACTTTAAACACCAGTTTTTTTTCCTTCAAAGAAAAATCTTTTTCATAACTTTCGTAGAAACTTACTAGGAAAGGCATTTTTCTTATCATGAATTTTTTATTAAACTTTACTAGTTTTCGAAAAAGCGGAATAGTGAGAGCCCTAAGCAAATACATTTATTAAAAAAAATCTTAATTTCTATAATAAAAATCTGATCTAGAATATTTCTAATTGTGGTCGTTGTCTCAGTTATGATTCAAGCATTTTATGTAGTAGTAATGTAAGTCACTGTTACAAGTTTGACAGTTAGCGTTAGGTTTAAGAAAGCTTTAAAACACATCAGTTAATAGGAAGAATAGTATAATCGATAGTTTGATGAAACGGGCTACAGCTATAGACAGCACATGGAGATATTTCACGGTTTCAGAATTTAAAATTTATTCCTGGAGAAAATCCGAAGTTTTTGAGTTATTTAGAACCTACGCTAATCAAGCGGAGATACTCACAAACTAATGTTAGATCTATGTGAGCGTTTTTTTTCAAATCTCTTGCGGACACTTAATTTTTTTTTCTTTAGGATAACTGAGATTGATTTTTAACGTGTTAGTTTATGTGTTTTCAATTTTGGCTGCAGATTTTTTTTTTTTTTTTTTTTTTTTTTTAATGAGGTTATTTTTATTTGTGGAATCGAAAGTGAAAATAATTTTAGAATTAAAAAAAAATGTCTGGAACCACAATAGAAAAAGCAAACACAATACCGGTTAGAGATTAACTTCAAATATCCTAATCCCCCTCTCCTCAGCAAATATATATACATTAAAATGCAACCAAGCAATTCTATAAGAACGCAGACACAGGTTTAGCATTAATGTTCCAGTTTCTTCTGAAAACACCCGTGAACTAATAATAAACCTATAAGAGCATACTTTTAAAATTTCTTGCTTAAATTTTATTACTTTTAAAAGGTTTTTTTTTTCAATTATACAACACTGTAAAAAAAGAATTACTGCATAAGTTAAATTGCTTCATAAAATTGCCGGGGGGGGGGGGGGGGCGCCAAAATCCATGTTTGCCCCGGGCGCAAAGCAGGCTAGTTTCGGCGCTGTGGGAATTTAACAGAAACCCTATTTTTAAGAATGTTGTAATTAGAATATCGAAAATATTTTGATATCGTTTTATTTATAAGATATTAAGATTGTTTTTAAATTAGTATTAAAAAGAAAATGACCAGTTTTGGTTATCGACTCTCCCCCCTTCCCTCAGTTTAATCATTTCAACAATGACAATAATGCTGTCTCATGCATAAAGTAAAAAATGAAACCTCTTCGCATGTAGGTCCGCCACTGTAGGGAATTAAACTGGGGTAATAACGCCAAAGATTGGCGTTATTATCCAGGTGTACTTATTGAGCAGTACATTTTAATTTACAAACTATCTCGCGAACATATCCAAAATCTGCTACAACATTTTGAAAGTACATGAAATGCACTACAAATTTATGTTACAATAGAAATATTTCCCGATAAATTTATGGTCTTCACATCACAGGACTTATTTCCCAAATTTTAGATCAAGCGTAATTTTTAGTTGTTTCTACAAGTGATAAGGCCTACAAATCGAACAAATTAACTTTAATCTTTTATTTTTGTTTTATATGACTCAGAGCTCTTCTGAGCAGAGCACGTAGGTGCCCTTTACCGAATTTTTTCATAATTTTGCGAAATATTAGCACTTGGCTTTATTACCCCACCTGGCGTTATTAGACCAGAACACATTATTATATTGGTGCTTCTTCCAACTGAGGTTGGCAGGAACAACAAACAGTCTACAAAAGACTTTAAATTTTTCTAAATTACATTTTTATGAATTATTAGAAAAAGCTAAACTGAATTCAAAATTAATATTTGCAACATATTAGCGAATTAGCATAGTCCATGTTTCAGCTTAGGTATTTTAGGTTTGTGCTACAACCTCTAGAGATTAGGTACACAGTTAGACAAAATGGCTTCGTTTTGTCATGGTGGTGAATTTTGTGATGTAAATGATGGTTTCTAAAAAAATAAAATATCAATTGAATACTGAAAAGAGTGTGTGAAATGAGTACAAAAGTTTAAAAACATCTTTTAAATTATCATTTATTTACAACTAGCTTTAGTTCCCCTTATAAAATTAAGTCTCATTTCTGCATAATTCAGTATAATAATGGAGTATGGTCAAACTGTGGCTTAAATAGTAATTTTTAAATTATTCCTAACAATAGACATGCAATACAAATTTCATTCGGCATATTTCAACTATTACATGAGACAAAAAATCGCGGAATTTGATAATTATAATATGTTTCGATTTTCTGAAAGTGATTACCGTTAACCAAAGTTGGATTAGAGTATAATATCCGCTATTGTTTATTAAATAGGTGGCTTGCGTATCAATGTTATCTGATAATTTTTCATCTTATTTGTGGCTTCCATCGCCACACTGAATATGTCGGTCGAATTCAGAAACACCCCATGTATCAAAGCATATATAACTGTGTTGAATAAGTTCTTATTTTAAATATAACTATGAACTTTACTCGTAAACATGCATCTATAGTTGTATTCAATAAATCATTTTTTACACTTTTACAATTTATTAATTTTCCTCTATTGAGCAGGTATACTTCTACACGTCATAACTTCTGTTCCAATTAAAATTCCAAGGAAACAGTTATTTTAAAATACTTATAATAAATAAAATTTTAACATAAAAAATCAAATTTCGCAATTTTTTTTAATTTTAAGAGTTTTGAGTCGCTTTAAAATAAGGTTGTGTATTTTAAATTAAATAGTTGGTCGGTTTTTACTATAAATAAAATGATGATGATGGAACATTTTCTGGCAATTTATCACCTACTCTCGGCTAACGGAAAAGTACCAAAATAGCACTCTGCTCAATAAGAAGTGATGTGGTCAGTCTGGAACTGCTGATGACAGTTAGATGATTTAGGCTATTATCATATATATATTTACATTTTAACTTCACTGTATTACTTCGATTTTTTTTCGTTTGTCATGTTTTTTGAAACTGGTTTTAAATATGGTGAAGAGCTTTATAGGATTTAAAAAAATATTTAAGAATTTTTTTAAGTTAAAAAAATCGAATATTTCCATGAATATTCGTTCTATTCTTCCAAAATGAATACGATCTTTTACTAAATCAATATACTGTTAGCTAAAGACATAGATTATTCCGTGTATTTCATTTTACAGATTGTTCTCAAACAATTTGCTAACCACTAATTCTCCTCTCGGTTAAATCGACGTTGATAAAAGTGAAGTGAAACATATTCTTGATAATGCTGATAGTACAGAAAAATCAGATAAATGTATTTCAAGATGTCTAAAATTGAATGCGTCCAGTGATTAATGACACATAGAATAGTAAAGTGAAAAAAAAAAGGATTTAAAAATGAGAAAAATGTCTTATTTATAATTCTGAAATGCATGTTTTCTTCATTAAATTTATTTCAAAATAAAAATAATTAACTGTCATCCCATGTTAAATAAGTATTGCACACTTTAAATTCTTTATTGATATACTTTAACATAGCAATATTAATTTTCTTTATTGACGAAATTCTAGTTTATTAAAATATTTGTAAATAATAATAATAATAATAATAAAACACTACAGAAAGAAATATAATTAGAAATTAAAATTGCTCCCTATCTGATACAAATGTTGCATCTATTTCACCGTGAACTATTATATAGAATTATAGCAGTCAAAGGTATTGTTTGAAGTGATTAATTATAACTAGAATGGAATGGCAGTGCACACAGTAATTATAATCGATTTTATGTACTGGACTGCTCTTGTTAATAGGTTATCGAGCCTACGTCGTCGATGTCTTAAATATACTTTAAAGGAATAAATCGCTCAAAGAATTCCAAATATTCAGGTAGCATTATTACATCACAATTGAGTTATAAAATAAGATAGTTCTTAAAATAAATATAAAAAGAATCAAAATGATTAAATTCATGCTGTGCATGTAACTACACTAAGCCATTTTAATATAATAATAATTATTTAATATCTGGCGCAAAATAACCGTTATGAAATGAATAAATAATAACTATTTTTATGACTTAGGTTTTTAAGGTATTCTTATTTAATTCTTATTCTAATTTATAAGGTATTCTTATTTAACAAACATGTTTAAATAAATAATATATATATATATATATATATATATATATATATATATATGTATAATTATGTTTATGTTTATATTAAGATAGCTTAAAGACAGTTCAACAAGTAGCGCAGGAAAATAACAATAATTTTGTATTTTATGTATGAAAATTTTCAATATAATATTATTTATCTAATCAATTGTTGCTGATAACCCAATATTACATAATTTACTATTCAGGCAAATTTCACAAGAATCCTTACATTCCACTTCAATATATTTATAGATAACAGAAAAAAGGGATCGAAGTATTGTTTTTAGACAATTGCTTCTCCAATTAAATTCTTAGATATTAAATTTCACTATTTTTTTTATTTGCTAGCTAAACAATTAAGTAGAATACTTTGTTTTGAATAGCAATCAACATTATGGAATTCATTATCAAATATAGAGAAGAAAACATTTAATCTAAAGTTTATTACTTTTCTAATAATAAATATCATTTCGATAACATAAACTAAATGAAACTTTGCTCTAGATGACTGTTTATAAAAGCAATTTATATTAAAGAGCATTAGTTTTAATGCTAGATTAAGAGAAATTTGGGGATATAAATCTGTTAATGTGATGAATTTATGAACGGATGCTATACATATTTTATTAAGTGTTGTAGTTATACTTTTCACGAGATGTAATTTAACCAGAATATTATACTTTAGTATTTGTATACATTCAGCTTAGTTTTGAAAAGTATGGTTTAATACTAAATTTATCATTTTAAGTTAAAATGTTTTTTTGGTAATTCTTTTTTTTTACAAAACTATGAAATCTATATTATTTTCTAATTAGAACAATAAAATACTATTATTAAAAATATGCAATTTTTATCATATATATATATATGTTTTTAATTAAAGGGATTTTGTACTATTTTTACCATTTGTTTGAATAAATAATTTGATAATATTTCTTCGACATATTATTGAAGTGTTTTATATAGAAAAATAATTAAATCAAGAAAAAGTCAATTCTTATGGTGATATATGTAAAAGTAACTTGTTTTAAGCAATTTGATTTAGAACTTAATATTTTCTGAAATCTTTAACCTTTTTGCAATAAAACATTTTTTGTGTTTTTAATGCTTTCTATAATTGGCAGGATAAATTTTCATAAATGTTAATTAGGTTGAAGTGAACTAATTAATGCGAAAGATGTAAAAAGACTGTTAAAGTAAAATTTTCTTTTAATTTTTCTATTTAAAAAATGACTTCTTTAAGTTCAAATATCTAAATTGATTTTAGAAGCTGCACCATCAGTCATTCATTTATAAAATTGTTACGTCAATTATATGTTCATGTTGGAATAATTTGAACAAATGGATACACGGTTAAAATAGCACAAAAATAGAAAAAGAATTTTTGAAAATTACAATTCTGAATCATGTGAAAGAAATATATTCAGTATGAACTTATTTTGCTTCACATATTATTCATTGGTCAAAGCTTTACGAATATATTACGGTTATTTAAATTTAATTAAGAAAGTTAAAAATTGATATCTCTATACTTTTTCTCAAAATAAATGATATTGATCAGTAATAATAAAAATATAGACTTTTATTGGTAATAATTTAAATAACAGATGTATATTAATAACAAATGTTTGAATATAGAGGAAACGGGAAGCATTTCGATGCACTTTCTGCATGTAATATCCCTAACCCTTCAATATTTCTCTAACATATCGCAATCCTTTCAAAGCTAAAAATTAAGGATACTCAATACATACTTCATAAAGTGAGGCAGCTTGGAGTCTACTCGAATTATACAAAGAATCTCCGTGTTTATTCATAACGGGAAAGTAGCATAAACAAGCAATATTGATGAGTAGTTATGTATTGATTTCCGGATCTATCTGATAATATTTTTTTCTTTTAAATAAGATGAATGTTGTGCTAGATATGGCAAATTCATGTAACTAAGTCGGTTTTTTTAATATATTAGCATTTGTAATTTAAGTTGGTGTTGTGAAATCATTGTGGAAAAAATATTAATTAATTTTAATAGATGACAATTTTCTCAATAAGAACTTGTTATTGGATTTATACATCCCATTTGAAAGATTATTAACCTCTTAATCGTCGCATTAAATTACGGTTTAAAAAATCAGATTGGTTATTGCCATCTTTTTTTTTGAAATAGAAATATTCAATTTATTTAATGAAAAGCAATATAATACCAGGATAAAGGTAATTATACTATTGTATAAAACTGGCGTTAATCAAACAATTTTGAATAAAATATGCTGAATTCGCAGCCTGTGAATGTCTTTTGCGCGAGGATTATGTGGTTAAACGAAAATTTTTCGGAAAGATAGTAAACATACATCCAGTTCTACATATTAACAATACATTTGAAAAACAAAAACAGATTTTGATCTATAAAGTTGAAGGAGACGAAATTATTAACTCAAGGGAAATGTAGGTATTTTATTCAAAATTCATCACGAGTTTGTTGTTAACGCATTTTTTAGAATTATGCAAAAAATTGTATAGTATAGGCAAGGTTTTCAAATAAAAAAATCCTGCAAAATGACTACATAATATAAACAAATAATACCAAAATATATTATTAAATACTGTTTATTTTACTATTTTTCTCAGGAATTCTGCATTCAAAAAGGATGGATAATTACAACGATTACTGCAATCTGAAAGACAAATACTGAAATTCTTGTTATAAAGCCCAGAAACAAAATTACCATTTATTTGATTATTTAATAACAAAGAGATGTATTTGGACACCATTATGAAACTTTCAATAAACTAGTATCATTAAAGCACTTTTTATAAACAATCAGTTTGTAATACTTCCCAATATAATATAATAAAACTAAATAAGAAATTCAATGAAAATATTCTATAGTATATTAGATTTGTTTCAACAACTTTTTATCACACAAAATGATTATTAGTCCAGTGATAGGGAAAGAAAAAAATTTCAAATCCATATTTAATTAGGAGAAATTTTGAAATTGGTAAGTTGATTGAATCAATTTAGCTTTGGTCTAGAATGAATGTACTAAATTTTTCCTTTGTAGTACGTGATCATTGGAAAATATCTTCAAATTTTTAGTCGGAAACAGATTTTTTTTAGTACTATAAGACTATCTGTAAAACTCTAACCCTATTAAATGATTGTCAGCACAAATGTTGTAGAGCTTAAAATTCTGAATAAAATGAGTGCCTAGACTTAAAACTTTTGTTGAGTATTAAGAACGTAATTCCACACGAAATTTTCAGCTCCATGGTCAAAGGGTTGAACTCAGAAATAATTAGAGGAAAATTGGAAATGATTTTAATCCCTTCCATTTCCGTCCAAAATGAATATGTTCCGTTTTTCGTTTTCTCTGTCATAGTAAGTGAGCGTTAGAAATACGTACATAGTTATTGTCAAAATACGCGATTTTTTTAATTACATTAACAACGCAATAGAATTGCAACTTTAAACTTAAACAAAACTATTAATTTGGGTAGTCATTTTATTCAGAATTTCAAGGTCTACAAAATATGTACTAATAACTGTTTGATAGAGCTAGCTGCTTTGAGATATCTTTAAAAAAACTTCGTCTCTTTTGGTTTAAAGCTCTTTTTTAGCGATAAAGACAAAATTTTGAAATAAAAGTGCACCCTTAACTTTGATCAAAATCATTAATGTGGGTACTCATTTTATTCAGAAATTTAAGCTCTACAACAGTTATAATGCTGTTTGAGGAATTGGTTGTTTTAAAATATTGTTAATGTAATTAAAAAAGCGTGTTTTTCGATTATAAATGTTTACACATTTCCTGAAGTTTACTTAGTATGAGGAGGAAAACATGAAATATTCATTCTAGAGCTGAATTGCAGAGATTAAAATAATTTTCAGCTTTTACATAATTAATTCCGAATCCATCCCTCTAAACAATGGGGCATATAGGATTGCACCATAAAAACAATTATTTGCGACATTAATGTTGAAAATACGAATATTTATATAAAAGACTTTTGCTCAGCCACCTCCGTATAAATGGCAATAATACAATTTACTGCTGCATTCATTACTATTAAAGGTTACATTTAATGTAAAAAATTCTTTCTTGTTTAACAATGGGTAATGAATATGTATATATTCTGAAATCTCTGATAAATTTCTATTAGTCGGCCATTTTGAGATAACGATTATAATAAGATTTGCGAGTATAAACATTTATGCAATTATATTACTTATTCTGATCCCTTGCATGAAAACTAATTAAACATCCTGCGAATGTATCAGTTAGTGTGGTACACGAAACTCCCACTGGTCCGCTATTTTTCTTTAACTACTCATTTTTAAAAAAATTCTCGTTATTTTTTTTTTCAACAATTCCCAGAAAAACGCTGTTCCTGCACAGTAAAAAAAAAAAAAATCTGTAAAATTTACGGCATACGGTAAAAACTGCTGGCAGTTTTTGAAGTAGAAATTGTAATAAAATTAGATGTAATTTTTTTATCGCATCGATTTTTGCCATAAATTTAAGGAATTTTTTTAAAGTGTGGTAAGTTTCTATGAAATTTATAAATGAAATTTTCTTTGATTTATAAATTTCATAGAAACTTACTATTCTATGTTTCCGTTTCTATCCTATGTTAACGTTTCTATGAAATTTGTTATATTCAAAAAGTGGATTCCATGAATATATTTACATGAATACTATCTATCGAGTTCAAAACATTGTCGTTTCATCAAACAAATGCTTCAAAAGATGTCTAATAAATACACTGAAAATAGATAAACGCTACTTATTATAAGAAAATGTACTATAGCCATGTATGGGAAATACAGTAACTTCTTCACCTTCATCCACAATCATTATATTTTCTATATTTTTTCAACAATACGATATACCAGTATATGCAAGGCATATAAATATGTATATATTGGTGCAAACATTCATGATTATTGTGTCCCTTAAATATGAGTTTGGACATAGTGTTTATAGTGTAAAATATCACGTACAATCATCTTATTGTTTTCCTAACTCCACAGTATTTCATATATTTCGAAATAACTCATAGCTGGGTAAAAACTCTCTCACATTTTTTATTCATAAAGTTTGTCTATCTAAAATCTACAGGTATTCGAACGAAATTATGTTACACAGTGCATGTTTATTTTATTGATATACCAAGCATTGTAACGAAAAACACAGTAGCGCGGGATTTTGACATAAAAAAGAAAATTGTTTGAAGTGTTCTGTTTGTTTTCCTCGTACAAATTTATTTTTCCTTCTTGTCACTCGGGCAAACAATCTGGTGCACATAAAAACGCTAATTACAATTTAACGAGTCGTACCGAGAAAAGCCTCCTAGGAAAGAGGAAACAAATAGAGGTAAGAAAACTATTATTTTCATCAAGCACTGACTTTTCCTTCAAACAAAGTTTTACTATGCATTTTCTTTTCCTTTTATGCTACAAACTGTATAATTTACGCATAAAAAGGCACATACAAATATTAAACTACGCATTGTTTAATTCATGGTTTTATAATAATTCATTTCCTGTTTATTGATAATTGCAAACATGTTAATGTTTTGATTTATATATATTTATGGATATTTTTAAATAGAAAGAAGTGCAGCCATATAATTCAATTTTTATATTCTCAGTGAGTTTTAAGGTACGTTTAATACATAAATAGGGAATAAAATAGTACCTATATTCTGAATATATCACGTACGACCGTGTTATATTTTTCCAAACTCCGAAATATTTTATAGATTTAGCAATAACATCTGCGTAAGTCATATTTTTTGCTCATAAATAGGTTTATCTATATAAAATATACATGTATATAGACTGAAGTATGCAATGCTGAAGTATGCAAGTTTCTTTTCTCTAAATAACATGTATTATAACAGGAAACATACAAAAATAAACATATGTTTTTGACTCAAAAAATGAAAATTTTTTGAAACGATGTGTTTCCCCCTTCTATGAACTTAATTATCCCTCTTGTCTATCGGGCAAAAAATCTGGTGCACAGAAAAACCCAGGCTACATTTTAACGAATCGTATCGAGAAAACCCTCCTGGGAAAGAGGAAACAAATAGAGGTGAGAAAACTATTATTTTCATCAAGCACTGACTTTTCCTTGAAACAAAGTTTTACAGAGCATTTCCTTTTCCTTTTATGCTACGAACGGTATAATTTACGTATAAAAAGGCAACGTAAAAATGTATAACTAAGCATTGTTTAGTTAATTATAATTAATTATTTCCAACTTATGGTTTTTTGCATAAATTTTAATAGTTTGATTGATAAATGTTTATGGATATTTATAGATAGAAAGAAGTGCAATTATACAGGATGTATCTAAACTACTGGGCAAAACTTTAAGGTGTGATAGTACACATCAAGTTACATAATATTAAATGGGAAAGGAGCCATCAAAGTTTAGGGTCCAAAATTTGAAATTATTATAAAAAACGGAAAAATTGGACGATTCGTTTTTGGTTTTCACGAAAACTATTCTTTAAGTCAGTATTGTCTTGAGAATAAATTATAAAGATTTATTTCAAAAAATACCTATAGAGGGCGCTTTAGACTTTGGAGTAACGAACAACTATTTTTTACCGTTATTTTTTGCATCTCATTAAATTTTTTTTAGAAGTTTAGACATAAACTTAAATTTTGAGCACGAAATCTGTGATTAAGTAGCGCAAACTGAACTCTGTTCAATGGGAGTGCGTAGGTTCAAATTTCAAATGATTATTAAAAACAGAAAAATTGGTCAATTGATTTGCGGTTTTCACTAAAATTCTTCTTTATGTCAGTATTGTCTTGAAAATAAATTGTACAGATACATTTCAAAAAATGCCGATAGAGGGCGTTTTAGACTTTAGAGTAACGTACTACTATTTTTTACGTTATTTTCTGCATCTCATTAAATTTTTTTAGAAGCTTAGACATAAACTTAAATTTTGAGCTGAAAATTTGAATTGTTGAGAGTGGTTAAGTAGCGCAAATTGAACTGTTTTCAACGGGGGTGGGGAGGTTCCAATTTCAAATGACTATAAAAACAGAAAAATTGGTCGATTCGTTTGCGGTTTTCTCTAAAACCATTCTTTATGTCAGTATTTCCTTGAAAATAAATTTTAAAGTTAAATTAAAAAAATTCCGTTAGAGGGCGCCTTAAACTTTAGAGTAACCAACAACTATTTTTAACCGTAATTTTTTTTTTTTTTTTTATCGAAATAAATGTTTTAAAAGCTTAGACTTAAATTTTCAGCTAAAAATCTGAATCGTTCTGAGTAATTAAGTAGCGAAAAATTGAACTGTGTTCGTAGGGTGGGCAGAGTAACATTTCAAGTCCTAAACACAGTTTAATTTGCGCTTCTTAACCATTCCCAACGATTCAAAATTTGAGTTCAAAATTCAAGTCTAAGCTTTTGCAAGCATTAATTAGATACAAAAAATAACAGTTAAAAATTGTTGTTGGTTACTCTAAAGTTTAAGGCGCCCTCTAACGGAATTTTTTGAAATTTATCTTTAAAATTTATTTTCCAGGAAATACTGGCATAAAGAATGGTTTTAAAAAAAATCGCAAACGAATCGACCGATTTTTCCGTTTTGTATAATCATTTAAAATTTGAACCTTCCCACTCCCATTGAACACAGTTCAGTTAGCGCTACTTAACCGCTCTCAACGACTCATATTTTCAGCACAAAATTTAAGTTTATGTCTAAGCTTCAAAAAAAATTAATGAGATGCAAAAAATAACGGTAAAAAATTGTTGTACGTTACTCCAAAGTCTAAAGCGCCCTCTATCGACATTTTTTTTAAATTTATGTTATTAATTTATTTTCCAGACAATACTGACATAAAGAATAGTTTTAGTGAAAACCGCAAATCAATTGACCATTTGTTCTGTTTTTATAATCATTTGAAATCTGAACCTACCCACTCCCATTGAACACAGTTCAGTTTGCGCTACTTGACCACAGATTTGAGCTCAAAATTTAAGTTTATGTCTAAACTTCTAAAAAAATTTAATGAGATGCAAAAAATAACGGTAAAACATAGTTGTTCGTTACTCGAAAGTCTAAAGCGCCTTCTATCGGTATTTTTTGAAATAAATCTTTATAATTTATTTTCAAGACAATACTGACATAAAGAATAGTTTTCGTGAAAACCGCAAACGAATCGATCTGTTTTTCCGTTTTTTATAAACATTTCAAATTTTGGACCCTAAATTTTGATGGCACCTATCTCCTTCGGAAGATGTTTGGGAGCCTTATTTTCCCATTTAATATTATTTGTCTTTATGTGTACTATCAACCCTTAAAGTTTTGCCCAGTAGTTTAGATACACCCTGTATAATCCAATTATAATAGTCTCAGCGAGTTTTAAAATCTATTTTATGTATAAACATGGAACGAAATAGTACTTATAATGCGAAAATATCTCGTACACTTGTGTTGTATTTTCCTAAATTCCGAAAAATTTCACAGATTTAGTAGTAATTTACAGCAGCTTAATTATACTTTTACATTTTTTATTCATAAATAATTTTGTCTACATAAAATCTACAGGTTTATGATTTGAAGTAATCAATACAGTGCAAGTTTATTTTATATAAATACCTAGTACTGTAACAAGTAACAATGAAATATGTGATTTTGGCACGAAAAATGAAATTTATTTGATTTTTGTTTGTTTTTTCCTATAAATTTATTTACTCCTCTTCGGGGAAAAAAAATCTGGTGCACAGAAAACATCAGGTCACATTTTAACGAATCGTACCCTAAAAAGCCTCTTGGGAAAGAGGAAACAAATTGAGGTAAGAAAACTATTATTTTCATCAAGCATTGATTTTTCCTTTAAACAAAGTTATACTGAGTATATATATATTTACGTATTATATATTTGAGCATTATAATTTACATAAAAAAATTATTGTAAAAATATTTAACTAAGCATCGTTTTGAGGGTTTTATAATGCATTATTTCCTAATTATGGATTTTTATACATATATTATTGTTTTGATTAATGTATATTTATAGATATTTATCAACAGAAATAAATGAAAACATATAATCCAGTTTTAAAAGTCATAGGTAAAAAGGTCTTGCACTAAAGTTGTTATTTATAAATTTCTGTATTTCCTATTAAAATTTAGTTTAAAAGAATTTAAATCCATTTCTTTTTCTTATTCCAAAATTTTATAAAATATCTACTAAATAGAGGTTTAATTTCAATAGCGTTAATAGTATAGGCAGTAATATTATTGCGAAAATTGAAGATTTACATAAAAGAGTTTTGAACATCTTCAAAATAAGTATAAATATAGTAATTGTTTTTGGATTATTTTGAATAATCCAAAAACAATTACTATCTTTACTATCTATTACTATCTATTTTTCTCCCTCGTACTTATTTTTCATGATATTCAGTGAATATGTGTAATTTTCTGCGTAAGATCAGAGGCATAATTTGCTCATTGGCATTCTTAACACTGCACAGTAAGAATAGTATCAGGGAATGTAACTTAAAAAGATAACAGGTGTTTAACATACGTAATGATTAACGGTATTTTCGTGGCATTATCAAATTCCGCGTGCTTTTCAAAATCCTGTCTAGTGAACGTTGCTGTACACAGTAAAGTTCTTGTTTATATTTTTCTAATGTTCACAAAGCATACTTAAACAGGATGTTTTCGTGTGCCGTGTACAGACGGGGATGGAAGGTAGATAACTTCATTAGGAGTCTTAATTTGATAGGAAAGCATGCGCGGGACTCGATAAGTAGTGCTGTATGCGAGCTCTGAAGATCGGAACACCATTGCCAGTGGGTGTCCTGTTAAGAACACCGTATGTCGTTTTAATAAGATGGGGCGCGATCACATTACGAAAAGACTGTATGTGACCAGTTGGATTGTATATTTCTAAACAAGTGTATTAATCTTAGTAATCCCGTCGCTTGGCCTCCATCCATCTCACTTGAGTTATCTCCTCTGGATTTTTTTTTCTCTGAAGTGCAATGAAGATCCTTTGTTCTCGATACGTCAATTCTAAAATGGCTTGGTTGCATGAATATCCATCGCAGCTGTTCCAATCCGAAAACATCCAATATTTTCCAATATGTCCTCCAATCTATCTTTCTTTCTAAATTTCTTTTTCTCTTCCAAGTAAAACACCGTAAATCTTTTAAATTATTTGTTATCACATCTAATATTTATAGCGCTGAATACCTTTGAACATCTAATCGTTACTAAACTATTAAAGAAACTTTACTTCCTTATTCTATCAAATAAAGCACCTATATAAATATTTTTCTGTCAAATAGGAGAAGCTGAGTGTGAACAGAAAGCGGAACTTGAAGTGAATTAGGCCATAATTAGTATTCAATGAAATAGTGTTTTCTTCCATAAATCAACACTATTAATTAGTAATAACTGTAATTATTAATAATGATCCCAAATTTTTTTTTACATTATATGTCTAATATATTGTTAATGAATTTTTCTTATTCACTTTTCCTTGTGCAACAAAGAAAGAAGCAGTCTCACTGTGCATGCTCCTTATATCTTTTATGTTTCGCTCAAATAGATAATTTAATCCTAGATAATAATGTTTAAAATATTTTTAAATACTCTCATGTCCATAAATTAACGACAATTTAGAATTACATGGAAATCAAACCCTAAAGTAAAAAGTTCTCTTGCAGAATTACCACACACATCTTCAAGACTAATATGCTAATTTTTGAAAGCCATCAGATGTCGCCGATAGTACGTTACAATAACGAAAGTGTGAGAGAAGCGTATATAAGGAATCGTGGCAAAGAAGTAAAACTGTTTACAATCGTTTTCTAAACCTCTTAGTGCCAAAACCGAACAGTTATGACACAGAAGACGCATGTGGATGATATTTTACATAGTAGAATTATCAGCCATCTGCAATGTGAATGTACTCTGTTGGAAATAACCGAGGAACTTGGAATTGCCCAAAGTGTAATTTCTGAACTTTGGCAACGATTCCAAAAATGATGGAAATGTCAGTAGACGCTAGAACTGGTCGTCCCCGAGTTACAACCACGAATGAAGACCATTATTTGGCAGTAACCACCAGAAGGAACAGAAGGAGAACAGCATCAGACCTGTCTCGCCAGCTATCATTAGCCATCGGTACGGCTGTTTCAAGGCAAAACAGTGCATAGACGTTTGGGAAATAACTGGTATATTTGCTGGCAGACGTGTTAGATGTGTTCCACTCCCGGCAAGTCACAGTCGCCTGCGGTTAGCCTGGAGCCCAGCACATGCAGTGTGGACATCGTCACAGTGGGCTTGTGTAATGTTTTCCGAGGAGTTCCGGTTTAGATTGCAGTTTCATTCACGTCGGACATTCATATGGAGAACGCCAGGAACACGTTACCACCAAGACAACATCACTGAACAACATTGTTACAGTGGTGCAGGATTGGCCGTTTGGGAATGAATTATGCTGGGCTCCAGAACAGATCTACATGTTCAAAACGGAACCATGACAAGCCAAATTTATCGGGACATCATTCTGGAACAACATGTATTGTTTAGGGGTGTCATGGGCTCAGAATTTGTGTTTATGGAACATAAGACCCCTCCTCACCGAGCAAACATCGCAAATAAATGCTTTCAAGCTGAGGATATCAACCGTATGGATTAGCCAGCATTTTTGCCTGACTTGAATTCAATAAAGCGTGTATGGTATATGTTTGATCGACCCCTTAAATTAACTCCTACATGTGTGCCGGAACTTCGGAGAGCATTGCTTGCTGAGTGGAGTAATCTTCCCGTTAGATCAGCTTGATAATTTGATATTCAGCATACTTAGGCGT
Source organism: Maratus speculifer (assembly GCA_964019185.1). Taxonomy (NCBI): domain Eukaryota; kingdom Metazoa; phylum Arthropoda; class Arachnida; order Araneae; family Salticidae; genus Maratus; species Maratus speculifer. Next base: position 193,881,429 of record OZ025291.1, on the reverse strand, counting down.
TGTGCGGACTGTATTTCATCGTCTGGAAGGCGTGCAGTTTATTAAGCTTCATACCAACCATATAATGTTAAGTTTTCTTAAGGGGGGTACTTTTTGTAATTGCTCTAGAGACCAATAATTGTAGATTTTATTAATGTTATCATTCATATACCATCGTTTTTGTTCTTTTTCTTTTGTTTAATAAATGGGCTTGACGAATAAGTCACATTTGTTTTGTTTCCGTACCTTTATTTGCTGAAAATGGTATTATCCTTAATTTTTGGACATGAGTGTAAATTAATACATATTTTCTTGACCTCAATGCTAGAATTAATTTTTTTCAACAATATTTAAACATTAAATGCTGGAATTAGTGATGAATTTACCCCATGGGTATCATGTGAAAAAAAGGAACGAGTAACTTACATATAAGCGATTTTTCCTTACCTCTTTTATTTTAAAGTATTTTATGCATAATACTATTGAGTAGAACTATTAACATGATTATAAGACATGCGTTAGTATTCTGCTGATTAGGTATAGTTATGATATTTTCCAAGAGTGGATTATGAGACTGAATGATTTCTAATCTGATGACTACAATATAACACATAGCAAATTTATATAGCATAATGCAAATTAATTGAAGAATACAACAGACAAATGGAAAGTTGACACAAGCAGATAATTCAGCAAAGGAATTTAAAACACAGTAAATTTCCGAAACGATTACAAAATGGAAAGTAAACAATACACCTATTTATTAGAATCATGCGTACAAAGATTCCTGGCATCTTAATAACAGGAACGCAAATACAGCAATGCACAAACGCACTTCGTCACACAAGTACAAAAAGCCAGATGTTCGAAGTAGACATAAACCGAAGCAGAAGGAAACAAGTTGGAAATTGCACGTGAAGCGTAGCAAATAAGGTGCGTTCGTACGATAACGAATTTTTGAAAATATTCAGATCTTGCTGATATAGTAGACAGTACTTCGGATATAGTGTAGCGGTCAAAATCTTTGTGTTCCTGTAAATATACAGAAAGTAATTTTTATTACACCTCAGTAACGTATATCATGTTCATAAAATGTGAAATAGTTTAATAAAATTAAAACACGTCCCAAACAATGTTTCGCCGTATAGCATTATGTAGTGGAATACTTTTGTGTGGCCCTGTAATTTGATAATAAATATTCATTGTATCATAGATTGTACCGAATGTATATTTTAGTATATATATATACGTCATAGGTTCATGTCAATTTTATTATGCTCGAATGACTGTAACATCAATAAAATGCATTTGGAATTTTTCCCCCATTGATCGTAATGTAACGGAATCCTTTTGATTGTCCTTGTAATTGATGCATGCATCCTATTTTCATAAATTTTGAATGACTCGACAAAATTATGTAATAATTATATTTTTTAAATTTCAAACGATTAAAATGCATTTGAAACTTTTTTCCTCATTGACCGTAATGTAACGGAATCCTTTTGATTGTCCTTGTAATTGATCTATGCATCCTATTTTCATAAAATTCGAAATGACTCGACAAAATTATGTAATAGTTATGTGTTGTAAATTTCAAACGATTTGGTTGCGTAGTTTTTGAGACCAGACAGACAGACGGACAGACGGGCAGACAGACAGACAGACAGACGGACAGACGGACGGGCAGACAGATGGACAGGCGGACGGACTGAACTAAAACTATAGGTGCTACGTATTTACATAACTAAGAACGCCCCTAAAAAGAATGACTGCGTCCAAAAAAATATCTTTTAACCTAAGATGCAGATTTGTTAATTGATCAGAAACATAAATGGATCGCAGCTCTCAGAAACACATTTCACATTGCAAATAATAAAAATACTTTTACGAAAGTTAATGACACCGAAAAAACAACAGTAGTTAACAAAGGAAAACACACACAGCTCAGACTAATACGGTAAAACAATAATTAAAACAAAAACACTTGATGGTGATATAAATAGAATAACTTTAATGGATGTTCTACATGTTTTATCTCTCGAAAATAATATTGTTTCATTTACCAAAATAATGTAAAACGGTTATGAGTTAATCTTTGAAAAGTAAAAATGTATACTTAGAAAACGGGAAAAGTTATGTAGCATAAAAAAAACAATATTAAGTAGAGTTGTTACAAATCATCACAATAAATAATGGAAACCTCAGGGTCTTTCGTCAGAAATGACACGTGGTCAAAGGGTTATCGTATTTATAGAAAAGATAAAGAAATTATATTTACTAGGATGATAAAGATTAAAGAAAACAACATAAATAACCAAAAAGAAACAGAAATGAATAATCTTAACTTTTATATTATAACTAGAATTATTTCGATATAGAAATCAGCGATTCGCATAATACAGCAACTAGTTTTACACAAGTTTAAGCTTAGGATCTCACATGACAGATACGTCTGCTTCGTGAAAATTGAAGGCAAATAACTAACGCAATAGAGCCAAAAAACTATAAAGATAATTTAAATATAATAAAGGACTTAAAAATCCATTAGAAAAAGAATATTGGCTCAAAGGCAATCAGTATAACAGAAACTCACTGCAGAAAAACAAAACTTGGAAGTTATCGATCCTCCACGTTAAAAATGTTTATTTCAGAGAAAAATAGACAATTCTCTACATACAAATGAAAAAAGCAGGACTTGTTGCCGAATGTTCTGGCTAAAGATATTGAGAAGACTAAATCTTTGAACTTGTTTTGCGCAAGTAGTTCTAGTATCAGCCGCACTTAATATTCATGTGGACACCTGATTGTTGTGAATACGTTTCTTCACGGTGAACTACAGGAAGAGATAAGCATGAAACGGTATTTAGAACAAAATTTAGAAAAGGAAGTTTATTAACTAAACAAAGCCATTTATAGACTTAAGCATGTAGCCAGAACATGACGCATACAAAAGTTGAATCGGTAATGAAAATGAATTTTATCCAAATTATTGCCGATTCATGTTCATTCACTCTCAAAAAAAAAGAAAATTCTGCCAACATATCTTTTTGTATCGATTTTACACTGATCGCCAGTAAAAAAGAGATAATTAAAGATATAACATGTCAAAGCAGCAAAATCTAAAGGAGATGAGTGATAATTGAGGAAACCAAATCAACAAAATTTAAAAAGATTACATACTAAATTAAAAATTGAAAATGAAGAATTAGTAAAAAAGAATATTTTAGAAAGAGCAAAACCAATTAGTACACCTATGGGACTCACTTTTTTTATTATTTCATGATGACAATCATATGTGTAACAACACTATATTTAGGTAAGAATTAAGTTCTTTACTATATTTTGTTATCACAAGGCCTGACTTTTCTGCTGCGGTAAAAGTTTTAAGCAGAATCAATGACATACACGAGGAAACAACTGGTATGAAGAAAAGTACGAAGAAAAGAATTAAGGCACAGCATATGATTTTTAGGTGTCACGTATCGTCGTTATAAGAATAATTTTTAGAAACTTAAGTGCATAATTTGATATATGTGATCTATTCATCAAGTTGGTTGTGTTTATGATGTCCTATTATCAACACGAAGGACATAGATCCTAATCGAGGAAATGCTTTCTTTGGAGGTTTTTCTAAGAGAACCTAAACCGTATTTACGCAAGGAAATACAAGATTCGAAGAAAACTACGGAAAACTCAGAATGATTAAGTCATTGGGTGCGATTGGGTTCGAACACCGCATCTCACGTTTATAAATTCTAGAACCTCTCTCTCGGCCACTAGTGGGGCTATTCATGAAGTAGGATAAAATTGTTTTAAGTTTCTAGTACCATGGATATAATTCTTTAGATTTTGTTTATAGGTTCAGAAAAGCTCACTAATGAATATGAAATGAACAGATTTTTTTAATGACGAAAAAAAATATCAGAGATCCCAACAGGATTTTTTTTTTATAATCTGAATACAAACGAATAAAATACATGTATAGAACCTAAGAAGACAGACACGGAAGAAAACAAGACTATGAATGTAAATAACTTATTTATATTATTTCATTTTTAATGGTAAACATTAGTTATGTGTTGACGGTAATTTAATTAATAGTTTGTTTCTGTTATATTTAGAGAATCTCAGTTTCGAAACTCCATTGCGCACGAACATTTTATAAGCTGTGTGAACTAATAACTTTTTTGTATTCCATTTTTTTTCTTTTAATGTTGTGAGCAAACGAGACGTACAGTTGTACGCATCATAAATCGATATGTTAAAAAAAAAAAAAAGATGTCATGTAATATTTATGTTCGTATTGTCAATTAAATGTTATAGTTTCGTCAAAAGGAATGTTCTCTGAAGATATACAGGGTGTATCTAAACTACTGGGCAAAAATTTAAGAGGTGATAGTACACATCAAGAAAAATTATATTAAATGGGAAACTAAGGGTACCAAACGTCTTCCGAAGGAGATAGGCGCCATAAAAGTTTAGGGTCCAAAATTTGAAATGGTTATACAGGGTGATAAGTATACACCCTGTATACTTATCATTTAGACGAGATACACCAAATAAAAGCGAAGAACCTACATCCGAGGTGAGAGTTTTAGATTAATAGAGATTCTAGTATTTTTTACGAAACATTTTTGGCGCCCAACGTGGGACATTTATTTGGTTTAAATATTATTATTTGATAAGTATTTATTTCTTTTGAGAATATTAAAATGGAAACTTTATATTCTTTAAAATTAAAACATAAAAGTATAACACTAGCTCAACGAAGCTTATGAATAATATTAATGACGTATTTGAAAATCACGGTAGTACAATTGATATTCTTTGGTTAGAAGAATCGTCTTTGAAATGAATGATAAAGAAAATCAATTTCTTGAATTGTGTAAATGTATTAAAGCAGAGATAAAAGATTTAAAAAGTTTAGAGGTAGATTTTGTGTCAAACCAAGAGTATAGGGAAAAAATTATTTCTGTGAAAACTAAATTGAATCGCAAAATGAAAAATTTTCAGAAAGGGGAAAGTAATCTCTTTTCAAATTTGGCTGTTGCCTCTAATAATAGGAACACAAATTTGCGTCTTATAGCAGAGCATAGAATTCGTGATAATCTGCCTAAGCTGAACATTGAGAAATTCGATGGTAAATTAGAAAACTTGCAAGAATTTTATAGTCAGTTTAAGTCATGACAGTTTAAGTCAGATTCATGACAACGACGAAATAAGTAAAATAGAGAAATTTACATATTTAAAAAGTCTCCTAAAATCATCGGCGCAAACTGCTATTCAAGGATTATCAATTTCTGAAGAAAATTATGATATCGCTGTTAATGTTTTAGAGAACTGCTACAGGAAAAAGGAGATATTCATCAGATCTCACATTAACAAGGTTTTAAATTTCCACCCGTCGGAAAATCGCCTAGTTTGAAAGAATTGCGCATTTTGTCTGATACTGGCGAAATACATATTCCCAGTTTAAAATAATTGGGAATCGAATTAGAAAGTTATGGAAATTTTTTATTTCCTCTAATAACAAAGTTAATACCGAGTAATTTAATGTTGAGTTACAATAGAGAAAATAAAAATAAAACAGAATCGTGGAATGTCTAAAAGTTGTTAAATTATTTAAGTGCGGAAAGAGAAAAAAAAAGAACGTTCATTTTCATTTCGCAACTCAGAATCAGGTGAAAACAAAAGATTTGAAAACAAAGTAGTTGTAAAAAAATAATTTTCAGATACAGATTTTGTTAATAGTAAATCCTTTAAGCACAAAATGCCTAAGACAGCTACTTTGAATGCAAACGTTGAAAATAAATGCATATTCTGTTCAGAATGCCATGATATAGAAACTTGTTCTAAAACCATAGCGGAGAAGAAAAATATTAAAAAGAGTCAAGCAAGATGCTTTTTATTTTGGAAAAAAACTTCACCTAGTTAAACATTTCAAGTCTAAAAATAGATGTAAATTTTGTTTTCGGAGATATAATTCAGTCATTTGTGATGAAAGGGAGGATAAATGAGAATTAACCGATACATTATTTTCATCAATTCAAAATGCGAATTTAAGACGAGATATTTATTTGCAAACCGCTACTGCATTAGCTATTCGAAAACGATATAAATAGAAATTAAGTTTATTATATGACGTAGGGTCACAGAGATCAGTTATATTGAGTAGCGTTGCAAAAAAAATAGGTTTAGAAGAACTGGATGTGGAAGATGTTCCGATTCACGCTTTTGGTTGAAAAGATGCGATAAATCAAGAATGCAAGTGATACAGGATTCTTTATAAAAATTCCGAAATGAAAAATAACGGTGTTACAATTGAAGTGTTAGAGACACCTGAAATTAGCGAAGCTTTATTTGCCGTACCCGAGAAGAAAACTCGAGATTTTTATGCAGGAGTAAACTGCAATTAGCTGATAGAACATATGGCAATTTAAAATAATTTCGATTATCAATTTTAATCGGAAGTGATTAATATTAGAAAATGGTAACAGGGAAGATTCGTAGGGTTTCGGATGATCCTGTACATTCGGTAACAATTTTAGGGTATACTGTTAATGGTTCTACTGCGTCTAAAGATGCTAATATTTTACAAACTTCGATTAGTGTTATGAAAAAATTTTCGGGGCATGTTCCGTTGGAGATAAATGCAGATGTAAATAATACTTTAAAAGCTTTCTGGGAGTTAGAAGTTATAGGAATAAAATAGAAAAAAAATCTGATATAGAGAATGACGTATTAGAAAATAATTGTACAACTGTTAAATTTAAGAATAATGCATATGAAGTGCGGTTAACCTGGAAAGAAAGAGTTGTAGAATTAGCAGATAATTATGAGTTAGCGAAAAAAGGCTATACAGTTTAAATAAGAAATCTGAGAAACGTCCAGAATTTTATGAAAAATACGCCAATATTATAGATAATTATTTAGAGAAAGGAATGGCAGAAGTTGTTAATTCGAAGCCAAGCTCAGTATCTTATTATATTCCTCATCAAGCTGTTATACGTGAAGACAAAACAACAACCAAGCTTAGAGTAGTTTTCGATGCGTCTTATCACTCTGCGGAATATATTTCTTCGAATCACTGTTTACATGCCAGTCCAAATTTAAATCCAGATATACTTGATGTTTTACTTTGGTTTCGAATACTCAAGATTGCAATTACTGGAGATATTGAACAGGCATATTTACAAATTAGATCCTGCAGATCCTGCAGATAGAGATGCTGTTAGATTTTTATAGATTGGAATTTCCGCTAATACAGGACCGGATTTAAAATTTAAAGCATTAAGAATGACCGGAGAGAAAACTTTTTGGAGCAACTTTATTCGGAGAGAAACCTAATTCATTTCTGTTATCTGCAACGATAAAACATCATATTAGCAAATAAAAATCCGCATTTCCAGAAGCGTTTGATATGCTAAATAAATGTTTATATGTCGATGATTTACTCTTTAGTGTGAATGAAGAAGTTCAAGGTTTGAAGGTGTATGCTGAGGTTAAGAGAATTTTGAAACAGGCTAATTTCAATATGCGCAAGTGGACTACAAACTCCATGGCGCACGGACATTTTGTAAGCTGTGTGAACTAATGACTTTTTTGTATTCTATTTTTTTTTCTTTTAATGTTCTGAGCAAACGAGACGTACAGTTGTACGCATCATAAATCGATATGTAAAAGAAAAGAGAACTCATGTAATATTTATCCCCGTCTTGTCAATTAAATATTATAGATTCGTCAAAAGAAATGTTTTCTGAAGAATATACTTACCATTTACACGAGATACACCAAATAAAAGAGAATAATCCGATGTAAGTGTTTTAGATTAATAGAGATATTAGTATTTTTTACGAAACAGTTTCAATTGAAAGTATAAACTGAGTTTATGAAATAAATTTCAATTAACTTGCCATTAGTTTCATTTAAAAAAAAATTGATATTGTACTTGGTATTGAATTTTATGATAAGGACAGAATTTTAGTTCATATTTGCATCTGTTACATTATTAAATTTCTGATTGTTGTTGATATTATACTTTTTTAACAATACAATTATAAGAATACACTGAAAAAATCTCACCCATATATTTTCTATCAAATAAAACAACAAAAATCACATTAACACTTAAAGATTTTCTTGTCAGGCTGAAACAATTTATTGGAACATAAAAGAAAGACATCACCGATTGAAAATCTTCTTTTTCCCTTTTTTGCATCTTAATTGAACTTGTCAACGTTATCATCAGTAATCCATTTCTTGCACTAAAACTTCATCTACTATTTTTACTGTTTTTAATGACTTTGTTTTTCTACGAAAGTTCTAATTTCGTAAATGATTATTGTAAACTTACTTGTTTCAATATACATTTTAAGTGTCTGTATAAGAACATTATTTTGAAAATTTATGGTCGTGAGAAAAAATGACGTCATATCTACAGTAGATATGATCATCGAATCTTCAAAGAATTTTTTGCACATTTATTAAATTCAAACCATTGCACAATTTTTACAAATATGGAAAAATTACCAATGCAATTTGTCTGATAATTTTATCACAAATTACTAATTTTTGTATATTTTCTAAAATTAATTTTAAAGCATGATTCTGTTTGAAATTTATTTCTCTTGCGTGCGATTAGATTAAGGAAAATTACTTCGTATGCACTTAAAATCTTTTTCCAAAAAATAACAGTTTATTACTAATAACCTAGATAGGGATTGAAACTTCACTAATAAATAAAAGTATTAATTGTTATTACTTAAATACTTAATTAATACTTAATAATACTTAATACGTATTAATACTTAATTAATACTTAATTAAAATTCATGTTTTTTTTACTGCGAGACAACTCTTCAATTCATGTTTCGCGTCATCTGACGTCACTATACTTATGCTTATTCAGAGAAAGTATGTAATGATCAACCCTCCCGTCTAAGATGTATTAAAATGAATGCAAATATAACTATCAGAGTGGTCTCAGATGCCTAATGGGACAGTTGGTATGCCCCACCGGTGATGCACTTCTACATGAACGTATCAAGAAATATGTTAGCATACCGATGTACATTCTTACATTAAAATACACTTTTTTTTAATTAAAAACTATTTTAGTAAATCTGTTCTTTAAAATTACTGAGTTCACTTATAAGAATAGTATAAAAAAATTATTTCAAAAATAAATGAAAAAGCGCATGTGTTTTTTATTTTCCTAAGTTATAGGAAATCTACTTTAAAATATTTGCTATAAAATTGGCATTATTTTTTCCTGTATTCAAGAATTTTCTCTCCAAAATAATTGAATACTATATCAAAAACGCATAAGAAACTCAAACAAAAATTTTGTATAAAGATACGAATTTCTTTAATAATCCCAGGTTAGTCAAAATATGCGAGCTAAGGTAATCACTTATGAAACCACATTCTTTCTCGCCTTCAGTTGATAAATCACGTATATCTTGGCCTTCTTCCACTGAAATTAACGGACCATGATAACCGCGTGTAATAACGATCATCTTCCTTCTCAGATAAGAGTTATATATGTACTGGCTCTATATGTGTCTGTAGATAAATGTCTGCAATCAAATGAAAAGGAACGGAATATCGCATTCATGCACGCTATCAGATAATAAGAAGTTCCCCACGAAAGTAATTCATTGATCGGTAAAGGTTTATAATTTTGAATTAGATTAGGAAAATATTTTTCGTATTCATTTGAATTATAGCATATATTTGTCTATGTCTAAACAATAAAAAAAAAATCATACGTCAAAGATATATCTATTAGAATGTTAGACTCGTGAACAATGTTTGATATGTTTTATTTTTAAATAGCTAACTCAATGAATTTGGATCAGTAAAATATTCTGTCTATTTTCCTTTCAATTTATTTTAGACATGATATATTTTACACAGCCTATTAAAATAAAAAAAACATAAAGTCTTTTTTTGTAACACAGTTAGATAATGTGTTTAAATTATTTTTATTTTTACACATTTTTACATTTTATCTACATAAAGCGATTAATTACATGCCATCAGAAAAGGAAAAAAATACAATATGTATACCGTAAATTATAACCTTTAACGGACATCTTCAATCCTAGTAATCAGATCTATTATGAAAGATATATGTTATGCCTGCGCAACATATACACAAGATTTAATATTGAAGGTATGCAATATAAGCCAGATGTAAAATGAAAGATTAAATAAAAAGAAAAAAAAATATCATAAAATCTTAAATATTTGAGTAATTAATAATAAACTTGCTATTTACGCATAAAAAGTGCTGGTTTTGGATTACATCAAAAATAATAACTATTGTATTTTACAATAAACATTATTTTGGTTTTCGCAATATACATTGCTATATATATATATACACTGGAAAAATTGTTAAATTTGCAGTTTTTGCCGTACAAATTGCAGTAAATTAGATGTAATTTTTTATTACATCATAAATGTCAACTTTTACTTCCTACCACAAAAATTTTATAGTAAATAATGTCTTATATAATATTCGAAATCTTATGATTAAATAAATGGAAAACCTCTGTAGAATTTTAGTGGTAGCAAAAATGCGTAAAAGTTGGCTGCTATATTATATCTAATTTCCCCGTAGATTAAAGAAATCTTTTACAGTGTATGTATATATATTTTTAAAAAAATGTAAGCAAGAAAAGTATTTTTTATGAATATAATTCTGCTAATTTCATAATATTTATGATACAATTTAATAATATCAATAAACAAATGCTATCGAATTCTACAAGAACCATAAAAAGTACGAACGAAAAATCAATTCAGTTTGGGGGTATTATTTGTTGATGCATTAAGGAAAAACAAAGCAGGAAATGTGTAAAAAGGCTAATGTCTCCAAAAAGGAAATTCTCTCTTCATTCAAAAGAAATCACCCAACTGTGAACATCGCTTAATGTGACTACGGTGGATAAATGGGGGCGTTCATAAATTAAATCAATATGAAAAATAAATAAAAACATTTGAAGATAGTAGAATTATGTAATGATATGTATATACATTTCTTGTTTTTTATTTATTGAATATTTTGGAAATATTTGACGGAATTATTTAATATAAATTTATTGTATGCAAAAATAAAATATATACTAGAAAAATATATGCCTTAAAAATTAAAATTAATACAATTTGCCTATGATTGATAATTTCTCTAGAAAAAGAGTTTATAAAACTCTGCTTATATAGAATGTGCCTGCGATAGCTCTTTATAAACAATACCATGCACTTTCTATTCTTAAAGTTCCATAAAAAATATCAAATTTTCCTTTTTTGAATGAAGTGTAAGCTAGATTGGAAGAGTAGTTCACCATTTATTGTGAACACTAAGGTCTCCAGACATATCATCTTTGCACGTTATAAGGACGCGCGGAAAACATTCTTTACCAATCTCTAATTTGTAACACTGACGCGCTGAAAAGTAGAATTAATGCGGTCATCTATACTGTTTATTCTGCTGTGATTCATGAAATATTGCTATAAATCTCGTATAGACACAATGTTTGTATGCGACATATTGAAATCGGGAAAAGAAATCCTTTAACATTTTCTTCATTGAACATAATACTAGGTTGATGCACCAAATCTAAAACGTTCTTCTAACTCATACAAGATTATTCTTCAAAAATCCTTATCACAGTGCCAAAATGAAATGAATCTCTATATCGATCATGAGATTTCTAACGATATAGCTTCGTTCAATTGTATGCATTGAAAATAAAAATACCGGCATCGGATTTTTTACATAAACCATTAAGTCTCGGCATCCATACTAGTATTTCAGAAAATGAAGTTTAATTGAATATACGCATAAGTTTTTCTCTTACAGATACTTCGAAAATATTGAAAATACAGAACAACAGCGCCAGGTGTTATGCGAATTACAGGAAGTCTCAATCCATATCAAATTTATTTGAAAGCTATGCACAATAAGGAGTTTAACGAACTTCGATTTATTAGATCTTTAAATATGATTAACACTAAAATCGTGCAATGATTAAAAAAATGCAGCATAGCTGCATCACCCGTTTTGTTTTACGCCAAAAGATAATCAGCAAAAACTCATGTTAATGTCTAGCTGAAGTCTGTTAACTTGAGTTTAAATTTCCCTAATATTGACACACTGACAGACATTTTCTAAAAACACTCAAATCGGCCCGATAACCATCTGAAGCAAAACTGCATGCATATCAAGCGTTCAATGACAATGCTGGAATCTGTCGTAAATTAACATAGCTGCACCAACTTGTGGCCGGGGTAATAATGAATACGCAGGTTTTTAGTAGGACTTCACTTCAATTTTACTTTGACGTCATACATGCGCTGATTTCTGTTATTTGAGTATTTCTTGCTCATATTTTCTGAATTTTTATTCAATCATGACAGATTAATCAAGTCTGGCAGATGTATTGCAAAATATTCTTGTTACAGTTTGTTTTAATAAAATTATGTACTTTAAAAATGAAAATATTCACAAAGTAATTTTAATTTCGGGAGAAAAAACACTAATGCTGCGAAAAATATTGTCTTTTACTCTGAAATTAAAATGAAAATGCAACTTTTTTTAAATACACATATTTTTAATAAAAAAATTCTGTAACAAAAATATTTTGGAAAAAATCTGGTACACTTGATTAATCTGTCATGATTGAGAGAATTACTTGAGATTAATGAATTGAATTTTTAATATGAATTCTCTAAATAGCCTTGTCTTTAAAAAAGAGAGAGAGAAAGAAAGAAAGAGTCAAATTTACGATTTTAAGAAACTTGTTGTCTAGAATCGCAAAATATTTAAACAAATAAATGAACAATATTTGTTTATTTAGTAAAACAACATTTTATACATGCATTTAAAATTAAAGTTATTCCGAACATATAATTAAATGACTTTTAAATTAAAAGACTGATTCTTCTTTTAAAGAGTTCAAATTTATTTCGTACACCTTGTATGCATATATATATATATATATATATATATATATATATATATATACATTTACACTGACACTCACACACATATAAGACGCATGCATGCATATATTAAACATGTAAACAATGCATTTAATTAGGAAATTTTTGTTTCAAAATTAAAAGATTAACTAACAGTCACGTAATGAATGCAATATTATAAATAAAAGAATGAGAAATATGAAAACGCAAAAATGTATAATAGGAGGATGTAACATCCATTCCATAATATAGATTGTTATAAAGAGTAAATATTATATATCGAGTATCTGCAAACTAGTTCTGAAAAATATCAGAGTATATAATATTTCTGTTCTGAAATAAAAAAAACTAATGCTGCGATTTAACTCTGTTTTATTTTTCATTCTATTTATTTCTCTTACTTTCCGATCCTCTCCTGCAGTAAATCAGTAACACCAAAATTAAACCTACAAATGTTTTGCATCATTAGACACGATCGTAAAAATATCGCTCATAAAAAGTGTCAAAATCTTAGGAAAATTAAAATTTTCAAATCACCAATAACAGGATTCTTACGTATCAATGAATTCAGAGGATTTTAGGGTTTTTAGCACCAGAAATTTTGTAAAGTACTCATCCCTATATCTGAAAATAGATTTTTACACAGTAAATAAAACAAATATTTCTTCAGGAAAATACTGGTAAAAGGTGCTTGAAAGCCCTTGAAGCGTATGAACCCTGTCATAATGTTGTAAATTTCTTTTTAATCTGTTTTCATATTTAAAAAATCTCTTTCTTCGAAAATCTTTACATTTTCTTATTTTATATAGAGAAAAGGAACTGAGTGCTTGAAACAAATTTATCATTTCTTATCTTTCGAAACATAAACTTTTCCTTCTACAAAACTAAAATCCTACTATATTTCTTGAACTCTATAGTCAGATAAAAAAAAACGGACCCTGCAATCACTTGAATGTTCCGTAAAACAAAGTCCAAACTTTTGGACTAGTTCTTTTTGCGTGAAAGATATCAATAGCTTCGATATATCTTTTCCCTTTTATCTCACTTTCTACATTTTTTTTCTCAATACACATTAGAAAATCTTTAGTTTATTATTATTATATTGACGTTGTATACATTTTATAGAATTATTTTTTAATTTCTAAAAAAATAGTTGCATATTGTATTACCTCAGATAAAATTATTCAAAATATACAGGGTGAGTCATAAATATCGAAACAATAGGCTATCTACTTAAATATTGACCCTAGATCCATACTTCCAACTGCAAAAATTCATAAAAAAAGGTACACTTTTTGATAAGATAAGTTGCAACTCCATGGGGGGTCTGTTTGAAAAAGTACGAGAATTAATTTTTTACACAGCCCCCGTAGGAAAAAAATTCCAATTAGGAAAACTTTCCTCATCCAATCTAAGACACAAAAAGTTGCATCTTCATATTTTCAAAACTCGCAGCGTTGTAGCCGTTTGAATAATTCATCAGGTTTTAAGGAATCAGACACAGATTGAAATGCGCGTAATTCAAAAAACAAAGTTACTTTAACAGTTCCAAGAAACGTGTAAAAAATCTTAAAAAATCTGTAATCTTTTGAGATAGAATTTTGATTATTTTTTCCTTTTTTATAATGCTTAGCCACATAATTTGCTAAGAAAATTACATCCTAAAATTTATCCTAAAATTTACAAAAATTTCATATGATTAATACTGGTTTAAATGGGATGATTAAAAATCGTTATAACTCCAAACATTATTTATCAAATTTCAATTTCTTTCCATTTAATTAAAGATGAAAATCTGATTTTAGTTTTGTGTCTGGGTTTTTGTTTTTCAATATTAATTTTAGAACTATTAAAAATATTCATTGAAAAAATAATATAACTTTAAAAGCAATCATATTTACAAAAGTAAATAATTTTTCAATTTTGCCCGAAACAAAACTAACGTAAAATAATTAAAAATGACATGTTTCAACTTTGTAATTTTTTTTAACAATTCTTAACTTTTAATAAGGTCTGCACTGGGCGAAATATTCAATCTCGGTCTCGTAGAACCGGTATTAAAAT
This sequence comes from Maratus speculifer, assembly GCA_964019185.1. Lineage (NCBI taxonomy): Eukaryota > Metazoa > Arthropoda > Arachnida > Araneae > Salticidae > Maratus > Maratus speculifer. The sequence continues at coordinate 193,866,396 of OZ025291.1, read as the reverse complement.
CACCTTCTCTGACTGACCTAATATGTGCATGAAATAAGTAAAATTTTGGTTCAATCAAAATTTTTATGAAAACCACATAAAATTTGAAATCGCTTTTATTTTACAAATTTTGAAATTGATGAAATTTCTTTGTTCAATTTAGGAATGAATAAGGAATAATTTCGTAATTGGGAATTTTGGTCGACGGGGGCCTATAAAAATTTAATTTTTGTATTTTTTCAAATAGACCCCTTATATGTAGTTGCAACTTATCAGAAATTTCACCTTTTTTGTAAATTTTTGCAATTGGAAGTATGTGTCTAGAGGCAATATTAAGGAGATAGCCTATTGTTTCGATATTTA